>JBBMOI010000014.1:2355000-2577500 GCA_038088405.1 Porites divaricata | reverse complement strand
CCGTATTTTTAGCGTCTCTCCCCAGTCTCACTCTCCGTTTTCAGCCTCGTTCCAGACTTTTCGTTTGACTGCTCGCGCCTACTTAAATACGCAAAAATACGGACTGTTTTGCAGTCTAACTGTTTTTGTACTTTTGAGGCAGTCCATTGCTTTGTTCTCGCTGCTAAGCTTCAACTCAAAAATGGCGTCTGAATGAAATTAACAATGTACACAGTTACACACTCAGGGTGTGACCACAACATCATTCTGTACCTGTACCCAGACACTGGTTTCCAGGCACAAAGAGTAGACAGCCCCACAGAAGCTGGTTAATTTTCTTTTTATCTGATTCGTATCTCAGGAGGTACTCAACCATTTTACGTCAGTAGAATCTGACACATATGATGTTCTGGAGGAAGGAAAGCAATTGATAAAAGACAAACGCTTTGACAGAGCACATGGGGAATACTTTTATGATAGAATTGAAGTAACAGTCATAAGGATTACAACTATTAAGGAAGATATTAACAGAGAGCATCAAAGGTATGCCCCGTGTTCACTGCTTCTTAAGAGCCAAATTTGTATCACACGTGTTGTAACCATCTGTGATAATACTATCCTCATTTCTTAGAAACGAGTCCAATAGTTTTTTGCTGTAAAATATGACTTTTCTTCTTGCAGATAGCACTTAACTAGGATATTAAACATGTTGTTCTCCTGTTTTTAGGTTGTTCTATCTATATCTTATTTTACTAAGACAGCACTTGGAACGGATGAATGATTGGCTATTGCGAGCTGAGTTTCGAATATCATTGGATGATGTGATAGAACCAACCTATAAGAGAGTGCAACAGCAAGTCTGGGACCATCAGGTACAAGCATGTGTGTTTACTACATGGGCGGTAAGGGGAGTATGCATGATCGCAGGCCATCACGTAATGCCCAATTCAGACGAAGTACGTGATATTCATTCACTAAGTGACCCAATTCTCATACACTTAAAAGTGGCTTGCTCACAACTCACTTGTCTGAAAATAAAGGATACACTGGTCTTCGCATTATGTAGTGCATAACAGTGAAACGTTTACTTTCACCAGAATTATTTTATTCTATAAACCTGTAGAATGTAGTAAATTTGTTTATGGAGCTCCAGTTGTACGGTCAATTCTTTTAGAAACCGTCCAAATTTCTTCATTTTGGAGGTGCCTGTCCCCTAAAAAAGGCAAGGGAATCATTGAAGAGCAACAGGGGGCCAATTTTACAATGTGGCCGTATGTGTCCATACCAGGAAGCGCTCGGTCTTTTGAAGTTGTCCATTAATAGGGAATTGAGTGTGTCTTGCAGTTATATCATTATTAGTTGGTTGTATAAAGGCGGCACCAATTTCATGTTTCTCCTCTACTGTTCTGTAGGCTTTTCATGAAGAACTCTCAAATTACTCGATGGCAAACATGATACTGGATATGGACTTAGAACACCCAGCTTTGGATGAAACCATAAGGGACTGGGTCAAGGTATTTTTAACATAATATGTAGATTTAGCCCGGGCTAAAAGCGAGGCTCCCATTATTAAATTTATATTTAAATCAAACAATAAACTTTTATTCCACAATATTCAGTTATCTTTAGAGCACATTCATGTGACTTTTGAGAGAAAGGCTAAGTGATTTTAGAGAAAAATAATTTGCAAACAGCCAAAGACTTAACCAAATCTTACACCGAGTTGATAGCCTCATATTATTAAATTATTATTAAATTTGATATAAAAACAAACATCAAATACAATAATTACTCAGGCTTACCATTTGAGATACAGCTCCTGAAAGGTATCAAGTAACGCCAGTATCGCTTCAGACTTTTCAACCCTCTTACGCATAAAGCAAGGTGAAAAACGAAAACAATGCCATCCGAAATCGGATTTCCGACTTTGACAAGTGACGTATTTCTCAACCAAAAATCCAATAAACAAACTAGCCATGAATAACAGAAGATTCCTGATAGCAACTGAATTTCATTTTGTACATCCAGTGGAAAAAGACAGTTAAAAACATCACTAGTTGACACAAAACTCTGTCAGCTTCAGCATTCAAAGTAAACTCTAAACAGAATATAACGAGATTCAAGATGCTGCATAAATTTTCCGCATGGACTCACCTGTAAAATTTTGACCAAGCAGAGCATAAAAATTGGACGTAGAGCGTGACCAATGCGTGACCATGGTGAGCAAAGTCAAAAGCAACTCTCTTCCCTGCCTGTAATAGCTGGCTGAATTTTCGCGTCAGAGGTCAGTTTGAAATCAAACTTTTAATTGTGCTGCACATAAACACAACATATTTCATATCAATTTTTAAAAAAATAAGCTTGAGCCTGCGATCATTAGAAAACTAGTAACTGGTCAGCGGATAACCTGTTTTGACAGCTGTCAATTAATCACAACATTGATGTCCAATCATATGTATACATTATCATTTCCTGTGTTCCCAAACTAACTAGAAAGTATCCGATTGCACATTGATCACGATCTAGTAAAACAATTAACTGGTCAGCGGACAGCTTCCAAATAAATCTCGTCACCTCGATTGAGTTGAGACATGAGCCCGCGATATGGTCACCCAAAAAATAGCACTGGCAATTATCTTCGGTCACATTTAAGAGTAATAATGGCTCTTGATCACAGTAGATTAGGCGTGGAAAACAAATCAGGCCGAATTTTTGCTTTCGACAAGTTTACTTTACAAAATCTTGTCAACAAATCTGGGTGCGTGCAAACCAACCTTTTATACTTTTTATACATCACATCTGAGGTGAAAGAGTACTATGAGGCGCTGTTTTTATCATACAGACCTCAGACAATTGGCAGTCAGTTTCACAATTTTTCAAGACAAATTGCATTCATTCAATATTCAGGACCATCGAAGCACGCGTGGGCTTTTAGCGAAACCGTTCAAAAAATTTCCAAAATCACCTATACGGCCAGTCGGTTCTAATTTTTGACCAGCACCAAATTTGCAAAGTAGTTTTAAAAGAGTTACGCTTCAACATAATAAATAATTTATTGCGTTTATTTTTTATTTATAGTTTTATTACGATGTGTAATGTTAAAAAGCGTTTGATACGCGCGGCAGTACTCCTGCAAACGATGTTCATGAACGACTGAAAAAAAACGACAAAGCGATGAAAATTGCAAGAGACAACTAACAATAAATAAAAGATCAGAAATATAATTCGGTAGAACATTTACAGGGACAACAAGTTTCATTCACGAAAACAAGTATTTAAGTGTCTCTAAGAATCCTGAATCTTTAAGCTTAAAGATTAAGTTTAAGTTTAAGCCGCCGGCTTCCCGTTGTTTGCTGTTTTCAAAGATGAACTCGCGACAGGAAAGTCGCTCAAAGCTTTCTTTCTACAGCCAAAATAATACCTAAATATTCTTCGGAACGGTTTTTCTTTCTATTTGCGGTGAAATATCGACTAAAGGCTTTTTAAAGTTCTGTAAGCTTATATCAAATCTCATACTAGGTCAGATCAGTGTCTCAATCTTAATACAAACGTGCATAAACTAGCCTCATAAACTGCGCTCGACTTCATGAAAATATATATATATAAATACAATAATTACTCAGGTTTACCATATTTCGAGATGCAGCTCCTGAAAGCTATCAAGTAAGGCCAGAATCGCTTGAGCCTTTATAACCCTCTTACGCATCCAGAAAGGTGAAAAACAAAAACGATACCATCCGAAATCGGATTTCCGACTTTGACAAGCACCGCATTCTCAACAAAAATTCAATAAAGAAACCAGCCAAGAATAAAAGAAGACTCTTGATAGCAGCTGTATTTCATTTTGTACATTCAGTGGAAAAAGACAGTTAAAAATGTCACAAGTTGTCACAAAACTCTGTCAGCTTCAGCTGTCAAAGCAAACAAGTTTCAAGATGCTGTATGAATTTTCCGCATGAACTCAACTGTCAAATTTTGACCAATCAGGGCATGAAAATTGGACGGTTAGCGTGACCAACGCGTGACTATGGTGAGAAAAGTGAAAAGCATCTGTCTTCCCTGCTTGCATTTTTAAATAACTAGCTGAATTTTCGCGTCCGAGGTCAGTTTGAAATCAAAATGTTAATAGTGCTGGGCCATAGTGACATAAACACAACGTATTTCATATGAATTTTAAAAAATAAACTTGAACCTGCAATCATCTGAAAACTTGTAACTTTTCAGCGGATAACTTCAAAAAAAAAAACTCTCTCAGGATGGGTCGAAACCTGAGCCCGCGATACGGCCAGGTGATATTGGTCAGTGGATACCTTCTTCTGACAGCTGTCAATTGATTACAACATTGATGTGCAATCAGTGTTCTCCTGGGCTCCCAAAGTAGCTAGAAAGTGTGTAAGTAAACATTGGTATGCCTGTGGTGCGGACTGACGGGCGGGCGGGCGGGCGGGCGGTCGGTCTGTGTACGGTCACGTGATTACCAGATTTTCTCGGATGGGTAGTTTACCACATTTTCTTACCCATGGTGCTCTGCAGGCGCGCCTCGCGCGCCAGCGCTCCGCTATGGGTGTGGGGCTCTGTCCCACGGGAGCTTTGATCCCCCGCTAAAAAAGCTGTATTTTTGGACCACATCCCCCCTCATAAGGGGGCACTCCTTATAGTGGCCTATACGGGAAGGCTCCGCCTGAAAGGAGTATCTTATTCAGGCTCCAGGTATATGAGAGGGTTGTTTAGTATAGAGGAAGGGAATTTTTTATAAATTTGGTCTATAAAAAGGAAAACACATGTGCATTTCACGGCTGTGAATAACTCGAGTCATATCTTAAAGAGCGTACATTTACAGCGGTTAAAATGGATGCAATTTCTTAAAACTAGGTATGTGAAAGGAGTATTATTTGTAAATAGAAGGTATACATACGAAAGGGATACCCTTTCCGCCAAAAGTGAAGTATCAAAGAGTAAGGGATTGGACCTCGGGGCGCGCGGAGCCTCCTCTTATAAAACTTTGCTGAGTACCCGCCAGGTTTGAAACACTATTTCACAGGCAGGTTTATAACTAGGAGGAAACTTTCCATTCTATTGCGGCCATACAGGTATTAAGCGAGCGTTGGGCAGCTGTGTGGAACTGGGCGGAAGAGTGGAAGGAGAAGCTTAACCAGGCTCTTATTGACTGGCAAAATTTACGTGAAGAAGAAGCTGAGTTGCTTTCCTGGCTTTCAAGTAAAGAACAAACCTTTGATTTGATTGGAGAAACAGATATCACCAACGAAGAACAAGTTACGATGCATTTAAATCTGCTCGAGGTAAGAACATTTCATTTTAGTTATCTGTAATCTCTATCGATTCTCGACCCTTCACATGAAAAACCCAAAGACTAAAAGAAATGATGATTATTTCGTGCCATTGATGCTTTTTAATTCCTAAGGTCATTTTTCTTTTCGTGTCCTCTTCTTGAGGCCGAGTGAAATACTCTTCGATCTTTCAAAGAACCAAGAACTAATTAAAGAAATGTTTATGACTTTAAAAAAAGCTTGGATGATTTTACAACTGGGGTGACCATCAAAAACTTTTAATAAAATCATTATATTTCTAGAATAAAAACGAAGTTGAATGCCTTTGTTCAAGCCATTATGAATAACAAGAAAATAATGTTAGAATCTATTTAAAAACGTTCCACTCTTAAAAGATGTTGCCAGTTTTCAAGAAGGATTATCAGCAATACTTAAAGATAACTCATTTCTGTATTTAAAAGACGTTTCCACAGCCCCAGGTTATTACAATATCGGTATAAAAAATTGTTAAAAATTTTAAGTGCGATGGAACAGTGTCGCCTGATTTAGGGATAAACTTAACTAGCATAAGAAATCGGCGCGTCTAATGCGTCCCTCTTCACTTTGTCTCTCAGACAATGGAAAAAGAAATGGAAAGACACGAGGAACGATTAGACTCATTGCGTGAGACTGGAGAAAAGCTGATCAAAGATGCTGAGTACCATGATGCGACAGCTGAGGGGATCCGTAACCAGGTGAATGACTTCGGCACTTGCTGGAAGGACATCACTAAATCGATTAAGGAAAGGAAAGCAATGGTAAGTGATGTGATTGGCCATTATAAAGTAACCACGGAATTATCTTTTTGTAATGCACATCATCATCATCATCATCATCATCATCACCATCATCGTTATCATCATCAGCAGCAGCAGCATCGTCATCATCATGAAGTCGTTCCGTTCTTTCATTTTTACGAACATCTTTCACGTTTTGTTATCCAACCGACAATCGATGAATGTTCTTACTACCGTGTGGCACGAAATTTTTTCCGGAAGTGAAATTTTGAGGATTGGCGCTAATTGACGTGATTTTCTGTATTTTGCGGAAACTAGTTTTTGCGTTTAGGACAGAGTGGTTTTTCTTACATGGGAAAGGACTTTTTGCGAAAGAAAGAAAGTAAGTCCCGGAAAAATCATTGATAATATTTTCGTCCGTTTTTATTGAGTACGTGCAATAGAAATACATATTCTAAAACAACACTACGTTTTGCGTACCCTGTGTAAAACGAATAAAATAGATTACTTTTCTTTGTCGTTCGATTACAAAAAGGAACAGACACGACTTCTTTATTTGTACTGTATTTTTGTGAAGCGAATTTAAGTGAGAAAATATTTACTCTGAAGTAAATTTTTGCGGGAAAATGTTTGCGGTATCTTTCTTTTCTTTTCTTTTTTGCGGGAACTTATTTTTGCGGATCGCTGGGAAAATCGCAAACATTAAAACCCGTAAAAATTTTGTGCCACGCGGTAGTCTGATTATGCTCCTGCTATTTAACTGTTAAACGGAACATAATTTAAATATTTGGGTTGTAGCTATGTAGCAATAGCCGGCCAACTTGCAGTGCTCAAACGACCGTAAAATAACGTTTTAATGCCCAGTTTAAAAATGATTTCTTTCAAGCATTTGAGATTGCGTCCAGAACAATACTGTATTGAGAGGAATTATGGACTGGTTTTTATACATAGTAAATAATATAAGTCGAAAGCTTAACCTCGGAACTATGACTAGATTGCTGTTCGTGAATTTTAGCTTGTCTGTTTGTTTCTTTTGTTGTTGTCGTTTTGGTCGTTGTTGTTGAAACCACAGGGGGTCCACACAATCTGTTTGTGTAACTGATTCTTACTTTATAGTAAATGTATTGTATTTACCGTTTGCTTCCTCTATAGCGATATATTGCTAAACATGTATATTGATCAATGTTAAGTAAGTATTGTGTTGCCCTACCTTCGGTATATTGTCGCCCTCTTCACTCAAAAGAGTTATTTTGAGCGATTTGGAAGGATTCTGAGTTGGCCGTTTGCTGTTCCTTTGAGGCAAAAGGACGACAATATACCGCAGGTAAGGCAATATAACGTTTATTTAACATTGACCTATGTACATATTTAGTGTATACCGCTATAGATAAAGCAAACGGAAAAGCTTTATTTTATTTTCCAAATACTTGCTCTCCATCGATGAGATAATTCTTAGCAAGAAGCTTTTACATGTACTATAAAATTACAATCGGTTACACAAACAGGTTGTGTTGGCGCCCTGTGTTGAAACATGGACTGCTTTTGTATTCTAGCTTCAGGAAGCCCAACACAAGGTGAAAAGAATGGGAGTTTTAATGAAGGAAGTCAGAGCTTGGTTGTACGAGGCAGAACAATTCATCAAGCTCGCTAGTTTGCAAGAGGATCCACAAAAAGAAACCAAGATACAAGAAAAGATTGAGGTCCGAATAAAGTGCTATAAAATAAGCTGACATTATTTTCAGTTACAGATTACAACTGCATCCAAAATGACGCAGCCAAAAAAACTAATTAATAATTCATAAAGAAAAAAAATGAACAGAAATTTATGTTTAATGATTGTTTTTGAAACAGTACTTGAAAACAGCAATACCCTTACCAGGGATACGAATCTTTGTTTTTCAGTGGATTTGCACGTGGCTAATCTAGCTAGAACAGGGACTCCAATTGAATAGCCACAAAGAAACAAAACAAATGAAATATACCTTATTATCTGAAGTTAACGGCTCATGAAATTAACGCGAATTTCATTTAAGTTGTTTTAATTTCTTGAAACGTTAATTTCCGCGCCTTTAATTAAGTGGAGAGTTATTCCCGCGAACCTTTATTTTCATTATTTTGAATGCACTTCTGACATTCTTGACACCTAAGTAAGATGGGTATTTCTATCAGGGTGGAGATCCACCAGTAACAGTGAAACTTTGAAGAACCCTTGAAGTGGCCAGATTTAATCCCTTTACCCCTTTATAAGTTTAAGGAAATTACTACGAACAAAGTTTCCATTTCAGATTGTACGTTTAACTTTGTTTCTCTTGTCTCGAAGTTTTGTTTCTTTCAGAACGTTGTGTTCATTATGCGGTTTATTTTTTGTTACCCTCCCTTTCGCATTAAATTGTGTATATGAAAGTCGTTTTCCACTAGATTCGCCTTAATTCAAGTCGCGTTAATTTCCAAAGACCTTAATTTCATGGAGCGTTCATTTCCTATAATGAGGTATAAGGTCTACCTAGACTGCTCCGCAGACGAAACTAAACTTCTGGTTAAGTCTGTCTGCAAAATAGCGCCAAAATCCTTGTTCTGGGTCCTCACCCAAATACCAGCATTTGAGTACGCGCCATGACTGGCCTGTTAAAAATCCCGTTGACGATTTGCCGGTCAGGGAAGTTCGAAACGCATTTGCGGTAATTCGTTGAGTCCGAATAGGCTCTGCTTCGCAGACGTTACTAACCGGAGTTGGATTACGTTTGGGACGCAGGCTAGGTACACCATATGTGAACATTCTTTGATCTATTATTTAAAATAGCTTTTTATAAAATAACTAAGATAGTACACGCGCTCCGATTGGCCGAGAGGACAGTTTGAATGAGAGTATGTAAACATGGTTGTGACGTCAAGATGCTTTGCTTTTCGCGCACTAAACACTCACGCACGAATTTGAAAAAGGTTTTGAGTTGAAAAACTCGGCAAGTTTACTTTATTTACCCATTTCCTCGTCGGTTGAAACTTGAAAAATCTTAAAAATATATTGTGTCAATTTTTTTCGCTCGAGCTGACATTTTAAGCGAGAAAAAGCCGTATTTTGGAAAGCATCTTTTTTGCAAAACAAAGACTGATTACGCGTACAAGCTTAGTGTACAAGACTTCGCGACTGGTAGGAACTTCTCTTTTAAGCAATGCGCTAAACAAGGGGGTTTTGCCTTTTTCCTATGGAAAGTTATTTTATAAAAGCAATAGAAAACTTTTTTTCCTGTGTTTGCATATCCTGATATAAACACGAGAGGGGTTGGGAGTATTCGAGACAGTTATGTAAGTCTCGATATATCGGTTTTGCATAACTGTCTCGAATTCTCCCAACCCCTCTCGTGTTTATAACAGGCTATGCAAACATGGAAAACGTTTTCTACTGCTTAAATTTTTAGTTCCTCATGTTACTTATTAATACCGAAAATACTTTTTTATTATTATTTTCCTCTCTGCAGATTGAATGCGAAGAAAGAGAAAAAAATCAGCCTAAGGTTGACGAAGTCAAAAGGCTGGAAGACTTGCTTAGCAGTGAAATCGACAAAAAGTCAAATTATTACTTGAAAAGAGTCACCAAGCCGTTCTACAAGCGGTGGAATGACACTAGTATGGCCCTTAACAGATATCGCAATGAAGACTACACGTTGGTCAAACCCAACGATTGCTTCCGACTATTTAGATACATGTCCCAAATTGAGGTCAATTTGGAAGGGAACCGAGAACGTGGTAGTGGGTAAGACAAGGTTTGCTTCTCTTTTCGCACCATCACAAGCAAACTTACCTACTAATAGAAACTTCCGAGTTCATAATCAGTAAAGTTTGAGTACTAGTATTTTGTATGATTACTTGATTTTAATAAGGTGGTAACTGGTAGCACAGTGTACATGTGGTTTATCCATTAGTTTAAGTCTGACCGCTTCACGTTTCAAACATGTATTCAAAAATATGGTTCAGCTATTCGTAAACTAGTTTAAAGGACGGCATTTTCAGAAAGCCAAATGGTACTTCGAGTTTACTAGTCTACAAAAGCGAAAATTATTAGGTCTCCGATCACTTAAGCTATCGAAAAAGGATCGAAGAAAATGTAGTTAGTTTCAAACAATTTTTTTTTTTTTTTTTTTTTTGCTGCCTAGTCGCCTGTGTCACTCACTGACTGAAAATCATCTTTCTCACTTTAAAACATGTTTGAAAAAAGAACTTTGGGCTACTGAACGAAAGTAGCGCAGTTCTTATACATTGTTACTCTCTGATATATATGAGAACCTCATTTAATCTAATCACTTTTGAACTGACACATGCATTGATATACTAACACATACCGGTGAAGACCAGGAAATTGTTGTGCGTGACATGTCTTTACAGCATGCTCCCTCTTTAGCACTTAGTGGAACACGCCAAAAAAATTTAAGGGTGTGTTCCATGGTCATTGGGACGATCAGGATCGACCATCCTAGATCACTCAGATCATGGTACATCAAATGAATCAATCAGTCCTTTCCAAGGGTGGATTCATCGGTTCCTTTGATGTGATGCCTATCCAGATCTTTCCAATGGAACAAACACAGCTTCTTTTTGCTTTGTCGCCACTTGATAGGAGATGAATTAAAACCCGTTGAATAGCATGTAACCTGTTTCTGGAGAGAATTTTGTCCGTGTATTGTCTATCGAGTACTCTCACTTGTCTGGCCTCAGTGATATTGACTGGATAGTCTCCAAATATGTCCCGGCGTCTTAGTTCGTAAGACGATCTGAGTCAAGTTGTTTCTTTTTTTTTTCCGATTTTATATACATTTCTGTTCTGGTGGGTTGTCAGCAGGTCCAACGAGTTAGTGGATTATCTAAAGAAGAAGTTTGATACCGTGGATCAAAGCCTATCTGATTTGGAATGCAGTGTTAACCACTCAGACAAGGATTCTATGGACTTGAAATCCACTAAGAACGCTTTGGATCAGCACAAGGTAACAAAACATCTTTTCTTCCAGTAGAAGTTTAAGATACCCCACCCCTCCCTCCTCCCTTAATATTAGGCGAATTTTGTTTACCTATTTGAAAAATGACCTTTTTTTCAGATGTGATTGCAAGCTATGCGAAATTCAATGTCGTCTATTTATCTTTTTCAGATAACCTATCATCGTTCAATTTCGCTGTTACCATGCGACTTTTGCAACTTATTTCTCCAAATAAAGCGTCGCACCTGGATTTTGCGCGAAAAAGCACCGAAATTATGTGTTTTTCACCGATATTTCGCTGCTCGTCGTTATTAATAAATCCATTTGATAGTTTACAGACTAATGTGTTCTGTGCCCATTCGCTATAAATGTCACTAAGGCAGCATTCACACTTGGTACCCGGGCACAGTGCACTAATGTCGTCAACACAACCTTTTTTGAAGTACCTACGCTAGAATTCGGGCTCGGTGCCGGTGCCTAAGTTAAGATTGAGCCCTTGAACTCAGACGCAAAAGGGAGCACTGGGAACTTGTGTACACACTGTTTTTGTACTTTTGAGGCAGTCCACTGCTTTTTTTCTCGCTGCTAAGCTTCAACTCAAAAATGGGGTCTGACTGGAATTAACTATGTTCGCAGTTACATATCGGGTACTCAGAGTGTGAGCACAACACCATTTTGTACCTGCACCCACTGGTTTCCGGGCACAAAGAGTAGACAGCCCCAGAGAAGCTGGTTAATTTCCTTTCTATCTAATTCGTATCTCAGGAGGTACTCAACCATTTTACGTCAGTAGAATCTGACACATATGATGTTCTGGAGGAAGGAAAGCAATTGATAAAAGACAAACGCTTTGACAGAGCACATGGGGAATACTTTTATGACAGAATTGAAGTAACAGTCACAAGGATAACAACTGTTAAGGAAGATCTTACCAGAGAGCATCAAAGGTATTCCTCGTGTTCGCTGCTTCTTGGGAGCCAAAGTGGCATCACACGTGTTGTAACCATTTGGGATAATGCCATCGTCTTTTCTTAAAAATGATTTCAATAGCTTTTTGTTTTAGGATGTGAGTTCTCTTCTTGCAAGTGGCACTAAACTGAGATATTAAACATTTTTTTCTCCTGTTTTTCAGGTTGTTCGATCTATATCTTATTTTACTAAGACAGCACTTGGAACGGATGAATGATTGGCTTTTGCGAGCTGAGTCTCGAATATCATTGGATGATGTGATAGAACCAACCTATAAGAGAGTGCAACAGCAAGTATGGGACCATCAGGTACATGCATGTGTCTTTACTACATAGGCGGTAAGGGAGAACATGCATGATCGCAGTCCATCACGTAATGTCCAGTTTAGACGAAGTACGTGGTATCCATTCACTAAGTGATCCAATTCTCATACACTTCAAAGTGGCTTGCTCAGATCTAGAACTCACTTGTTTGAAAATAAAGGATACACTGGTCTTCGCATTTAGTAGTGCATAACAGTGAAACGCTTACTTTCACCAGGATTAATTGAATTATTAACAATAACATATGCCATTGTCATCTGAGACTCTTTGCTTTTAAATAACTGAAATATTTCTGATATTAATATAAATGTCTGTAATATTAAACTCGCCAGTACATTTTTATAAACCTGTAGAGTGTAGTACATTTGTTCATGGAGCTCCAGTTGTACGGTCAATTCTCCTAGAAAAAGACGCCGTTGAAACCGGCAAGGAAAAGGCAAGGAAACGATTGAAGATCAACAGGGCCAATTTTGCAATGTGGCCGTAGTGTCCATACCAGGAAGCTGTCTTGCAGTTATGTTATTATCAGTTGGCTATAAAATGGCTGCACGAATTTCATGTTTCTCTTCTGCTGTTCTGTAGGCTTTTCAAGAAGAACTGTCAGATTACTCGATGGCAAACATGATACTGGATATGGACTTAGAACACCCAGCTTTGGATGAAACCATAAGGGACTGGGTCAAGGTATTTTCAACATAAAAAAGCTGTATTTTTGGACCACATCCCCCCTCCCCTTGGGGGACTCCCTAGAGTGGCCTATATGGGAAGGCTCCCCCCGAAAAGAAATACTTTTTTCAGGCTTCAGGTATATGAGAGGGTTGTTTAGTATAAAGGAAGGGAATTTTGAAAAATGTCGTCTTTAAAAAGGAATAACATATGCATTTTACGACTGTGAATAACTCCAGTCTAGTCATATATATTTATATTTTAAATTAAAGAGTAAATTTACAGATGTCAATAGAAGGTATACATACGAAAGGGATACCCCTTCCGCCAGAAGTGAAGTATCAAATAGTAAGGGGTTGGACGTCGGGGCGGAGCCTCCTCTTATAAAACTTTGGAGAGTACCCGCTAGGTTTGAAACACTATTTCACTGGCAGGTTTATAACTAGGAGGAAACTTTCTATTCTATTGCGGCCATACAGGTATTAAGCGAGCGTTGGGCGGCTGTGCGGAACTGGGCGGAAGAGTGGAAGGAGAAGCTTAACCAGGCTCTTATTGACTGGCAAAATTTACGTCAAGAAGAAGCTGAGTTGCTTTCCTGGCTTTCAAGTAAAGAACAAACCTTTGATTTGATTGGAGAAACAGATATCACCAACGAAGAACAAGTTACGATGCATTTAAATCTGCTCGAGGTAAGAACATTTCATTTTATTAGTTATCTGTAATCTCTATCGATTCTCGACCCTTCACATGAAAAACCCAAAGACTAAAAGAAATGATGATTATTTCATGCCATTGATGCTTTTTAATTCCTAAGGTCATTTTTCTTTTCGTGTCCTCTTCTTGAGGCCGAGTGAAATACTCTTCGATCTTTCAAAGAACCAAGAACTGATTAAAGAAATGTTTATGACTATAAAAAAAGCTTGGATGATTTTACAACTGGGGTGACCATCAAAAACTTTTAATGAAATCATGATATTTCGGGAATAAAAACGAAGTCGAATGCCTTTGTTCAAGCCATTATGAATAACAAGAAAATAATGTTAGAATCTATTTAAAAACGTTCCGCTCTTAAAAAGATGTTGCCAGTTTTCAAGAAGGATTATCAGCAATCCTTAAAGATAACTCATTTCTGTATTTAAAAGACGTTTCCACAGCCCCAGGTTATTACAATATCGGTATAAAAAATTGTTAAAAATTTTAAGTGCGACGGAACAGTGTCGCCTGATTTAGGGATAAACTTAACTAGCATAAGAAATCGGCGCGTCTAATGCGTCCCTCTTCACTTTGTCTCTCAGACAATGGAAAAAGAAATGGAAAGACACGAGGAACGATTAGACTCATTGCGTGAGACTGGAGAAAAGCTGATCAAAGATGCTGAGTACCATGATGCGACAGCTGAGGGGATCCGTGACCAGGTGAATGACTTCGGCACTTGCTGGAAGGACATCACTAAATCGATTAAGGAAAGGAAAGCAATGGTAAGTGATGTGATTGGCCATTATAAAGTAACCACGGAATTATCTTTTTGTAATGCACATCATCATCATCATCATCATCATCATCACCATCATCGTTATCATCATCAGCAGCAGCAGCATCGTCATCATCATGAAGTCGTTCCGTTCTTTCATTTTTACGAACATCTTTCACGTTTTGTTATCCAACCGACAATCGATGAATGTTCTTACTACCGTGTGGCACGAAATTTTTTCCGGAAGTGAAATTTTGAGGATTGGCGATTGACGTGATTTTCTGTATTTTGCGGAAACTAGTTTTTGCGTTTAGGACAGAGTGGTTTTTCTTACATGGGAAAGGACTTTTTGCGAAAGAAAGAAAGAAAGAAAGAAATTAAGTCCCGGAAAAATCATTGATAATATTTTCGTCCGTTTTTATTGAGTACGTGCAATAGAAATACATATTTTAAAACAACACTACGTTTTCGCGTACCCTGTGTAAAACGAATAAAATAGGTTGCTTTTCTTTGTCATTCGAGTACAAAAACGAACAGACACGACTTCTTTATTTGTATTGTATTATTGTGTAGCGAATTTAAGTTCGAGAATATTTCCTCTGGAGTAAATTTTTGCGGGAAAAATGTTTGCGGTATTTCTTTTTTTTGTTGTTTGTTTGTATTTTTTTTGTTTGATTGTCCTTTTTTTTAGCGGATCGCTGGAAAAATCGCAAACATTAAAACCCGTAAAAATTTTGTGCCACGCGGTAGTCTGATTATGCTCCTGCTATTTAACTGTTAAACGGAACATAATTTAAATATTCGGGTTGTAGCTATGTAGCAATAGCCGGCCAACTTGCAGTGCTCAAACGACCGTAAAATTTAAAAATGATTTCTTTCAAGCATTTGAGATTGCGTCCAGAACAATACTGTATTGAGAGGAATTATGGATTGGTTTTCATACATAGTAAATAATATAAGTCGAAAGCTTAACCTCGGAACTATGACTAGATTGCTGTTCGTGAATTTTAGTTTGTCTGTTTTTTTCTTTTGTTGCTGTCGTTTTGGTCGTTGTTGTTGAAACCACAGGGGTCCACACAATCTGTTTGTGTAACTGATTCTTACTTTATAGTAAATGTATTGTATTTACCGTTTGCTTCCTCTATAACGATATATTGCTAAACATGTATATTGATCAATGTTAAGTAAGTATTGTGTTGCCCTACCTTCGGTATATTGTCGCCCTTTTCACTCAAAAGAGTTATTTTAAGCGATTTGGAAGGATTCTGAGTTGGCCGTTTGCTATTCCTTTGAGGCAAAAGGACGACAATATACCGCAGGTAAGGTAATATAACGTTTATTTAACATTGACCTATGTACATATTTAGTGTATACCGCTATAGATAAAGCAAACGGAAAAGCTTTATTTTATTTTCCAAGTACTTGGTCTCCATCGATGAGATGATTCTTAGCAAGAAGCTTTTACATGTACTATAAAATTACAATCGGTTACACAAACAGGTTGTGTTGGCGCCCTGTGTTGAAACATGGACTGCTTTTGTATTCTAGCTTCAGGAAGCCCAACACAAGGTGAAAAGAATGGGAGTTTTAATGAAGGAAGTCAGAGCTTGGTTGTACGAGGCAGAACAATTCATCAAGCTCGCTAGTTTGCAAGAGGATCCACTAAAAGAAACCAAGATACAAGAAAAGATTGAGGTCCGAATAAAGTGCTATAAAATAAGCTGACATTATTTTCAGTTACAGATTACAACTGCATCCAAAATGACGCAGCCAAAAAAACTAATTAATAATTCATAAAGAAAAAAAATGAACAGAAATTTATGTTTAATGATTATTTTTGAAACAGTACTTGAAAACAGCAATACCCTTACCAGGGATACGAATCTTTGTTTTTTAGTGGATTTGCACGTGGCTAATCTAGCTAGAACAGGGACTCCAATTGAATAGCCACAAAGAAACAAAACTGACACCTTATTATCTGAAGTTAACGGCTCATGAAATTAACGCGAATTTCATTTAAGTTGTTTTAATTTAATTTCTTGAAACGTTAATTTCCGCGCCTTTAATTAAGTGGAGAGTTATTCCCGCGAACCTTTATTTTCATTATTTTGAATGCACTTCTGACATTCTTGACACCTAAGTAAGAGGAGTATTTCTATCAGGGTGGAGATCCACCAGTAACAGTGAAACTTTGAAGAACCCTTGAAGTGGCCAGATTTAATCCCTTTACCCCTTCGTAGGTTTAAGGAAATTACTACGAACAAAGTTTCCATTTCAGATTGTACGTTTAACTTTGTTTCTCTTGTCTCGAAGTTTTGCTTCTTTCAGAACGTTGCGTTCATTATGCGGTTTTTTTTTTTTGTTACCCTCCCCTTCGCATTAAATTGTTTATATGAAAGTCGTTTTTTACTAGATTCGCCTTAATTCAAGTCGCGTTAATTTCCAAGACCTTAATTTCATGGAGCGTTAATTTCCTATAATGAGGTATAAGGTCTACCTAGACTGTTCCGGAGACAAAACTAAACTTCTGGTTAAGTCTGTCTGCGAAATGGCGCCAAAATCCTTGTTCTGGGCCCTCATCCAAATACCAGCATTTGAGTACGCGCCATGACTGGCCTGTTAAAAATCCCGTTGACGATTTGCCGGTCAGGGAAGTTCGAAACGCATTTGCGGTAATTCGTTGGGTCCGAATAGGCTCTGCTTCGCACACGTTACTAACCGGAGTTGGATTACGTTTGGGACGCAGGCTAGGTACACCATATGTGATCATTCTTTGATCAAGATAGTACACGCGCTCCGATTGGCCGAGAGGACTGTTTGAATGAGAGTATGTAAACATGGCTGTGACGTCAAGATGTTTTGCTTTTCGCGCACTAAACACTCAAGCACGAATTTGAAAAAGTTTTGAGTTGAAAAACTCGACAAGTTTACTTTATTTACCCATTTCCTCGTCGGTTGAAACTTGAAAAATCTTAAAAAACATATCGTGTCAATTTTTTTTCGCTCGAGCTGACATTTTAAGCGAGAAAAAGCCGTATTTTGGAAAGCATCTTTTTTGCAAAACAAAGACTGATTACGCGTACAAGCTTCGTGTACAAGACTTCACGACTAGTAAGAATTTCTCTTTTAAGCAATGCGCTAAACAAGAGGGTTTTGCCTTTTTCCTATGGAAAGTTATTTTATAAAAGCAATAGAAAACTTTTTTCCTGTGTTTGCATATCCTGATATAAACACGAGAGGGGTTTGCATAACTGTCGAGAGATATGAGAACATTCTTTCATCTATTACCATATGTGAACATTCTTTGATCTGTTATTTAAATGCCCATGTTCACCCTAGATGCATTGCGCGCCCTGTACTCAAGAAAAGAACATTTCGCGTAGTTGAAAATCGTTGCCTTCAGTGTGTAGAGTCAATCCTTGTTAATCTTCCACAGTTCCCAAATTTGGTTTAAAAGAAAGTCTAAACAGGTGCTTTTGGTATTTTTCTTTACATCTTTCTGAATATTTTGGTCTGGTATCGAGTCTTTTTGTTTCTGTGAGTGTTTGTTTCACTGCAGTACTTTCGATGGCGGCGCCATCGAAACGTACGGTTGGAAGACCGCATCGACTGGGGTCGCCGAAGTACATTCGTCTCCGTGGATCCGTTTTTTTAATCTCTAGAGAGATTGGAAAGAAGCTCTTGGCTGCAAATTCTACAAACAGCGTGTTTGCCGAGTTCCTTCTACTATCGAATGTTGATGTTCAATTGTAAACAAAGGTTCCGTTGAAATCAGTTGAAAGCAATACAAGCGAGTCAATCTAACATGAACAATGCTTTATTTAATTTAACCTATGAAGCGAGTGATATCCTTAACGTTAACTGATCGTCTGGCGTATCGCTCTGAAGTAGCGAGAACCATTATTAGCAAACCAGTCCTTAGCCAAACCTAAAGAAACTGTAACACAGCGATTATTATACAGCGACAAGACTGTAAGCAGTGCTGATTCGACGCTTTGCAAACACAACTTCTCGCTTATTCTTTCGAGAACACATACCTAAGCCTCCTAAGAATTAACACAAAATAATAGATTGAGCAATGAAAACATTTCACAGTCGAAACGGGCTTCAGGAAAATCTCACCTGGTGCTTAGACATTTCGTAATTTTATGACCTTCATTGTGTTCATCGGACTCGACAAAGCATGCATACGCATTCACTACCAGTTTAAATTCTGAACTGCTTTCTCCGGTGACATTTAACGAAGTCGGCGATATATCTGCCTCCATTTGGAAAAGAATTAAAGTCTTACTGGCCTCTTTGATACTGTCTCTGTTAAGCTTCGGTCAAGCTTGGAAAAAGCTAATCTCCCTCGCAGTCGTTTTTAGAATGGTCAGGCAACGCTCCTCAAAAGTGGAAGCCAATCAAAACACTGCATTTGACAAAAGAATCGTTTCAAAACAAAAACACAAGCGCGCAAAGCCGTTTGGGTGAACATGGGCCTTTAAAATAGCTTTATTTTTAGTTGCTCATTTCCCTTATTAATACCGCAAATACTTTTTTTATTATTATCATCTCTGCAGATTGAACGCGAAGAAAGAGAAAAAAATCAGCCTAAGGTTGACGAAGTCAAAAGGCTGGAAGACTTGCTCAGCAGTGAAATCGATAAAAAGTCAAATTATTATTTGAAAAGAGTCACCAAGCCGTTCTACAAGCGGTGGAATGACGCTAGTATGGCCCTTAATAGATATCGCAATGAAGACTACACGTTGGTCAAACCCAACGATTGCTTCCGCCTATTTAGATACATGACTCAAACTGAGGTCAATTTGGAAGGGAAGCGAGACAATAGTGGGTAAGACAGGGTTTGCTCCTCTTTTCGCACCATCACAAGCAAACTTACGTACTAATCGAAACTTCCGAGTTCATAACCAGTAAAGTTTGAGTACTAGTATTTTGTATGACTGCTTCATTTTAATAAGGTGGTAACTGGTAGCACAGTGTACATGTGGTTTATCCATTAGTTTAAGTCTCACCGCTTCATGTTTCAAACATGTATTAAAAAATATGGTTCAGCTATTCGTAAACTAGTTGAAGGGACGGCATTTTCAGAAAGCCAAATGGTACTTCGAGTTAACTTTACTAGTCTACAAAAGCGAAAATTATCAGGTCTCCGATCACTTAAGCTATCGAAAAAGGATCGAAGAAGATGTAGTTAGTTTCAAACATTTTTTTTTTTTTTTTTTTTTTTGCTTCCTAGCCACCTGTGTCACTGACTCAAAAATCATCTTTCTCACTTTAAAAGATCTTTGAAAAATGAACTTTGGGCTACTGAACGAAAGTAGCGCAGTTGTTATACATTGCTACTCTCTGGTATATGAGTACTTCATTTAATCTAATCACTTTTGAACTGACACATGCATTGATATTCTAACACATACCGGTGAAGACCACGAAATTGTTGTGCGGGACATGTCTTTACAACATGCTCCCTGATAGACTTTAGTACTGAGTGGAACACGCCAAAAAAATTTAAGGGTGTGTTCAATGGTCATTGGGACGATCAGGATCGGCCATCCTAGATCACTCAGATCATGGATCATGGTACATCAAATGAATCAATCAGTCCTTTCCAAGGGTGGATTCATCGGTTCCTTTGATGTCATGCCTATCCAGATCTTTCCAATGGAACAAACACAGCTTCTTTTTACTTTGTCGCCACTTGATACTAGACATGAATTCAAACCCGTTGAATAGCATGTAACCTGTTTCTGGAGAGAATTTTGTCCGTGTATTGTCTGTCGAGTACTCTCACTTGTCTGGCCTCAGTGATATTGACTGGATAGTCTCTAAATATGTCCCGGCGTCTTAGTTCGTAAGACGATCTGAGTCAAGTTGTTTCTTTTTTTTTCCGATTATATATACATTTCTGTTCTGGTGGGTTGTTAGCAGGTCCAACGAGTTAGTGGATTATCTAAAGAAGTTTGATACCGTGGATCAAAGCCTATCTGATTTGGAATGCAGTGTTAACCACCCAGACAAGGATTCTATGGACTTGAAATCCACTAGGAACGCTTTGGATCAGCACAAGGTAACAAAACATATTTTCTTCCAGTAGAAGTTTAAGATAGCCCACCCCTCCCTCCTCCCTTAATATTAGGCGAATTTTGTTTACCTATTTGAAAAATGACCTTTTTTTCAGATGTGATTGCAAGCTATGCGAAATTTAATGTCGTCTATTTCTCTTTTTCAGATAACCTATCATCGTTCAATTTCGCTGTTACCATGCGACTTTTGCAACTTATTTCTCCAAATAAAGCGTCGCACCTGGATTTGGCGCGAAAAAGCACCGAAATCATGTGTTTTTCACCGATATTTCGCTGCTCGTCGTTATTAATAAATCCATTTGATAGTTTACAGACTAATGTGTTCTGTGCCCATTTGCTATAAATGTCACTAAGGCAGCATTCACACTTGGTACCCGGGCACAGTGCACTAATGTCGTCAACACAACCTTTTTTGAAGTACCTACGCTAGAATTCAGGCTCGGTGCCGGTGCCTAAGTTAAGATTGAGCCCTTGAACTCAGACGCAAAAGTGAGCACTGGGAACTTGTGTACACACTGTTTTTGTACTTTTGAGGCAGTCCACTGCTTTTTTTTCTCGCTGCTAAGTTTCAACTCAAAAATGGGGTCTGACTGGAATTAACTATGTTCGCAGTTACATATCGGGTACTCAGGGTGTGAGCACAACACCATTTTGTACCTGCACCCACTGGTTTCCGGGCACAAAGAGTAGGCAGCCCGAGAGAAGCTGGTTAATTTCCTTTCTATCTAATTCGTATCTCAGGAGGTACTCAACCATTTTACGTCAGTAGAATCTGACACATATGATGTTCTGGAGGAAGGAAAGCAATTGATAAAAGACAAACGCTTTGACAGAGCACATGGGGAATACTTTTATGACAGAATTGAAGTAACAGTCACAAGGATAACAACTGTTAAGGAAGATCTTACCAGAGAGCATCAAAGGTATTCCTCGTGTTCGCTGCTTCTTGGGAGCCAAAGTGGCATCACACGTGTTGTAACCATTTGGGATAATGCCATCGTCTTTTCTTAAAAATGATTTCAATAGCTTTTTGTTTTAGGATGTGAGTTCTCTTCTTGCAAGTGGCACTAAACTGAGATATTAAACATTTTTTTCTCCTGTTTTTCAGGTTGTTCGATCTGTATCTTATTTTACTAAGACAGCACTTGGAACGGATGAATGATTGGCTTTTGCGAGCTGAGTCTCGAATATCATTGGATGATGTGATAGAACCAACCTATAAGAGAGTGCAACAGCAAGTATGGGACCATCAGGTACATGCATGTGTCTTTACTACATAGGCGGTAAGGGAGAACATGCATGATCGCAGTCCATCACGTAATGTCCAGTTTAGACGAAGTACGTGGTATCCATTCACTAAGTGATCCAATTCTCATACACTTCAAAGTGGCTTGCTCAGATCTAGAACTCACTTGTTTGAAAATAAAGGATACACTGGTCTTCGCATTTAGTAGTGCATAACAGTGAAACGTTTACATTCACCAGGATTAATTGAATTATTAACAATAACATATGCCATTGTCATCTGAGACTCTTTGCTTTTAAATACCTGAAATATTTCTAATATTAATATAAATGTCTGTAATATTAAACTCGCCAGTACATTTTTATAAACCTGTAGAGTGTAGTACATTTGTTCATGGAGCTCCAGTTGTACGGTCAATTCTCTTAGAAAAAGACGCCGTTGAAACCGGCAAGGAAAAGGTAAGGAAACGATTGAAGATCAACAGGGCCAATTTTACAATGTGGCCGTAGTGTCCATACCAGGAAGCTGTCTTGCAGTTATGTTATTATCAGTTGGCTATAAAATGGCCGCACGAATTTCATGTTTCTCCTCTGCTGTTCTGTAGGCTTTTCAAGAAGAACTGTCAGATTACTCGATGGCAAACATGATACTGGATATGGACTTAGAACACCCAGCTTTGGATGAAACCATAAGGGACTGGGTCAAGGTATTTTCAACATAAAAAAGCTGTATTTTTGGACCACATCCCCCCTCCCCTGGAGGGACTCGCTAGAGTGGCCTATATGGGAAGGCTCCCCCCGAAAAGAAATACCTTTTTCAGGCTTCAGGTATATGAGAGGGTTGTTTAGTATAAAGGAAGGGAATTTTGTAAATTTGGTCTTTAAAAAGGAATAACACATGCATTTTACGACTGTGAATAATTCCAGTCTAGTCATGTATATTTATATTTTAAATTAAAGAGAGTAAATTTACAGATGTCAATAGAAGGTATACATACGAAAGGGATACCCCTTCCGCCAGAAGTGAAGTATCAAATAGTAAGGGGTTGGACGTCGGGGCGGAGCCTCCTCTTATAAAACTTTGGAGAGTACCCGCAGGGTTTGAAACACTATTTCACTGTCAGGTTTATAACTAGGAGGAAACTTTCCATTCTATTGCGGCCATACAGGTATTAAGCGAGCGTTGGGCGGCTGTGTGGAACTGGGCGGAAGAGTGGAAGGAGAAGCTTAATCAGGCTCTTATTGACTGGCAAAATTTACGTGAAGAAGAAGCTGCGTTGCTTTCCTGGCTTTCAAGTAAAGAACAAACCTTTGATTTGATTGGAGAAACAGATATCACCAACGAAGAACAAGTTACGATGCATTTAAATCTGCTCGAGGTAATTGTCTGTAATTTCTATCGATTCTCGACCCTTCACATGAAAAACCCAAAGAAAGGGTGATTATTTCCTGCCATTGATGCTTTTTAATTCCTAAGGTCATTTTTCTTTTCGTGTCCTCTTCTTGAGGCCGAGTGAAATACTCTTCGCTTAAAGAACCAAGAACTGATTAAAGAAATGTTTATGACCTTGAAAAAACTTGGATGATTTAACAATTGGGGTGACCATCAAAAACTATTAATGAGAGCAGGATATTTGTGGAATAAAAACGAAGTCCAATGCCTTTTTTCACGTCATTGTGAATAACAAGAAACTAATGTTAGAATTTATAAGAAGTGGTTCAATTGTAAAAAGATGTGGCCAGTTTTCAAGAACGATTATCGACAAGCCTTAAAGGTAATTCATTTTCGTATTTAGAGGACGTTTCCACAGCCCCAGGTTATTACAATATCGGTAGATATAATTGTTTAAAAAATTAAGTGCGAGTGATTTAGGGTTCACTTAACTAGCACAAGAAACGGCGCGTCTAATGCGTCCCTCTTCACTTTGTCTCTCAGTCACTGGAAAAAGAAATGGAAAGTCACGAGGAACGATTGGACTCATTGCATGAGACTGGAGAAAAGCTCATCAAAGACGCTGAATACCACGATGCGACGGCTAAGGGGATCCGTGACCAGGTGGATGACTTCGACACTTGCTGGAAGGACATCACCGAATCGATTAAGGAAAGGAAAGCAATGGTAAGTGATGTGATTGGCCATTATAAAGTAACCGCGGAATTATCCTTTTTGTAATGCACATCATCATCATCATCATCGTTATCATCGTCATCATCATCATCATGAAGTCGATCTGGATCTACCTTTTACGAACATCTTTCACGTTTTCTTATCCAACCGACAGTCGATGAATGTTCTTACTACCGTGTGGCACGAATTTTTTTGCGGAATTTTGTTTTTTAGGATTGGCGATTGACGTGATTTTTTGGATTTTGCGGGAGCTAATTTTTGCGTTTAGGACAGATTAGTTTTTCTTACTGTGAACTGATTTTTTTTGAAAGAAAGAAAGTCTCCGACAAATCATTGATAATATTTTCGCCTTTTTTATTGAGTATGTGCAATGGAAATACATATTTTAAAAGAACACTACGTTTTGCGTACCCTGTGTAAAACGAATAAAATAGATAACTTTTCTTTGTCGTTCGATTACAAAAACGAACAGACACGACTTCTTCACTTGTACTGTATTTTTGTGAAGCGAATTTAAGTGAGAAAATATTTACTCTGAAGTAAATTTTTGCGGGAAAATGTTTGCGGTATGTTTCTTTTCTTTTCTTTTTTGCGGGAACTTATTTTTGCGGATCGCTGGGAAAATCGCAAACATTAGAACCCGTAAAAATTGTTTTGCCACGCGGTAGTCTGATTATGCTCCTGCTATTTAACTGTTTAAAGGGAATATAATTTAAATATTCGGGTTGTAGCCATGTAGCAATAGCCGGTGAACCTGCAGCGCTCAAACGACCGTAAAATAACGTTCTGATGCCCAGTTTCAAAATGATTTCTTTTAAGCATTTAAGATTGCGTCCATACTGTATTGAGGTTAAGAGAGGCATTAAGGATTGGTTTTCATACATAGTAAATAATATAACTCGGAACCATGACTAGATTGATGTTCGTGATTTTTTGTTTGTCTGTTCGTTTCTTTTGTTGTTGTCGTTTTGTTCGTTGTTGTTGAAACCACAGGGGGTCCACACAATCTGTTTGTGTAACCGATTTTTACTTTGTAGTAAATGTATTGTATTTACCGTTTGCTTCCTCTATAGCGATATATTGCTAAACATGTATATTGATCAATGTTAAGTAAATATTGTGTTGCTTTACCTTCGGTATATTTTCGCCCTCTTCACTTAAAAGAGTTATTTTGAGCGATTTGGAAGGATTTTGAGGTGGCCGTTTACTATTAATCTGAGGCAAAAGGACGACAATCTACCGCAGGTAACGTAATTATTAAAATCCAACTAGTGGTCTATTATCAATGCTGCGTTCTTATTCGTTGAGCTACTACTGGGCTATATGTTATAGTCCACTAGTAGCGAAAAGCGCGGGCTTTTTGGCGGCAAAAAAGGATTAAAGACAAGCTTTAACTAGCTAAACTTGTTTTATTCTCTATATTTTTGACCAACTAGTTGGATTTTGCTAAAACATTTATTCCTCTCGCCCTCATGGCCTCTGAGTCAATAGCCCATGAGGCCGAAGGCCGAATGGGCTATTGACTCAGATCCCATTCGGGCTCGAGGAATAATTGTTAAATAACAGTTACTTTTATTTAACATTGACCTATTACAAATTTAGTTGTATACCGCTATAGATGAAGCAAACGGAAAATCCCTTGCATTTACTATAAAATTACAATCGGTTACACAAACAGGTTGTATGGGATACCTGTGTTGAAACATGGACTTCATGTTTCTGTATTCTAGCTTCTGGAAACCCAAAACAAGGTGAAAACGATGGGAATTTTAATGAAGGAAGTCAGAGCTTGGTTGTACGAGGCAGAACAATTTATCAAGCTCGCTAGTTTGCAAGAGGATCCACAAAAGGAAACCGAGATACAAGAAAAGATTGAGGTCAGAATAAAGTGCTATACAATTAGCTGATATTATTTTCAGTTACAGATTACAACTGCATCCAGTTTTTCCGCTAAAGTAGAATGACGCATTCAAATTACTAATTCATAATTCGTAAAGAAAAAAATGAAAAGAAATTTATGTTTATAAATTTATGCTAATATAAAGACACGGTTAAACTTTACGTCAATTTTTTTAGACCAAAATAACCCTAAATCTAAATATTAGTGCAAGAATAAGTTGATCTATACCAGAGATTTTGAAGCCGTTTAAAAAACTCGCCGTCGTGTATTATCAGGTTTAAAACACTCGACTTCACCTCGAGTTTTTAAACCTGATTATACACTCCTGCTCGTTTTTTAAACAGCATTTGAAAACAGCAATACCCTTACCAGGGATACAAATCTTTGTTTTTAGTGGATTTGCACGTGGCTAAACTAGCTAGAACAGGGACTCCAATTGAATAGCCACAAAGAAACAAAAGAAATGAAACCTTAACCTTTTCCATTACTCAGGTAGATTAAGGCCTGGGTCTAAGTCATTTATAGTTTTTATCTACAGTTTCCAAAAACTATCATGGTTAAAGACATCCACGAGGGACGATAAATGGTAAAGTAAACTAAACTTCAAAAAGTTGAAAAAACAAATTGATATTATTTTGTCACGTGATCGACCACGCCCTCCATTGTTCGAAAATTGTAACCAACTATTCCCACCACTTGCTCAAGGATTAGCTCCAGTTTCTCTGTATCAAAACATTGTCCCTACAAAGTGTCTACGAAATCAGCTCGGAATGGTTCGAAGCATTACAATTGGCAGGTTCAATTGGTGTTCATTGACTAGTGCGAGTCCTCCTCTGACTAAAATTATCGACAGGAGAAAGACGTTTTAATTATTGATCTCGCTTCATTCCGGTTGTTTTTACGAGAAGACTATTAGTAGCCACTTTTTGGACCTACTAAAGGAAAACAGTTTACTCTCTTTCTGGTGGGAATTTCGACTCAAAGGATTTCTCGATAAAACAGGGCGTGGCTGGTCACGTGATGTAATTATAAACAATTTTTAAAGTGAAATTGGCAAATTTCTTGGTTATGATTCTCCTTAAATTGTTAGCCAAGGAATATCTTAAAAATACTTTACGTTATACCACCCTCCTTTAAAAATTCTGAAAACTCTGAAATGACCCAGGCCTTAATTTAATTGAGTATTTTGGATACACTTCTGACATTAAGACTGTCACCTGACACCAAAGAAAGAGGATTATTCTATCAGGGTGGAAATCCACGAGTAACAGTGAAACTTTGAAGAACCCTTGAAGTGGCCAGATTTCATCCCTTGACCCCCTTCGTACGTTAAAGAAATTACCACTAAAAAAATTTCCATTTCAAATTATACGTTAATTTTGTTTCTGTTTTGTTTTTTTTGAGAGCGTTGCGATAATTTCCTTCATTTTGAAATGTTACCTTCTCTTTCGCATTAAATTCCTTCTTTGAAAGTCGTTTTTTACTAGATTCGCCTTAATTCAAGTCGCGTTAATTTCCAATACCTTAATTTCATAGAGAGTTAATTTCCTATAATGAGGTGTAAGGTCTACCTAGACTGCTCTGCAGACGAAACTAAACTTCTGGTTAGGTCTGTCTGCGAAATAGTTCCAAAATCCTTGTTCTGGCCAGGGGTCGCCACCCAAATACCAACATTTGAGTACGCGCCATGACGACTGGCCTTTTAGAAATCACGTGTTCTATTTGCCGGTCAGGGAAATTCGAAACGCATTTGCGGTAATTCGTTGAGTCCGAATAGGCTCTGCTTCGCACACGTTACTAACCGGAGTTGGATTGCGTTTGGGACGCAGGCTTAGTACACTATATGTGAACATTCTTTGATCTATTATTTAAAATAGCTTTATTTTTAGTTGCTCATTTCCCTTATTAATACCGCAAATACTTTTTTATTATTATCATCTCTGCAGATTGAATGCGAAGAAAGAGAAAAAAATCAGCCTAAGGTTGACGAAGTCAAAAGGCTGGAAGACTTGCTCAGCAGTGAAATCGACAAAAAGTCAAATTATTATTTGAAAAGAGTCACCAAGCCGTTCTACAAGCGGTGGAATGACGCTAGTATGGCCCTTAACAGATATCGCAATGAAGATTACCCGTTTGACAAACCCAACGATTGCTTCCTGGTCAAATGTCTGAAGAAAGCCCTAGTAGTAAATTAAAATTATTTAGATGCGGAAATAGGAACTGTGGCCCTCAAAAAAGATTCTAGTTTTTGTAGATTAGCAAAGCGCAAATTGTTTATTCATAACCTATGCTTAAGTAGCAGGGGAAACAATTCAAGATTCGATAGCTATAGGGAACGGAGCTAAGAAACAGAGCTAGCTATACTGCAGTGATAGCATAACATCGATCCATATCCTCAAAATCCTTCCGAAATCTAAGAATTTAAACACAAAAAACTCAGAACCAAACCAGAGTACTTAGACCTCTTCAACGCGCCCCAATTATATCCGCCCCCTAGATGAGGAAATGCAATGGTTTCCAGGCGGGATGGGAGGCAGAAAGAGGCAGTGGCAAGTGGTGGGAATTCTTCGTCTACCGTTAGTGTTTATTCCTTGAGCATGAACTTTGTTTTCTAAATGGACAAATCTGCTACTCTTAGTTTTGGCCTGGGGTTACACACTCGGTGGCTCTGTCGAATAGCTCAAGCAAATTGTTAGCACAAATAGGGGTGCAATGTATGTTCCTTTCTTATGTCACCTGAAGTGTGAGTAGTCCTTAAAACAACCTTCGGCCTCGGGTAGCTAAAATCAGTATTTCATCCAAAAAAAGCAAATGAAAATGTGTAGGAAAACCCCAGAAAGAGTACGTGAAAAAAAGGTTTTTGTTTTTAAAAAAATTTTATTACACGAGAAAAAAATAAGATCTGGGTAATCTTTTCTCGGTCCTTAAACAAACTGTGTAGCCCTTCTGGAGAGCGGGGGACCATAAAAAGGAATTTGATATCTGCAAGATGTAATGTTTCCTGCCGGCAGATCTATACATATTGTGGGGCATACTTAGGGACGCTTAGCAATAGATATTGCATTGATCTACTCATTTTGACTCCTTTTTAGTCTGCAAAGACATTTGAGCATATTTAGTAGAGGGGTAACCTCTATTAAAAATGATTTGAGAGAGTAAGAAATATATAGCGCTTGCCTGCCGACATTATTTCCAGAATAAATTGACAAATTTGCCTAAAAAAGAGAATTAAGATCTAATTGATTAGAAACATTTTATGACACATGGCCTTATACTGGAAATAAAGGAAAGATATTCATATCGACACGATTTCATGGAGTGAGTTATTTCAAAATTTGAAACCATTAGGCCAGCCCGGTGAACCAAACCAAGGGACCGGTTTCTCGAAAGACCTGGAAAATTTTCTGACCCGAAGGCAAATTTAAAAAATCACAACCTGTTGAATGGTAGCACAGTTCCCAGCCCACAAACAAGTCAACTTCGTTTCGTTAACTGAAGGTTTCATTGTATTATTTTCAAAATTGTTGAATTTTTGATATTGAATGCAAACACAAAACAGCCTTCCGGGTCCGAAAAGTTTCTGGGACTTTCGAGAAATAGGGCACAGCAGCGAGTAAAAAACTAGTCATACGCAATGCGTTTACTCTTCCTATTAAAATTTGAGGTCCTGGCTAGCCCTCTTCATGTAATACCAGGATAAAAGTCATGGCTCGGCAAGGTGAGCTAGCCTTGCCTTTTTTTTTTTTTTTTTCAGGCATTATGTTTAAAATGAACACGAGGTTTAAGGTGGCTGTGCTCTGTCGCGCAATTTTCACGTGCAACGTATATTTTACTTGAGCCTATAAAATAAAAGTGGCACTGTATGGAAGGTCGATCACGTCGCACGCAAACGTAAGTTTAACCTCGCTCAAGTTTACGTCTACTCGCGGCTTTTCACTCATTGCCTCTATTCTATTTACGCACGTAAATTTTACGCAAAAATTAAGCGACAGAGGAAATCCATCCTTTGGTTATGACAATATTCAGATTTACTTGGGCAGAACTTTTGACTATTAACTTCATGGAGGGACGAGAGATGTACCCATTTCAGTTTGAGCAAGTAGGTAGTTTGCGAAATGGTGTCATATAATCGATCCGCCATCTAGCGTTACGTGGCTTTGCATAGATGCAAGAAAACAGATATATGGCCACACAACCTTTAAAGCCCCGTCCACACTAATGCGTTTTCGTTTGGAAACGCATACATTACGCTGAGCGTTTTCATCGAAAACGCATCGATTTAAAAACGCCCTTAAAAGTGGATCAAAACGAAAACGCATACATATCGTTTTAGTGTGGAAGGTCGAAAACGTGTCAAAATGACAACAAAGACCGAAACAATCGCAGCCGCGCGTGTTTGTAGCATGCGCATAGAGTTCGACTAAGGTAACAACGTACAATTTTATTGTTTTCGAAAGTTTTAGTGTAAACAGTCGAAAACGCATCAAAACAGTATAGTGGACGTGAATCGATCGATGCGTTTTCAAGGATAACGGAAACGCATACTTTTGAAAACGCATTTAGTGTGGACAGAGCGTAAGAAACGGTCCGTAGGGTGTAACGAGCGATAGATTGCAATTATAGTGGCGATGCAAAATTGCAGCATGTTTTGTTGTTGTTGTTGCTGTTGTCTGCCTTTCTTTTTTCTTGAAACTGTAGTACGCAAGTTAAGTTTTCTTTTTTTGTCACAACTTTCGCATATTAACATTTTTTTCACTAAACCAATCATTCAACAATCACAAATAAAACAGCCGTAATTTGTGATTCGCTATTGTCAACCACCGCCTTAAAATTAATACTTTAATTGGAACCACACCCAGGGGAGTTGTTTTTAAAATGCCCTGATGCAATGCAATTCCTTTGTTGCACTTTATTTGGCAGGTGGTGTGATAAAACATCCGATTGTTGCTCGGCCAATCAAATCTAAGCTCGCTTACAACAGGTGCGATGTTTGTCGAATAACGCAGGTAGTTTCACGTGCTGCAAACTGTATTTAAAAGCAGCTTGTACTTAGTTGTTATTTATTCACCGACTCAAAGTATACAGCGCAAGACAAGGTCGTATTTCACAAACTGTAATTTTTAACACTTCAAAAAAATCGCTAAACCTCAAGTAGGACAAGAAATGAAAGGAATCAGTCAACGCCGTCGAATTATCAACAACATCGAGTACTACCTGGACGAATATGATTATTATAATTTTGACCCTGCAGCCATAACACTGAGCCATTCCCGCAAAGGACGATCGAAAAGGGAAGCAAGTTTGAACACTAACAGACCATGCCCAGCCGGCCACGAAAGGAAAATGCTGAAAAAACTTCAAAATACGGAGAAGAAGAGAAAAGAAATGAACTACAGAGCCTCTGGAAAGTAAAATTGGCTTTTTCCCTTGAGGAACTAAGAAATCCGTGAAGGATCTTCGTCATACTGCATCAAGAGTAAGGATTGCTTAATACAAACTGATCGATGAATATAATTTTCGATATGTTGTGGAAGTTACTGAAAGCGCAAAGCGAGCATATAGCGTTGTGCATATCTTTTGCGTTATTTTTTGTTTTTATTATTATTTTTTTTTAAGTTTTCTGCTGCATTAAAAATTGTCAATGATGCACAATATCGCTGATCGCCAGAACAACATACTTAAATTTGTGAAACATGTTTCCTCTATGATTTTCCTTCAGGTAAATTTCTTGAAGAGAAAATGATTAATTGTTTTTAAATGAGCTTTCGTTAATAACTGTTTATGTTCCAAATCTGTTGCATGTGGAGAAATGATCCACTCTAGCTGGTACCCGCAGGGAGGCATATGTCTCAGTACTAATACGTTGTACTGTTTTGACAGAATAAAGTTTGAAAATCTGTTAAGATTGAATATTGTGCTTAAAAACAATCACCTAACCCCAATCCTGTTGTATTTTCAAGATGCTGGCGTGCTTGGGCATGCCTTTGTATTTGCTGACATCACTGAAAAAGTAGACTGATATAGCGCGTCTTACAATTAATTGCGGCCATCTTGATTTTCAAATGTACAGAGGAGGCGGGCGTCAGGGATTATAGCTCTTGAAGGAGGGGGGCGAGAAAATTTTCTCGTTTCCTCCCAAACCGCCCCCTGCCCCTTACCTAGTTTTGACACTCATGCTAGATAGCAGTCAGTAACACAAAGCGCTTGATCTCGACGATCTTACGGGAAAATAAGGGACTGTAAACTGTCTACTGAAAAAAAGTAAAGTATCTACTTGTCATGATTTACTTGAAAAAATGTGAAGTTGATACATACAATTGAATTGATTTTCAACAGAAAACCATTGCAGAGAGTCCTGAAAATAATCTAGCATAATTGTCGAGGTAAATTTTTCACAAATAATTAACTTTGCCTTGTCAAACGGTATGGACTTGTCGTCATAAAACTGTGTCAACGTCGGCCCAGGTTTAGCCCAAGGTAAACCTCAGTAAAGTTATTATGCGGACTCGGTATCATATGATTACAGTTAAATTTCAGTACAAACCGATTTTATTTACTGAAATGCTTTATCGACTGATAACAAAGACGCCTTGAAATACCTTAAGGTAAAACAAATATGTCAATTATATTGTATTTAATACAACAGCTTAAACGTAGCTTTCACGAAAACTTCTGGATGTCCCATAACAAGCGATTACTGTAAACACAGAAATATCTATACCCTTATAAATTTTGAGTATTTAAGACTATGGAGATCAAAACCTTCATAAAATAAAAAGAAAAGATACTATTCTTAAATTTTATAAACTAGGAAAGCAATCAAATTAATTATCGTCAGAAGGGCGTCTTGTTTGTTGGTTCTGTTTTTGTTCTGTTTGGTTTTGTTTATTGTTTTTGTTTATTTGTTTTGTTAGTTTGTTTTTTACGTGATGCTGATCATTCAACAAAGCAGCTCTTTTAATTCGACTTGTGAATTTAAACCGTAAATGATGCTGGAAAAAAGAACTGAAGTTACAGAAAATTATAATCCTTTTCAAAGCGAAACATTAAAGAACCATAAAGGAAAAGACTAACACTACAGCAGCGACTGCCAGCGTACAACCAAAAAAAGTTCTTTTCCACTGAAATTCGCACTTGGTAAAATCTTCATTAGGCCAGTACCCACGCAAACAGTCTGCGCATGTGTATTCGTCTGTCACAATCTGATTGTAATGACAACGTAGACACGACCAACAACATTTACTACCATCCTTTAGAACCCGGATGAAGCCAGGGGAGCACTGGACGCCACATGAGGACCTTGGAGTTGAATGGCTACTCCAGTTAATTCCAAGATTATTAATATACCAAGAGCTATCCCAGGTACCAGTATTGACAACGCGCTTTGAACTACTGTCTCGTATTTGGATCAAAGAAAACATGTTCTCTTTCATATGCCGCTGACCAGAAAACAGCTTCCAGTTTTGACTGTATAACGTGGCGTGTACATAACCTAGACTTTTAGAGAAAAAGACACGGTCAAAATGCTCTCGATGCGTTTGAAAGGCTGTTTCGTATGCGCGCGCAAGGAGATAAACACTGTTCATAGACGACTGGATTTCTTCCTTTGTACGTTTGGCCGTCCATTCAAACTTTGCAGAGTTTAAACAGCTGCTTGGAGCTATTGGTGACTCAAGAACCTCTTTGAAATTAACAAGACTATCTTTGTTTTCGAAATAGTCCCTGAATCCTTCAATAAAAGGAAATTGAGGTTGAAGAAATAGTGCCTCGCTTTCAGAATTTTCACTAAAACAGTTTATATTTTGTTTGCTGGATAAGATCCATGTAAATTGATTCCTTTGAGACGCTTTGTTCTTTACGGCTGAAAAGAGAAATAAGTAAATATTACTTATTCAAAGTTGTAATTCATTTTAAAAAGGTTGAAAGGTTCGGTACAAAATTTATAGGATAAACAGTTAAATAATCCTCAGAAAAAATGAGGGCCATTTATTAAAATTGCTTGTGTTAATTAGACATGCACTTCTAATATTTGAACATTTGCCAAGAACCAGTTTCAAATAGCCAATGGCGGTTGCAGTTGCCGGCTTTTCTGCCAAAATCATTTTTTTGTATTATTATTTCAAATTTATATTTGTTTTCATTTCCATTTGTCTTGAGATACTTCTATTTGCCATTTTTCACTAATGCTCAGGCAAACCGAATGACTTCCATCAAACTATGTTCGATAAAAACCAGGAGCCAACATCTTTTTGTTCAAACTTGTCTAGCTCAGTGCAAATTAGAAACTTCTGAGATCATCGCGGTGGCTTTACATAACGGCTTTTGACTCTTTGGGCAAAATGAAGAATCGGATACACTTACTTTGTTGTAAAGCACTCGTTTCCTCTTCCGTGGTAAAAAGAAAAACCACTGTAGATTGAGGTTCCGAAAATAGCTTGTCTACAACGTGTTCATGGTCATCACTAAGCTTCACTGCAATTGCGAGACAGAGGTTTTCTATCCTTGAAATGCGCAGAAAGGTTTCAAAATCATCTTGATACGTGGGCGAATAAACTACTGATACAGCTTCCCAGGAAAAATATTTCACAAGATCTGTGAGCGCACGAGCTCTGTAAAAGCCGACTGAAACAGAACGCAAGATATCTTTAGAATTCTCTACTGCTATTTTACCCCTGCCAAAAATTACTTGTGGGACTTTGAAGAGACTTAAAAGGACTGAAGCATCTTGATTTTGAGAAGCTGATATTACACCCAATACAGGCTTTATTAGATCTTCGGTGGCATTTTCCTCTCTAAGTAGAGTTTCATCCAAGTCTCTATTTCTGTAGCCTTTCGCAAACTCAAGAGCTTTTTCCAGTGCTGTTTGTTCATCGTTGCATGTATCACGGATTGTTAAACGAAAAGACGCATTAAACTCTCTCGTCCATCTTCTATTTACTTCCTTAACTGCGTAATTCAAAGCTCTTAGCCAAAGAATACTTTCTTTGTTCACAGGAGTTTCACATCTTCCCAGTTTATCTTTGGACCGAAGAGGTAAAAGAGCGCCAAATGCTATGTCCTTGTCATCTTGAGAGCGGTATGAAAGCCGAGAGTGATCTGAAACTTCACAAGTACAAGATAAAATTACGAAAGCTTTGAGAGCCTGGAGTATCAGTGGACTTCGAATTTTCATGGCCGTTTGTAAAGCATTTTGCTTTCCAGCGCACTAATTTCCCACTTGAGAGCCTGGGGACTGGGTGAAGCTATTTAATTTGGCTATCCATAGTAAATAGTTTTAAATAAAAAAGATAAAATGTTGCCAATTGAAAGCATTTGAATAATTATTCATATTTGGAAACATGCCGCACTTAGCAGGTGGCAATGCTTTCCGCGCCAAGAAAACGGTTTCTTATTTTCAAATTATTTTTACTTTACAGTTGGTACTGTTTTAGCTCATTAGAAACCGTTTATGCTTGAATAGATTTTGACAGTTATTTCAGTCCCACGGAAAAGTGCAAGTGTGCAAAATATCCTCCGGGGGATGACTTTATTTGATTTTCTTTATAAGCACAAAGGCCAAAAGGAAGAGATCCGGAAATGTAAGGAAGAAAGAAAAGACTATTCGACCAAATGAGCATTAACGCGAAACACATATTCAACATATAAATTGTTGAGTATTTGAATTGAAGCGTCAGAGGCTTTTTTGACAGGCCAATCGTGGTGCGTACTCAAATCCTGTTCACAGGTGGGGGCTCAAAACAAGGATTTCGGCGCTGTTTTGCAGAAGGACTGGACTAGAGTTCTGTGGCGCAAGTTATAGGGTGCGATCCAATCAACCAAAAATTCCGGAAATTTCCGTCAAAAACTCATTCAATAGATTGGTTTGGTCCAGCCGGAAACGTTTCGAAAAAACTGGTGAACCTTTTGAGGTGGACCACATCTCCCGGTCGGACCGGTCTGATCGAAAAATGATCGGTCCATTTGACCATTCAGACTCATTTTCATTCCCACCGCCTCACGGTTCGGTACATCCCGGGTGTTTACCCGTCGAAAAATGGCGGCTTCAGTCTATCGGTGCAGCTTTCGTGACATAACTGTACCCAGCCTGGAAAATTTGCTATCCCACGAGTGTTAAGCTATTGCAGGTAAGTTTTTGGTGTATTGTTGCTTTTGCAACAAAAAAATCATCTAAGTAAAAAGTCAGTCTGTGTTCGCGTCTTTGCCCATTATCTGGACCGCGACCATTCCCGCCAAAACCAATTCCTCAGATGTTGACATTTCAGCCTCCGACTCGAGCTGTATCGTTTTATTCTTCGAATAATAGCTAATAATTTGTTTTCCTCAACAAATCCTTTCTTAATTTGTTCTCAGCAAGCATTCAACATCATCATTTTCCACAACATCATTTTAAAAATCTAAATCGTCTTCTAACTCTGACACAAGCAATTTAACACAACATCCGCCATTTTTAAATAAGGAGAAACTATGTTTGAGAGAAGGATATAAAGGAACGAGACCGGTCGCCGTCGCGATCCATTCGCCCCCACGAAATTTTCGAACCTCGGCTCACTGTGATAGTGATTCATAATCTGAATCTGCTAAGGTTGTTAGTCTCATTCCCTATAAACAATATAACATGACTAGATTCATCTCACTGAAAACATAAAGTAAAAGATTTAATAGTTCAATTTTTGACTTGCACAAAACCAATTTCGAGAATAGAACAGTTCAAGTCGAATCAGGCAGCTTACCCCAACCCCAGCAGCAACAGTAGCATTGAAACAAAAAAGAACCAGAGGAGAATATTGGGCATTGCCTTTGCCCATTTTCAAGAACTAAAGAGAATTATAGTAATCGTGTCATTATAATTTCCATGCAAGCAGGCAAACGCCCCTGGTATAACAGGTGACCAATGAAGAACTCAGTGCGCGATAAAAGTCTTAGCTGCTATTTGGTATTGGCCGAGAGTGCCGAACTCTTTAGAAGAATCGGGTTAAAAGTATGAATACTGGGCCGAGTTGTTCAAAGCTGGATTAAGATAACCCAGGGTTAGTGCGAGATTCGAATTCAGATTTGAAAGCTTAAAAAGCATTTCAGTTTTAATCCTTTTTGTCTACAATTTGATGATTGGAAGCTCTAAAAATAGCAGAGAAAATTTTTCGAGAAAATGCATTTGAACACAAGAAAGAGAAACTCGGGTTAAATTTAACTCCGGGTTAAGCGCTAATCGGCTTTCGAACAACTGGACCCTGAACATTATGGGTAACACTTTGGCCAAGTTTGGTTGATTTCTATAACAGCATATTCGAATAAAGCGCGTCACTCTGTTCTTTCAAAGGTCTGTTTTGTATTTTTTAGAAAATTCAAAGAACGACTCAGCAAAATGCTTAAAAAATTTTCCCTGCTACATTAGAAAGGTAAATGTTTTAAGCTTTCAACACGATTTATCATACAAATGCATCATTATGTTACCATTTCTGATGATATATAAGTTAAAACTGCACTGTACTATAGTGCCGAAAAATCATTAAGAAGGCAAATTGAATATTCTATCGATCCCGTTAATTCGTACTGTTTTTCGTTTTCCGGGTTCTATTGTACAGCGGAGCACCATGGGCAAGAAAAAATGGTAACCTAGGGTGCTTTCCATTCAACCAAAACTTTCGAAGATTTGGAAACGGTGACAATAGGGACATGAAAATTTTCCGGAAAAGTTTCCAGAAATTCTGGAAACTGTTGAATTTCCGAAATGCAAACAATTCAAACAGTTTTATAGCGGCGGCGAGAAAATGAGAAATACTAGCGGCTAGTCGTATAAAACAACGACAAAGAAATGTACTAAAAAGTGTGCTGCACGTGCAAAGTTGTTGTTGTTTTTAATTAGACTTTTATTTATTTTTTTTTCCAGCAGTTCTCGCTGCCGTCGCCGTTTAGCATTAAACGATTTCAGTTTTTGTTTGCTTGAGTATATTAACGAGAGCTTCGCTTTTAGCCATGGCTAAATCTCTATATTATAAAGTCTAAAATAGTACGGAAGGTCAAACTTTAAGCTTTTCATGATCTTTTAATCGAAAAAACAAACCAACAGCGAAAAACTTCAACACAGTGTTCGCGTTTTTCTTTATTTAATTTTCGTCCGTTCAAAAAGCCGTAAACTTCATAAATATATGATATTCATCGCCGGGAGGTTCGTATTGGGAACCCACGGTCTAGCCTGAAGGCTGATACCTGATTTCAGACCAAATTCGGGTAATATAAATACGAAAATCACAGGCATGCGATTTAGGAAGACTTGGCAGGTATAGCATTCCTATTGAAAATTGAGAGTCGCCGGCAAGATGGACTACCCACGCGAAAAAACTAGTAAGAGCCACCTTCATAGTATTTTAGCAAAGTACCATTTTGTTTTCGCCAGGTTAACAAAGTGAATTTAGAGAGTAATTTTTCTTGAATGTAAAGTTTGTTATTGCTTGGCGCTCACAACATCGGTTTCTACATTTGTAAAAATTCGTTCAACGAATGTTAGTATAATTTAACGATGCCACCAGGCTCTTTTTATGAAGGCGCTGTACAGAGGGCATTTGAGCATGTGATCGAAGACCTCGAGCGTAGAAGGACATCATGGCATGGTGCGCGCCACCGAACTCCTGCCGGTTTTCTTTCATTATCAGCCCTCGTTACACCAGTAGAATACGTTGCTGCTGGGTTTATACAAAGCGGCAATATTATTGCTTATTGTGGGTATGGGTGTAACAAATGCCCGTCATAGCTTCCTTAAAGCAAGGATCTTATCGCGAGATTATTTTCGTTTTTGTGAGTTGTCTCCTCTTTGTTCGAGACTGTTGTTATGGAAACAGGTTTTCGCACTCTGAGAGGCGTGACGGGCAAACTGTGATCACGTGACAGTTCTATGAATGATTGACAGATCTTATCGTAATCGTCAAAGTCAACTTGATGAGGACGCAAAGTGGAGTCCAGTTCACTCCTCTCCATTAGCTCGTCGGCAAGCTCCGGCTTTTGGGGAAACAAGGTTCTGCGGAACATAAACAAAGGACAATTCTTAAAGTCTTAGCAATTTCTTTCATCTACAGACGCGAGCCAACACCAAACACCTTGGCGATGAGAAATTTTTCGATGCACAATTCTTTAATGCGGTACTAAATTGACTGCCCTATAATCTTCTATAAAACTTTGGCAGGTAAATCTTAAGAGGCCCCCCAAGTTTTGCTTGAAAAAGCTCCCAATAATTATAAACTTAACAAGTTTAAAGGTGGTACGTTAAAAGGAAGATATTGCTTCACAACGTCGCGAAATTTTACAGACGTTTGCATCGTTGCCCCCCACCATAAAAATTCTGTAAAATTCGGCGACTTTGCGGAGTTATATCTTTGATAGTTTTCAACAAATCACTTTCAAACTTGGTTAACTTGTGTACGGATGTTCGCTAACTGGTCGCAGTCAAAAGTTGAAAAATTCATGGAAGGGTCTATTCAGACAAGGGAAGGTCTATAGACATCAGGGCCACTCATCGACGGTTTCCTCCTAAATGTATTGGAAAGTCTTTTTAGGCGATCCAGAGTACTTTTGGATCTCTGGAAATGCATTCTAAGTGGCGCTATAAAATTTGTATCTGTTCGGTCATCCTAGGGGAACTTGAGGCTTTTCGAAATTACAATGGTTTCAGTGTTATTTTCCCGAAAATTTTAGATGCCATTGAACGTTTCACGAAAGTGAGAATTTTTCTTATGCCTCTCTCCATCACATTTTCGAATCCGAAAATTTCAGGTTTCCTTTTTCTACGAAAATTAGCCTAACATAAGGAGTAAAATGTGAAATACTAAACTTCAGAAAGTCGTAGGGACTTTTAGATAAGCTTCGAACATTATATCTGAATGGAACGCTCATCTAGAAATTTTTAGCCGCATTCAAGCAATAGAAAATTCTAGGCAATATTTGCTTCTCCGAACAGATATTTTATAGAGAGCAGTCGTTGGCTGCTCCTGAGACATCCTATACAAAAAACAAATGTCTCGGAAATATGATCACAAGCCAATATTTAAATATAATGGTCATGTTTGCCGTTGTCTAAACACTATGCTGACAAAGAAAATGCTGTTTGCGAAGTTGAAGCGTCCATATACCAACGGGACCCTTGGAAAAATATCGCTGAGCTATTAAATGTCTTTATTGAGCAGGCAAAGAGGTCTCCACAAGACAAGAGTGGTTTCGCTGCATTGGTTGACCGTGTAGTTGCCAACGCAACTTCATGGTGATTAAGATATATGTATTCAGGCAAAATAAGCAAACTACAGACAAAATTGATTATCCTAGATTCTATTAACACTTTGACAGTAAATTTCAGTACAATAAACAAACTACATGCTTGTACATGCAACGTAAGGCGAATATTGTGTTCAAGTTAAAGGTCTAGTTGATGCTCATCAAGAGCTCATGATTATTTTGTTCAGTTTGGCAAAACTAAGGCTGCGTTTCGATACAAGTTTATTCAGTCGACTACCCTGCTAGCAGAGGCTTATCCCTTGTGTTTCTCAGCATTGTACTGCCATTCTCTTCGCGGTTTTGGCTGCTCTCGTTTTGTTTTGGTTGTTTCTGTGCCGAGGAAAAGACCTCAGCAGACAGCCGTTTGAGATTCCTGTTGAGCATGCGCATTAGATACCTCCAAGATCTAGGAGGTAATCACATGACTAAACCGGTTGTGGAACCGGTTTTATCAACTCGCGCATCTTTTATGTACTAGTTTGCTGTGCAAACGTGAGCCCGCTATATCAACATGACGAGTGCGAGTCATTCCCGTGGGAAAATTGACTCATGAATACATGAGCAAACTCCGGCGGCGGCATCGTATTACCGACACGTGACACAGAAATTCCATGGTAACCGCATTTTCATCTCGCGCATGCTCAACAGGAATCCCAAACGGCTGTCTGCAGAGGTCTTTTCCTCGGCACAGAAACAACCAAAACAAAACGAGAGCAGCCAAAACCGCGAAGAGAATGGCAGCACTTGAGAAACACAAGGGAAAAGCCTCTGCTAGCAGGGTATCAGTCGACTTGTAAACAATTTCACGTGCTTGGTTTAAAGAACGAAGAATATTCACTTAAAATGTTTTTCTTACTCAAGCGCAAACTATACGTGAAGTAATGGAAATTTTTATGCAATTTCACTGCTTGAGTTCGTATCGAAACTACCGGTTACCAACCAGGTACCTCTAGTTAAGTTACCAAACAAGGTCAAAATAGGTCTGCCATGCAGGCTAGCAAAACCTTCACTAAATTAATTCATTATAGGGCCATTTATACGAGATACGCGTCTTATTTTAGAACAGCCTTTAACACCTGTTCTTAGATAAGAGGCGTCTTAGCTAAGACGAAAAAACTTCGTATAAATGACCTTCGCGTCTTACATAAGACGCGAACGCATAGTACGCATGCGTTAATTTTTGGCGGGAAAATTTGGATTGCCGTTGCTACGGGTAACATTCACATGACAACGAGCCAAGAACAGAAATAAGACGCGAACCATTTATACGAGCTGTTTTCGTCTTAGATAAGACATGCTCGTATAAATGGTCCAGTTCGCGTCTTATTTTTTCGCGTATAAATGGCCCTCTTGGTACAAACACATCTCTCCCAACATCCACCAGTTTCTCCCCCAAAATTCAGCTGCCTTACCGTAAGGAATTTCGAATGGTTTTCCTCCGCTCCGAGTAAATCGCTTTCACCACTTGCTCCACAACAATAAACGGAGCATTGATGAGCGGGGTTATTCTTGGAACAAAACACAGCAACGAGGCATCAACCTGGATTTGAAATATGAGTATTAAAAACACCAAATCCGGTAACCTAGAATCTGCAGGAACAGTTAAAAAGAATCCGTGAGAAAGTTAACAAGACAATAAAGTGAGAGTAATTATAAGCCACTTTCACTGACACATGCATGTAGGTGAATAATCGTTATAGTGTCCAATTACAAAATGGGATGAGTCGTCCAGACTCCCATGAACTAAAATAGTCCAAAAGTCAAAATTTAACAAAACAAAGCTAAGATACCTTTAACTGAACGTCTCCTTGTAATTCCTGGCCGGTTTAAGTGGAATTTTGTTGATTTTTGCGATCGTTTAGTGGATAGTACCTAAGATTGCAAAACTCAACAAAATGCCACTTTAACCGGCCAGGAATTAGAAGGAGCCGAAGTGGAATTTGGAAATGTTGCTTTTTGAGGAGAGGGGGAAACCGGGATATACAGATAAAAAACTCTTCGGGATTCGAGATTTAATTTGATTCAAGAGTTCTCTTTAAACGCCAACATAACAACCCACAAATTCTTAACCCACTAGATTCGTGCACATTGCAAGCTGGATTTGCCTTTATAATTATATAGACCTCGCTACATTCCAATACACTACCTTGGGTTCTGGCACAAATACTTGTCTTGGTAATGAGTATTTCTTCTTCACTTCACAAAGATACTGCGACATAATAGCCAGTCTGGTACATTCACTATTCCCGGGAGGAGATTGGATGTTCTGGACAAGACGAAAAGGAAAACGTAACAAGTTTGCATGGAACGGAATAGAAAATGACATGCTTAATTTAACAAACTAACATAGTCTTATTTTATTTGGTAAATGCGAAGAACAACTTACCCGACGAAACTCGAACTTTTTTTCGATTTCCCTTAAAGGTTCGAGTTATCGGGAGTCGGCTGTACATGTACTTTATTCAACTGCGAGGATCATGTTCACTTTCAAAGAATTTTGCATTCATATGGACTTATCAGACAAAAAAAAATTGTGAAGAAAAACGGAATACTGTATTATAATAAATAACAACTTTTTATCACGAATTTTTCCGAGTTTGCTACTGTTAATAGAAAGATTTAAAATCGCGTTTATGACAAACACCACAATCAGTCTGCGCAACAATAAAGTTTACCGACAATTTCTCGAACTTTGGGGTGAGCGCGCATAAACTGACCAAAACTATTTCTATGGGTGCAACTGGCATCAAATAATTACTTACTTTTGCGTAGACATAATAGACAGTAAACGATGAGCAAAGGGAAATCTTGGTCATTGCACATTTAACGTTCGCCGTTTGTCGTTAACGTGATTCAGTCTACAAACAATGGATCATCTCTGTAATGACTGGGAATTTCATATGTCTTCCAGGAATGCCAATGAACAAAAAAAAACATGATTATTGTTCACTTTTTAAATAAAATTAAGGCAAAAAAACAACTTGTCTCTATGCTACCGAAATAGAGACGACACGTCTGCATGCAGGCTAAATATAAAAAAAAGCGCCACACAATAGCCACTGAAAATCTCCACAAGGTTCTGACACTAATATTGAAATAATTCGTGACATACATCAGCAACTTCCTTCTGAAATACCAGGGCCATTGGTGTCCTTCCAAAAACAAATGGACCTGCTCTCTGGGGAATGGCCTCTAACCACTGAAGAAGAAGAGGAATTGACACATTGAACGGGAGATTACCAACCATGCGTACACCTGGAGTATCTATAATGAAAAAAAAAAAATTAATTTACACACTGTTATAGAGGCTGGAGACAAAGATCACATAAAGAAGAAGTTAGTTATTAATATGTATTGGTACAATAAGCCGTCAAAGGGTTTGGTTCTTTAGGGCATAATTGTTACTGCGCTTTTCACAAACATTGCGAACTCTGAAGTTCAAAAGCCGCCTTCACAATTGTGTTTTTCGCTGCCGTCAATCATAATTACGATCACAAGCAACGAAACTTGAAACACAGAAACACACAAAACGGATCGAAATCCACCAATCACAAATCAGAAACCCTGACCTTTTGAACCTGATAAAGAAAAGTTTTGTTTCCTAAGAGGTCTGTTAAGATGATTGACGGCAGCGAAAAGCACAATCGTCAGTTGGCTTTTGAACTTCAGAATTCGCATGTTTGGGAAAAGCGCAGTAATTTGCATTCCTTTCCGCCTTGATAAGGTATTAGGGAACTTAAGCAAAGGCGTGTCAACCGGAAGTGAGGTCATTTTTAAAATAAATTGACGCTATCAAATTTGCATTTCGTAGTCTCTTTCTTACTACAGTCCACTTCCGGCTGCGTACACACAAAAACATCTTTGCTTAAGTTCACTATTGCAGATAAAGACTGTTGTAAAGGTATGATTAGAATATTAATTAATATGCTTGAACATGAACATAAACTTGAACAGATCTACAAACATATTGAATACTTAAGCTGATGTTCCATCCATAGTAGTCAAGTTGACCATCGGTACTTTTGTTTCTGTCAACCTTTCATTGTTAACAGACTTACATTGTCAGCCTCACCTGCAAATTTCCTAAAAGCTGTCTTCAGCTTTTGTTAAATAGTACAATGAATAGTTATATTGCATTGTTTTATTTTAAAAAAATTATGAAATGCACCCCTAACTTTAGTTTTGCATTCTAGTCTTGCCTTTTAACTACAACATTTTAGAATGGAACATGTAAAAAGAAACTTAATAGCTGTAACGTAACAATACCATTGGACTCCCATCTCACAGCATCTGCTCTTGGGAAAGCATCCGGTATGTGAAATTTCATAATGTCTGCATGGTGTACAGTAAGTCTTCCTTTACTGGCACTTTGAAGCATCTAGTTTTAAACAAGTGATAGATTTAACTCTTTCACACCACAAGTGGTAAAACTAACTGTTTTCGATTGTAATGAGCCAAAATAGTTTGACAGCCATTGAATTGTTTCTGTTTAATTGTTTATACAATATAGCAGCAATAAAAGTTACGATAATTATTACAGTGTTGCACAAGGTATTTTTAAGCAGCAGTCTATCCAAAACACCAACACTTTCTCATTTAAAGCCCTCTAGCTAGAACCTCTTGTAAACCCAATATGGTTGAGTGATCACACTTCAGGGTAACATATTTATAATAGACCCTTCCACAGTTTTCGTCAACCTTGATTTGGATCAGTTAGGGAAAATCCGTCAACACCACTGGGAAGAACGCCTAAACATTAGTAGAATTGCCAAGTTTCAAAGTGATTTGTCAAAAACTAATGAAGATATAGCTCCTTAAAGTCGCAAAATTTACAGACATTTGTATCGTGGGGGGCACAAACTTGCTTCCCACCATGCAAATGTCTGTAAATTATCACAACTTTGCAGAGCTACAGACTGTGCATCTTCACTTGCTCAAGACATATTACTTTCAAATTTGGCAGTGGTGTCAACAGATTTTCCCTAAGTAGTCTATGTCAGAAGTTTAAAAAATTGTGGAAAGGTTTTTTTTTTCATTTTGCTTTAAACCTCTCATAAGCACACACTTGACAAAGAGCAATTTTCGTATGACCTTAAAAAAGGTTTCGGTAAGTGTTCGTTCTTTGTTTCATCAGCCAATGGATGAAAAGATAATAACATGGCCTCTTCGCTTTCCCGCCAAAGAAACCCTAATATGGAGAAGGCATTGTTCGATTGGCCAATCGTGTTGCAGTATGACGTCAAAGCAATTTCTAGAAAGTTCTTCGGGCATGAAGTTTGTTTACACGAGCGTTCGCTTAGCCAACCAAAACCCAGGTGCATTTGTATCCGTTTCATACACCAATCAAATCGCTCTATTTCCGTTCGTTTGTTGTTTCTATTTTGTTCGCACGTTTTCATTTCAAGGTCATACGAAAATCGCTCTAATGCCTGATCTCTGTGTTCGTTGTACGTAGTATGCCACGAATTTTCGGTGAAAACATGGAACTACACATAAACTTACTAAAAAAACATGTGTGCAATAAATCTTCAAAATTGATCCTACAGTTAGCAACCACTAAATCTCTCAATTTGGGTGGTTGATGACAAGAGGTTGGACAGCATCCTTAACAGTTGTTTTTATGTTTAACCTTTGGTGTGATCCAGTACAATACACTGATTAACACTATCCATATCCATGTACTGTATAAGTTACGGATCAAAATCAAATTCAGGTTAATTTTTTTTTACCCAAGGTTGTTTCTCTATTTCCTTTGTCTCCCAGCCCAAATTATAAATGAATTAGGGCTAGCAGACAAAGAAAATTGAGAATCAACCTAGGTTAAATTTTTTTTTAACAGGAATTTAATTTTGACCTGTAAAATATATGCCACCTCTCCCAGCTAAGCCAGGAGTCTCCCAAACTCTGCACGATCTCCTAGTTAAAAAAAAATTAATCAATGAGCTCCTGTGAAAGTTCAAAACTGACATTTGCCATTCACAGCAGAGTTTCTGTGGTATTTGGAAAGTATTTCTGCATCATTTACATGTATACTTGCAAAGATTATTAATTTCATCATGGCAGTCTTGAAAATGACTTTTAGTTAACCTTTACTTCATAAGACTTATTTGAATGTTCTAGCCCACATCCATCTTAAATAAGACTGGGTGAATTTGTGTAAAATTGGGGGGAGGGCTTGATACTACAAGGCAGTCAGAGGCAATCTTCAGATTAAAATTTTAGATCTGACTACAATATGGTAAGTGACCACACTTCAGGGTGACACATTTATAATAGATACGGTTTTTTCCAACTTTGACCTGGACCAGTTAGGGAAAACCCATCAACATCACTGGAAAGAACACCTGAAAATTAGTAGAATTGCCAAGTTTGAAAGTGATTTGTCAAAAACTAATAAAGAAATAGCTCCACAAAGTCTCAAAATTTACACCTATTTGCATGGTGGGGGAAAAACTTGCTTCCAGCCACATCCATCTTAAATAAGACTGGGCCAATTTGTGTAAAATTGGGGGAGGGGTTGATACTACAAGGCAGATTTTAATTTTAGATCTGAAGAGGTTGGAATCACTGACTATCAGGTACTTAATGAGATTTTACAGCATGCAGTGCTAATGGAAAATAATAAAAACCAAAACCAAAACAAACAAACAAGCAAAAAATGTAAGACTCATACTTTAAAAGAAGTAAGGGATTCTTCGACAATGTACCTGTCTAATATTATGTATTATTATTATACATGTACCTCTAATGAGGGAATAAATCTGCCATCAATTTCAACAGCAGAGACATGCTTGGCTCCTGCATGCAACAGAGACCGTGTGAGTGACCCCGGGCCAGCTCCTACTTCACAGACATGACAGTCAAATACATCTGCAACTCGTGCAATCTTATCTGCAAGCAAAGAGAATGTTCTCTTTCGACAAAAAAAATCATTTCTATGTGACAAGTTCATCACTTCACATACATGCACATGTACACTTGGCATCATAATATCATACCGTTATTAAAAATTCAAAATGTTTCTCTGCTTCTGGTTAGCTCAAATGCCCCTGGCTAATTATTCATAAAGAGGTAGTGTTGACCAAGTTTCAAAGACATTTGCAATATCCAGTAGAATTCTTCACATAGCATGGGCTAGTGCTAAGCACTAGGGACAAGGCTGCATTAGCTTACAGTAGCTGTTTTGGTAGAGCTGAAAAATTGGCAGAAGAGTTCACATGTTTTGCGAAGAAGAAATACTGGTAGCCGAACTACTGACTAAAATGTAGCAGCATAGGAGACATCATTGTTCACAAACATTGTTTTTGTTATTTTAATTTGAAATGAGTGAAACAAAAAGATCTTTTGTTTCAAGAACCAATGTGTTTCTGGTTGGCACATTAGTATTGATAAGTAATGTCAGTGTGAGACTTTGTACCAAAATGACCGTAAACCAGTATCACTATACAATGCACTACATTATACATGTATGCACTATGCACTAGTGTCCTTCTTGTTCGTGTGTGATGTAATAAATTCTTGAAATTAAATGAAAAAACAAATGAATGAATAAATAAAGAGTGTCTGCCAAACATAATTTCCTGAAATTGCCGAGGATCAGGCAAATAAAGAAGGAACTTAACATTCATCAAGGTAGGCGTGTTTCAGCCAGCACTACGGCTAGCTTGAAATAATTGTATTAACAAAGGTACTTAGGATGTTGATGCAGTTCCTGTATTTTTTTTTTTTTTTTTTTAAATCATAAGTAAATTTCCAAACCAATAAATAACTTAACAGCTACTTCATTGTCCTATCGATAGAAAATACTGTATCTGTAGGTATCTTTGTCCCCAAATTTTAAACCAGCATCAATCCAATTTTGGTGACCAGAACTCTGAAGTTGAATACCGTCGAAACAAAAAGTCGTATTTGAATCCACTATACAATTGTGACGAAGCGACCCTAAACTTTTGCATCAAAACGTCTTGTACAAAAACGTGTTTTATAGAAACAAATCTGTATCCAAGTAACCTGACGTCCCTTTCAAGACCTTCTTACCAGTAATGTTCAGGTCGAGAATAAAATTCTGACTGAGTTGTTTCTTGGCCGATAGTCCATAAATCCGTAAGATATCTGCGATCTTCGGCATGGGCGGAAGGCGAAGAGGAATGGGATTAGCAGACATTGTTTAAGCCTAAAGGAAAATCGCAGGAAATATACTTCAACCTCGAATCAATCACATCTGTCCGCCATCTTGCTTTACCTCGCTTTACCGCTGACAGAAGATTCTATTCCAGACCCTCTCGCCACGGTCCTTGGCGTTATCTTGGAAGGTGTAATGTACGCGAACGCTGCCGTCATTTTCCTGTGACGTGTCGCGAGTTCAATCTTTGATCAGAACAGTTTCAAGGTTTCCTAGGAGCAGCTGTGTATACCGGAACCGTGAGCTGAGCAAGGTACCAATCACCTGCATCCATCGTGATGGTTTATCATACTGTGGCCGCGCCGTTTCAGCATCGTCATCATTATGACTTTATTAACGTATCAATATAGTATGTAGCCGAGGGTAATAACCCTCTACTAATTGGGCGGGGGGGGGGGGGGGGAGGGGGCAGTTTTAGATTTTAAGGCTAATCGGACAGCTATCATCTGGCTTTGCTTCGCTGCACTTGCTAAAGGTTTTAACGTTTGCTTTTCTTTTTCTGTATTATCATCGTATGTCAGAGAGCGCTGTGTTAATTAGATCACTTAGTTCTATTTTTTATTTATTTTTAGTTGCAATCTGCAAGTCTTTCTAATAGTTTAAGGTTTTTCTTTTCACTAGATAATTGTGATGTACTTTTCTTGCCCCGCCACGACTAGCTTTCCGGCTATTTGCGGGGCTAACTATTCAACTTTTGTATTTTTCTACAAAGAATAAAGTTGCTGTTGTTGTTGTTGATGCTGCTGTTCAGTCAGTACGCTGAACAATAATTCTATTCTCTATCGCTAAGCTCGGCCGAATATAAAATATTTCCGGTTAGGAGTGCCAACAGACAAAATAACACAATGACACATGGATGGGTCAAGAGCTGCGAAATTCAAAAGGAGTGGCTTATAAAGTCCAGTAATGGATCTAATGATCCCAGTGGGAACTGAACTGAACTGAACCATGTAATCAGCAATTAAAAGACATACTGTTGATCTGGAACAGTAGCCTGTAGTAGCTCAGGACCATTGAACAGGAGAGAAGAACAGACACAATTTAAAATGAGGTTAGCCGATTTTTGATTAAATCCCTTCACATAAATACGGTACAGAAACAATAGTTTCTTCCCCGTACAAATCCTTTTACGGATTCTTTAAAAAGTTTAATAAATTTCGGAGATTAATTAGGCGCCGATGCTTGGGCGACCCGTGGTTGGGGAGACATGGGAGGGTGGAGGGCGTGTGAGTAAATTAGGTGGGTGGATCGAGTGACTCCACTAGCTTCCACTGGAGCTGAAAAGCAAAAACCCACTAAAAAATTCTTAAACTTCCAGACTGTTACACCCAGTTCCATTTTTTCACACTCGGTGCAAATGGAAGGGAGCGTGTTGTTGTTTAATTTCTTTCTTCGGCAAAATCATAATTCCACTTTCCCTTTCTATTTCTATTTCTAAATGTATGATATTCGGAGTTTGAAAGAAACAGAAGGAGCCAAGAACATGGAAATTGAACCACAAAATAAACAATCTACACAAAATTGCAAAACAGCTCGTGATCTTGTGGAGTTTGCTGTGTCTTTAATCAGTTTTATGTTTCAATAAACAGCTGAATAAAAGACATATCTTTGATCATGCTTCTAGTTATTACGACGTAGTTATTAATATTTTCTTCACCATCCATAGAACTAGCACCATCGATCCATCGTTAAACACAAACTCCATCAGAGAAGAAGCTTTTAAATAACACTGAAAAATAACCGGAACCTTTATGGACTCTTTATGGTCCGTTTAGTATATCACTGGTTCATCTCTGCTTTTGACAAAATGCAGATAACCTTGTGTCCGTATACAATATCAAGTGTAGTAGAATCATCCAAATTTCGTCGGCCGTTCACAAACGCAGCTTGGTCTTAGGGTCATTAAACGACTTCTGTGTTTCCACTTGTGTTCATGCTTCATTTAGTTCTCGGTCCGTTTCGGCAATTTCTTTTCTTCTCGGTATTCTTTAGTTTCTCAGTGACCTTTCGCTCGTGTCCTCCAGGATTTGGTCGGTTCGTGTTTAATTTTGCCTCTCGTTTTGTTCTTCCCTTTCGAGAATTGCTGATGGACGTCGCCGCTTTGTCAAAATTGTAAACATCATATTCGTCAAAATATTCCATTTTCTTCCTTCAGTGCGGTACAAAACTGTTTCAACCGAACGAAGTAAGTTTGCTTAAGCGGAGAATATAACCAAGATGGCTGGGTGGTTTGTTGATCAGTTTTTCGATTTGAATTATGACGTAATTTGCTTTATTAGCAAAACACCATACAATTTCCGCCTGTGATAATTTCGTTTCGCTTCGGTGGCAAATAAGATCGGTACCGAAGGGAGAAGAGATAGAAACGTTTTGCTTAACCCAGAATACAGAAAAGGTTTGACGATGAATTTTGATAGATTAAAGCTAGCCTGCGTAGCAGGCGCTTGGAAGTAGTGGGCGCGCTCAGTGGGCGCAAGAAAAATCGGGTGAGCGAAAAGGAGACACGCGAGGCACCCCTCGCGTGTCTCCCTCGCGCGCGCCCGTTCTCTCTTTCGCCCACTAATTCCACCCTCTTTTTGGCTAGGTAGTTTAATCGTGGTATACGATTGTGGCCCATACGATTTGAGTTATAGCTAACATGAAAGTGAGGCTGACAGTTGAAACCAAATTAATTCAAATAAACGCACTGCACAAGAAAACCAATATACTCATATATTTCCTTAGACTGCTCCAAGATACTTTTAACAAAATCACCGCCGTTTTGATAGGGGGCGATATGATAAATACCGTTCTCTTCTGAGATGTTTCAAACAGTCAAAGTATCCTTGTTCAACAGGTGGTACAACCTTCAAAGGTTGTTTAGGGATTATGCCGAGCGATTTTCGCGTTTAGCTATCCATTTCAGACAAAAGGAACTTATTTCTTTCAAATCTTTCTATTTGTTAACGCAGAATTTCAGGGATAAGCTGATATACAGCCATTTTCTTTCAGCCTCGATTTCATGTTAAAGGGAAAAGGAGCTGTTGGTAGCGAGCTTAAGGGAGGATAATAGCAACCTTTTCAAGCCAAATTCAATTTTCACGACTTTACTGCAACTATGTGACATAGTTTCTGATATTACATTTTCATTGTAAAGATGGCATCTAAGCATTGCATATAGTTACATTCTTTGTCAGAAAAAAACTGCCTAAAAAGATCAGGGACCCTCCCACACTATCAAGAGCCATAATTTTCTCTTGACAATATCTGTGTTCAAGCAGCATATTCTACAGTTTGACCTAAATTCCTTGCTTGCTGACGCTCAGTGCTTAAGAGCGTGTCTCCGTAAAAACCGACCAGTGATTTCGGATCAAAAAATCGATTTCCCTTATATTCTGGGATATTAAAGTCTTTACCTAATTAGTTACAAAAATGCATTTTGTTTGACCGAAAATGCGAAATATAATTTTTTACGAATTTTTGAATTTTCGACCGATTGGCACCGGCGCCATAGCCTTTGAAACTGCAAAAATCGCCTACATTGCCGGCGCTACAGAAAACAAACAACTCGTTCAAGAAGCACGATTTTCTTTTTAATACACGGATACACCACTCTAGATGTCCTAGCCATATCACAGTTCCGAATTATTTATTCATTTTAACGGCAAGAATCTTTTTTCTTGCACGTTTTATCGGGCTTCCATCAAAACACGAAAATAGCTCAACTCTGAGGGCAGTTTATAAAAGTGTGGCACCTGTCTGAACTTTGCTATCTGTATTAATACAGACTAAAAATTATAGTAAAACGTAAAAAGGAATAAAATTTTTGTGCTCTTTACGTGTTCGAACTTGACCGCCGTGTGAATTTACAGAAATTTTGAAGACCTGCTAATTAACGAACACTTGCCTTAACTTGTCGCTTTGCTCGTGAAAGTCCAAGTTCACTTGATGGTTTGATGGATCTATCCTTAGTTCTTTTTCATTTTAAGGTTATTTCTTAATCATTTGAAACTATATTGACCGATGATTCCGCGTTTATACCTGTTTTGTTGCAATGTTATCTGGTTTGTAAAATGTCGTATCCGCGAGCGTGACTGGTTCGTGACACCCGACTTGTTGGTTTTCACATGACGTCACCAAAATTCAAACTACAAAACTATCGATCCTACTGAGATTTTACTTTCATGGTGTATTAGAGCAGCTGAAAACTAATTTTCAAACAAATTTTCGCTTCAGAAGGGTTCTTGGTTTTGTGATAGAGTACGCTTGAATTTCTAAGCTTTTGCGTGACGCAGCATTTACATGACGGCCGAGAGAGCTGTCATTTAGGTCAAAAAAGAGACTTTTTTCACGGAATTGTGCTATCTAAGCAGTTCAAGTATTAGAAAAAAGTATTAATTTAATGTTTATGAGTTTCTCTAGTAGTAAATTCACGCTTTTCTAGCAAAACTCGGTAACAGATGTTTCTGTTAGTTTCCGTCCGCCATGTTGGAGCTCATCCGGATGAGCTCCAGCATGGCATCTCCATACAAAGCTCTATAAATTTGGGTAAAACATTTCCCCGGATATCTCGTATTCGCATTATTCCTTCGACCCAAATCTTAGCGAGGGTCTTTGTATATTTACCTCCTTTCATTTCCAAGATTCTGGACTTTATCAGTCGAATGGTTTTGATTTTTATTTTGACCTATTTTGAATGGCGTGACACTGAAAACCAGCAATAGCTTTTCATTAACATCGACTCCTCAAGATATGGCAGTAAAATTTCTTGGACAAATAAAACTAATTTGTTCGCAAATGTGACGCGATAAGACGCTAACAAAGCGATTTAGCGCGGTTATCTATTTGAAATGCCGTATGCGTAGTTGTATGCGTGACTTTGTATTTCATGCCCAGTCCTCGTGGACTGGACAGCAACCCGGGCGGGGGTGGGGGGGGGGGGGGGGTACTTGGGTTGATGTTTGCTGGATATGTGCCGCTGGCCTGTCAGAGCCCCCACCCCATTTTAGTCTATTTTTCGGCCAATTATAGTCACATTTTGGAAAATGTAATTTTTGCGGTCCCAACTTAGTCACTTTCTATTTATGCATCTACCTTGTCAATCCTTTAAAAAGCCGGGCCATGCAAGCTTATTGTTAAATTTAATAAACAACTTTCTGATCTTTTTAACCGAGAATCTTCCCATTTTGATTCCCTAGTTACCCCCAAAATTCGAAAATTTGCGACCCCATTCTAGTAACTCTATTAAAAATGCGACCCCATAATAGTCACTCCAGTGGTGAAAATGCGACCCCATCCAGCGGCACATCCCCATTAGGCTCTTGTAAGGGAGTACCCCCCGGGACACCAAGCAGACAAGGGGTAGCAATTTCTTCATCAAAGTTTTCCTTCTCGGACTTGGGAAATTCTCCTTGAAGAGATTTTCGAGGTCCGAAATATTCAGTATGTACGTTGTGAAAATGACAGGAAGATATAACGAACCACTTAAAATAAATACCTCTTATTAGCCGAGTTTTTTTCCATCGATTTATGGCCCAAGCGCTTCGCGCTTGGGCCATAAATAGATGGAAAAAAAACGAGGATCCGTAATTTACAGTACGGACCGAAAAAACGAGGCTAATAAGATGTTTATTATATGGCTTCTTTCTGTTTGGGAGACCGGAAACACGTGCAGGACGCACGATTTGACAGTCAGTTGACAGGTGTCAAAAAGAAAGTTTTTATTGGCGCACGAAAACAATGGCACATAACAAAGGCTTTCAGAGAAAGTCAACATCCAAGTCCTCAAGGTTGACAGGCGTCTTATAACTTTATTTAAACATTTTTTGCGAGGTAAAGAGATTTAGACCTCCAAAATGAGCATTTTCTTTAAAACGTTTGGTCCGTATAGCAAGTTGCGGACCGCAAATTGGCCAATCGCATGGCGAAAATAGACTCAGCCATATAATAAGAACTGATATTCGTGACAGGGCGAGTCTGTTCCTTTGTGTGAGATATAACTGATCATAAAATCTGGGCTGCAACTGGCTCGAAACTGGCGTCCTTTAAGAAGGTGTCGATATCTTCTTCAGTTAGGAGCAATGAAAAGCTAAAAAATGATCATAATTCCTACTCGGTCAGGTAGGCTTTCTACTGCGCTACTTTGCGTTTGCACTTGCTTTTGAGGGGCAAGTATTGGTACAGTTGGTTATTGCCCAGCCTGCTATGGGAGAAGTCCCGAGGTCGATCTCCAAATGTGACCTCCAATCCTTTTTTCGTCTTCCTTCTTCCTTTCCGTGTTACATATTAGCCTGAAGGCGGATGAGGGCTGTGAAACCGCGAGGCGATTGGGGCGTGTTGTAAACGATTAGGACTGGGCCGAGTAGCTCGACAACATGTGACAAATAGGCCTTAAAAAATGTAATCGGATGAATCAATGAGCAGTTTTTTCCTTGATCTAGTTCGGAACGGTGTTTCTCGGAAAGGATATCAAGTTTAGGTGCCATCACTCTCCTACGGAAAATTATCTATTCTCTGTATAATAAAGAGTATGGTCATTTCTACATTTTGGTGCCGAGACCCGGGAAGAATGAGCTGAGCGGAAAGAACTGACGCGGATCGGAAACGAACAGAAGACAACAAGTTAGAACACATGTTACACGGATCATTTCACGGTGGAAAAGTTTAAAACAATGTCAGATCTCAAGAAAAAGATTTTGGAACGGTCGGGCTTTAGAGTCTACGTGCGAAAGGTTGTAAGTACAGTCAGAGAATTGCTCCAAGAAGAGGACGTGGAAAATATTCGCCCAACGCTAGAGTCTCACAAGATCAACCTCGAGAAACAGCAGAAACAGATCGAAACTCTCAACCAAGAAATCGCAGAATTAGTGGGAGCGGATGCAATTGAAAAAGAAATATTAGACCGCTGTGAATTCGAAGCTTTCCTTCAAGAAACAATTTCGCTTATTTCTTCACGGTTATCGTTTGCCAAGGAATCCAAAAATTCAGCCGAGATAACGCCGTCGTTAAATCAACAAGAAGCTCCGATTGGCGCCAAAACGAGTAGCAAGGCTAAACTTCCAAAACTCACTTTGCCAAAGTTCGCTGGCGATCCCACAGAATGGACAACATTTTGGGACAGTTTCTCATCTGCTATCCATTAAAGCGAGGAACTCAGCGAAATCGACAAATTTCAGTATTTGAAATCCTTGTTAGTGGGAACTGCGGCCGAAACTATTTCGGGTTTGCCTTTGAGCGGGTCGAATTACAACCATGCGGTCGATCTTCTCATGAAGCGGTTTGGAAGTAAACAAGTAATTATTTCAAAACACATTGAAATGTTGATGCAGCTGCCAAAACTGAATAATTCCATTGATTTGAAACAACTACGGCAACTTTTGGACAAAACTGAAGCGGCCATCCGAAGTTTACAAGGAATCGGAGTATCATCTGAGACATACGGAACATTTCTCACGCCTGTCATAATGGCCAAAATACCGCAAGAGTTACGTCTTATTTTAAGTCGTGGTATGTCCGACGAATGGGATTTAGACACTGTGATGAAATCCTTTGCGGAAGAATTACAAATACGGGGAAGGTGTGCGCTGGGACCGGTTTCAGAGCAAACGCCAAAGTTGGGAGTGAAGGAAAAACGAGACTTCGGATCTGGATTTCGTCACGGTCAAATCAGGGGACCTCCCACTTCGTCAACGTTGTTTTCAAACCAAGAAGGACCACTGCCGAACAAAGAAATGTGGTGTACCTTTTGCAGCGGCCCTCATCCATCAAACAGGTGTGCTGTTGTCACTGATCCTGAGACAAGGAAGAAAATTCTCCGACAGAAAGGGCGATGTTTTGGTTGTTTAAGGAGTGGTCACATCAGTAAAGATTGTTCGGCCAGATGTTATCGTTGTGGCGGGAAACATCACTTATCTTTGTGCAGCACGCAGAAACAACCGATGCAATTTAGACCAAACCGCGGCGCCACACAGAAAAAAACTGTGAGTACAAATTTGTATTTCACTCAGGATGTTAAGAACAATTGTGTTTTGTTACAAACGGCTAGAGCAAAGGTCGGAAATCCCAGTGGCGATGTTTATTGTAATGTGAGAATTCTGCTTGATTCTTGTGCTCAGAAGTCCTACATAAGCACGAGGTTGAGAAACGAATTATGTCTGCCTTCAATTGGAACGGAAACAATTTTAATTAAAACATTTGGAAACAATGAACCCTCGCTGAAGAAATGTAACATTGTTCAGTTTGCGTTGGAATGCCAAGACAATTTGAGAGTGTTCATCAATGGCTATGAATTTGAATTAATCTGTGGTCCTATTGCAAATCAAACCATTGAAATAGCACAGCAGTGTTATCCGCATTTACAAGGTTTGCCTCTTGCTGATTATTCACGAGGTGATGAAGGTCTAGAAATTGATGTCATGCTGGGAGCTGATTACTATTGGACTGTTGTTCAAAATCATGTAGTACGGGGGGAGTTGCATGGCCCAGTAGCAATCCGTACAAGATTGGGTTATGTGCTGAGTGGACCTGTCAATGTTGCATGTTCCGATCACTGCCCTTCAAGTGTTAACATGTCCCATGTAATGAAAACTGAGTGTCAAGTGGTTACGGAAGGCTTTAATGCAAATGATGCCTCACTCAAAGAACAACTAGCCAAGTTTTGGGACTATGATACTCTTGGAGTTAAAGGAAAGGAAGAAGATTTCTGTGAAGAGTATCTAACTAAAGTAAGATTCAATGGTGACCGCTATGAAGTTTCTCTCCCATTCAAGAAAGAACACCCCATCATTCCAGACAATTACTCCTTGGCACAAAACCGTCTGGTCTCCTTGTTGAAAAGATTGAAGTCATCGGAAGCAAAGTTACTAAACCAGTATGATAATGTAATCAAAGAACAGTTGGACTCTGGTGTTGTTGAAGTGATTGACAAGCATGTAGAGGAAGTTGTCCCAGGAACTGTTCATTACATTCCTCACAAGGAAGTACTGAAGGAAGATCGAGCTACCACTAAACTGCGAGTTGTTTATGATGCTAGTGCAAAATCTTACAGTGAACCAATTTTGAATGACTGTCTTTTATCTGGACCCGCATTAACTCCATTGCTTTTTGATATCCTGTTGAGATTTCGTCTCCCAAAGATTGCTTTGATCGGAGATTTAGAGAAGGCATTTCTTAATGTCGAAGTCAAGCCAGAGGACAGGAATTTGCTGAGGTTCTCATGGATTGATGATGTCAACTCCTTGAATCCAGGAATAATCAAGTTAAGATTTACGCGGTTAGTGTTTGGCCTTGTCTGTTCTCCATTCATTCTGAATGTGACATTAAGGAACCACTTATCAAGGTATGAGAACATTGACCCAGAGTTTGTGAGCACTGTAATCAAAGCCTTGTATGTTGATGACTTTGCATCTGGAAAGAACACTGTATTGGACTGTTTTGAACTTTATCAGAAGCTGAAAACACGTTTCAGGGAAGGAGGATTTAATATGAGGAAGTGGGCATCAAACAGCAGCAACTTAAACAAATTAATCAAGAAAGAAGAGACCACTCTGTTATCTGGAAAACCTGCAGTGGAAACAACCAAGTCTGTTGAAACTGCAGCAATTGATCAACCAAAGTCTACTAACAGCAATGCCATGAGTGAAGAAACTGTTGTCAAGGTCATGGGTGTTATGTGGGACAGGTCAGAAGACTGTTTCAAGTTTGATCTCAGAGCGTTCTCTAAGCAGACATTGAGTGGAACTCTAACAAAACGGAAACTGTTGAGCGTTACCGCTCGATTCTATGATGCACTAGGCTTGCTGTCACCACTTATTCTGCCATTTAAATGCATGTTTCAAGAAATTTGCCAGCTGAAGGTTGAATGGGATGAAGCTGTTCCGGAAGACCTCACTTCACGTTGGAAGGAATTGGTGGAAGACATAGAAGGAGTTTCAAGTTTTACAATCCCCCGTTGCATCATGGATGGAATAGAAGCAGAGCAGGTCAAATGTATTCAGCTACACGGGTTTGCAGATGCAAGCAGGATTGCTTATGGTGCAAATGTGTATGTTCGGGTGACAACGTCTGATGGACACTATTCACACCTGCTAGCCTCCAAGACCCGAGTGGCCCCCTTGAAAGGAGAAACAATTCCTCGACTTGAACTGATGGCTTGTTTGACATTAGCCCTTCTCATTACAGCAGTGTATAAGGCGTTGGCATGCACAATTGAAGTTGATGCAGTGATTAACTGGACTGATTCTCAAATTGTGTGGTGGTGGATCAATGGTGAATCAAAGCAATTTAAGCAGTTTGTCCAAAACCGGGTAGAGAACATAAGGAGTCTTTGGAGCAAGGAACACTGGAGATATTGTCCATCTGAGCTTAACCCAAGTGACATTGCTTCACGAGGTTCTAAAGCCTCTGATCTCGTATCCAGTGATCTCTGGTGGAAGGGAGCCCCATTCCTAGAAAAAGAAGAAAGGCAATGGCCAAATGTGCCTAACTGTCCGATCACTGAAGAAAACGTCACAAGTGAAGCTGGAAAAGAGTTGAAAGTAGGAGATGCAACTAACACTTCAAGTTTCATGACAGCATCATCCAAGGTCTCTCAGAGTGTTTCAGAGGTCATTCAGCCAGAAAGATTCAGTAGTTTTAGCAGGCTTATCAGAGTGACTGCCCTCGTCCTGAAGTTCATTCGCAAAGTCAAGAGAAGTATGGAGACCCAACCTGACCTCAATATGCAGGAGATAATTGCAGGAGAGCACCTGTGGTACAAAGAAATGCAAATGAAACTGGACGAGAAGGAAAAGTCTAGTACAGTATGGGAACAATTAGGAGTCTTCAAGGATGCAGATGGGGTCCTACGATGCAAGGGTCGGATCCAGAACTGTTCACTGCCATATTCAGCCAAATTTCCTGTCTTGTTACCAAGGAAACAGTACTTCACACAACTGGTGATTAGACAGTCTCATGAGAATGTGAAACACAATGGAGTTAGAGAAACACTAACTGAAATTCGCAGCAAGTTTTGGATAATCAAGGGAAGGCAAGCAGTCAAGGATGTTCTTTTCAAGTGTGTGATTTGCAAGAAGATACTGGGAAAAGCTTTTAGTACTCCACCTACTCCTCCGCTGCCCACCTCTAGGGTCTCGGATGACTTGGATTTCACTAAAATCGGTGTGGACTTTGCCGGACCGCTTTATGTTAAGAATATCTATCAATCTGGTGGGGAGATGTACAAGTGCTATATTGCTCTGTTTACGTGCGCCAGCACTAGAGCTATCCACCTTGAACTTACGCCAGACCTGTCTGCGAATTCACTTATACGAGTTTTGAAGAGATTCATCGGGAGAAGAGGATTCCCAGGCCTGATAATTTCAGACAATGGAACAACGTTCAAGGATGCTAAGGTGAAGAAGTTTACCCTTGAAAGAAACATCGAATGGAAATTCAATGTGCCTACAGCAAGCTGGTGGGGTGGTTTTTTCGAAATATGCGTCAAGCTTGTAAAGAGGTGCCTCAAGAAAGTTCTGGGAAATGCAAAACTCAGCTATGAGGAACTAGAATCAGTCTTGATTGAAACTGAAGGTGTTCTAAATTCTAGACCCCTAACTTATGTCTACGAAGAGTTGTCAGAGGATCCACTCACGCCCTCTCATCTCGTAATTGGTCGAAGATTACTTGATAAGCCTATCGTATCCACAGAATCTCTGCGCACAATGGCACGACGTGAAAGATATCTGCAAACCCTCCTCACTCATTTCAAAAATCGGTGGAGAACAGAATATTTGACAGGAATTCGGGAGTACCAGAAACTCAAGGTAACAGAGCCAAAGAGAGCAATTCAAGTAGGGGACATTGTGCACATCCATGCGGATAAGACACCGAGACAACAGTGGAGGATGGGTAAAGTAGAAAAGCTTCTACGCGGAAGGGATGATGCAGTGCGTGCAGCAGAAGTGGTTACAGTGGACAATTCTCTTCGCCAGGTTCGCTTAAAGCGACCAATTCAGAAGCTCTACCCACTTGAAGTCAATGCGCGCGATGAGGATCCAGTTAGTGTAGTAGGAGCTAGTGCGCATCCCGGAAGTAGAAACATTCAGGTGGTCAGAGATGAGGATATTCCAGCAGTGACTATTGCTACTTAATCTGTCTAAGTAGAGACTTTGGAGTCTTCGAACATTGAACTAAATCTTGAGTTACTAGTGTTTCTCACCTTGTGATTGACTTCGTCAATCAGGGGGGAGTGTGTTGTAAACGATTAGGACTGGGCCGAGTAGCTCGACAACATGTGACAAATAGGCCTTAAAAAATGTAATCGGATGAATCAATGAGCAGTTTTTTCCTTGATCTAGTTCGGAACGGTGTTTCTCGGAAAGGATATCAAGTTTAGGTGCCATCACTCTCTTACGGAAAATTATCTATTCTCTGTATAATAAAGAGTATGGTCATTTCTACAGGGCGGGAGCAATGATCGTTAGGTTATATTTACAAAGAAGTTCTGGATTTTTGCTTTATGTTAAATTTGCACGGAATATTTTTACAAACTTTTTATTTTTTCTGCTTCCAGATTTCTAGTATTCTTGAAAGTCAATTTAATATTAATCGACATTTCGCTTTTAGTAGAGTAGATGCACGTGACTCAGGAAACAACGCGAAAATTTGACAATAAAGAAAGAATCATTGACAACGGCATACTATGAGGCAGGTGGAATGAAGCAACAGACATGGAAAAAGAAATGTGTATTGCTGAAGTAATAGCGCCAAACGCTGGGGATCAACGATTTAGATCATGCGCTCCATTGTTAGATCGAAACAACAAAAATCCTTTCAGTGCCCTGCTTGCTCTTCTACAGGCATAAAAATATGCGCTATCAAAAACCTTAAGACCCAGGTTCTTAGTCTTAATGCTTACCGCTACCTGATGGAAAAGCTACAAAAGCTACATGAGCTCTTCGGATGCATAATTATGTGACAAATAAAGAGGGCAAGAGTTCACGTTTCGTGGCCACGGCCCAGTACGTTAGCCCTTGTGAATCATTTTATAGAGCTGTACACATTTTTATTAGCTTTATTGGGTTTAATTACCTATACATAATTACGTAGAAACATTTTAAACAAATCCTCGACGTGTTAGTCCAGTCCAATGATTTTCCACGCAACAGTGGGGCCTGGAACGAACTTTAGTAGCGTCACCTCATTCTCTCTTGGTAGCGTTTTTGCGGATTCTCAATTTCCTTCTCTAAAATGTGTCGAGTCAATTTTTTCAATGCATCTACGTTAAACTAAAGAAGTAAATTTATCGATGTATGGCGATTCAAAGGCAATTACATCTAACAAACAGCGGAAAAAATTTGAATGTCACGAAACAACCGTGTCACGCTCGCGGCCAGCAACGAGTGCCATTACTTTTATCACAAACAAGACAAAAAATGCCGTTGGAGGACTAATGTTAAGAAAACCAATATTTGCATAGTAAAAGCGATTGCTTCAGGCACAATATATAGTTTCCTCCACAAACCAAGAAGGACATTGCAAACAGCGAAGTTAAAGGAGAAGAATGACAAGGCAAGTGTTCGTTGATTATCTTGTCTTCGAAATTTCTGGAAATTCAAATGGCGGTCAAGTTCGAAAACGTAAAGAGCACAAAATTTTTATTCCTTTTTACGTTTCACTATCATTTCTAGTTTGTATTAATACAGATAGCAAGTTTCAGACAGGTGCCACACTTTTATAAACTGCCCTCAAAGTTGAGCTATTTTCGTGTTTTGATGGAAGGCCGATAACGCGTGCAAGAAAAAAGATTCTTGCCGTTAAAATTTATAAATAATTCGGAACTGTGATATGGCTAGGACATCTAGAGTGGTGTATCCGTATATTAAAAAGAAAATCGGGCTTCTCGAACGAGTTGCTTGTTTTCTGTAGCACCGGCAATGTAGGCGATTTTTGCAGTTTCAAAGGCTATGGCGCCGGTGCCAATCGGTCGAAAAGTCAAAAATTCGTAAAAAAATATATTTCCCATTTTCGGTCAAACAAAATGCATTTTTGTAACTAATCAGGTAAAGACTTTAATATCCCAGAATATAAGGAAAATTAGTTTTTTGATCCAAAATCACTGGTCGGTTTTTACGGAGACACGCTCTTAAATGCTCTTCACTTGGCTTCTTATTATCATTTGATTTAAGCTAGCGGGCCAGACAAAGCCGCCGTGGAAAGATCTTGCCTAACAGCACCACACTGGTAGAGAATTCTGAAAGGTCATTTCTCGACATATCTGTTGTTGATTCAACCCCGAGAATCATTTTGATAAAAGGCTTTTTTTTGCCAGCTCCGGGCAAAATTAGCCTGTGTACAGCCGCCCCTCTCCTCAAAAAAATCAGAAAGGAGCTCCTTTCCAATTTTTTTGAGGAGAGGGGCGGCTGTACACAGGCTAGGCAAAATGAACTCCTTTCATCCAGTTTTCATAAATTGACTTATTACATCGGACACGCGGGTTCAGCTCAAGTGGAATCTGACAGAGAACACTTCACCGCTGCTCGTGCTGCTCATGCATGTTTTGGAAATATTTGGAAAACTCAAGGGAAAATGGTTCGATTAATTGTCATAACCACTGTGTTAAGTGTGTTTATATTGTTGTTATATATACCATATGTACCGAGCAAAGATTTGAATTACAACCAAGGCGTAGAGACGAGGCGGAATATTGAACAGCCCTCCTCGACAGAAAATAATCCGGCCCTTTATGCACTCGAACGTCTTCACTTTCTGAGTTAGACAGTACAACTTTGAGTCCATCCACTTGTTTCATTAATTGCTTTAGCAATCTCTTCCCAGTCTTATCTGGCCCGCCACACCTTGCAAAAGCTTCATGTGATATTATGAGACGAAGATGATGATAATATATATATATGATGGTGATTTTTCGAAATAAACGAAAAGTAAAAAGCTTTCTTCAATTATTTTACGTCAGTGGCTCGAAGTAGGCTAATCTGACCCTTGAACAAATCTGAGCCCAACCTGCGTTCATTTTACTCCCTTCTCTCCATCAGTGCTTCTTTTACGAATGTTTAAAGCTACTTAAAGCTACATGTCTGAAAGGAGACAAGTCGAAAGAAGGATTCGAACTCGGAATCCCTCACACAAGAAACGTGCCTGTATGAATCACACGCTCGCACGTAACTTTTCATACGAAACAGGCAATCGCACCAAAATGATTATCTCTTCTCCATCGTCGTTGAGAATGAGCCTTTTTATGTCTCTTTATCAACAAGGTAGGAATCTGTGCTTCTACAAGCAGAATGACCCAATGAACGGCCTCAAATTAAAATTGTTGGACTAATTAATTCGACTAGCGTTAAAACACTGACTTGGCTAAACTAAAGGAAGAGGGCCTCGCGATCGGAAAAAACGTTTTCTCTGCTAACCGACATTTCTGAAGCCGAGATTATGATGAACTGACTGACTTCAGAAAAAAAGTCCTCGATGTGACTAAAGGGAAAAGGAGCTTGTACGTTGCCGTCAGTTATTTCAGGAGGAGAAGAAAACTATAAGAATGATTCTAGACCAATTTAGATTTAATATGGCCCTTCGATTCGAAAACGACTCGAAAACTCTGCTTGGACGACTGAAGAATGAAATGTAGCTACTTGTTTTAAATTATGGCTGACGTATTTTCCGACCCCATTTGTTTGCGGATTTGCATGTTTATTTTGTTCGGTTGAACTTTCAGTTTCTGTATTTGACTGGAGTAACTTCCTTTGCTGTCCCTCAACTTCTCACAGACACCTGGTATTTACACTGACAGTATAATAGAGCAGATGATGAATAGCTTTACTAGTTTATAATTATATTCAGCAGCCCTTAGTTAACGAGGGTAATTGATTGCACGATGCGCGAGGCTGGGAGAAGGCTTCATTGGAATTCAAGGGTTCACTATTGGGATTTGTAATAGAAAGGTTGATTGAATATGGATGAAGTATTGTGAGCGGTTTACTGTGCAGTGGTTTACGGATCCGCCCAAACCATCCGGGTGGTATCGCAAATATATAGAGAAAGAACAATAGAGGAGGTCTCAGCCAATGAGGAAGGATTGACGTCATAATATCTGATCAAACTGATTGGTTAGTGCCTTTTGTTTCTGTAATACTCAGTTTTCTTTCAGTAATTTGCAACTGAATGAGATGAAATGGGGACAATGAAATATATTTTAATTAAGGAATACATATTTAGTTTCTTGCTGGTCGGCCGCTAAATTAAAACAATGTATTGAAAAGATACAGTCTTGATTCTGATAAAGCCTTTTTCTTGATATAGGATCGCTATGGTCAATGATAAAAAAGTTTAAAGAAAGCAAAGATTAACTGCAAGACAACTCTTCGACGAATCGTAGTGGTCGCTGAGGTAGACCGTAAGTCTTAACCGAATTCTAAAAACCTACGGTTGCCGTCTATAGTTCAGATTGCTACTTTATTCAGCGATCAGCGCCATCAGAATGAAACCATATATAGCGCGCATTGCTCGTATCCAATCCGGACGACAACAATCAAGTTAGCATTTTATACTAGCTGGAAATGAAAAAAACTATTCTCTGTGTTTGACTATTTTTGTTTTCGGGGCGTTAACACGTTCAACAAGTAGATTTTAGTCCCTCTGATCGTAAACTGCACATGCATAGCAACTCGGTGAGAAAAAGATTTCAAAACTTTTAAATCTACCGGTTCACATGCTGTAATCGACAAACATTAATTATTCATTGCCTCGGTTTATGGGGCTTTGTTGATATTGTTTCAAAAATTCTTAAAAACAATTACAAACTCAATTCCCACAAATTACAGTGCCTTTCTTTTGTTTCAACAAACAATAACCATGCAAATCAGCACTAAAACAACCTGGCTGTTAAGTCTCCAACTGATCACACGTACCCTACTTTTTTGGAAAAGAATATATACAGTGGAAGCTCTCTGGAAGGACACTCTCGTAAGCGGACAACTCTACTTACGGCGCCTTCACAAAATCTCGTTTCAGTTCCCATACAAACGCTGTATTTTCGCATTTCCGTAAGCGAACGATTCCCGTATAATAGGCGGCAGAGGACACTTTCAAGGTTTAGGAGTCAGAGTTTAGCTTTGTTTTTAAGCTCCCGTAGGTGGCCATCTGAAATGAAATCACATTCGCCTCTGAATCTTGCATCATCTGTTGCATTTTATATATCAACTTCCGTGTTCACAAGGATTATTTATATCAGTTTCAGTGTTTGTTCTTCTTCCAGGTTACACTTTAAAACTCCACTTAAATTTTATGCATGTGACTGAATTACAGCATTGTTAGAACCGTAGCCAAACAGTAACAAACACTGGTTTTGCATTTCCAATGTTCATTGGTAGTTGGGGAAGCTCCAGTAAGCAGCCATTTAACCCTTACATCTCAAGTGACAACTTAAGAGAACCATTCTCGTAAGAGGCCAGCTCATCTCCAGCACCGGATCCCTTTTTTGCATCACGAGGCGGGGTATCCGCTTAAGAGAGCTTTCACTGTACTTTCCTTTATCAAAAAATTTTCGTCCAAACTGGCATTACGAAATCGTTTTGTCTATTCACGCGCAACTGTTACTCACAGTAAAAAAAAAAAAAAAGGCCAAATTTTCTCATTCTATTGGTTGAAGGAAATATTAATTTATTGTTTGTAAGTTTGCTTAATAAATCTGATTTTCCTTTTAACATTATAAATGAAGCGATATTTAGTTATAGCACAGCAATCCGGGGAGTTTCCAAGTTAATATTTTGTCATATGCGTATCTTTCACTCATTGAAAAAAGGTAGACTTTTCTCATCCTGATTGGTCTGGTCTGTGTTGCAAAGTTCCTCCTCTCTATATACCCCATCCTCTAGAGCATTTAAAATTAAACTGCTTGGTAGTCAAAGTTGTCTTATCCCGTCCTACCAAGCACTTTCTCATCTCACTCTAACCTAGAATCTGATTTCTGAACTTAGTCGGCTCATTCTAATACTGGATTAAGGCAAACGTTCTTCACTTTTAAACCGCTTAACAAAGAGTACAATACAGCACTGGGTGAAAGCTTACTTTGGTCAAATGTTTAGTCGCAACATTTGTTGGGTGCCGATGTTATAACCTTGCGAGCCTGAGTCGTCTGCATTTAAAAGCACAAATTGTGACCGCGCGTGTACTTTGTTTCTTTGCCTTGCACTAACAAGTTGATGACCAATGCGGTATTCCCTACCAAGAAATTCCGGAAATTCCGGTTGGGATGCTATTTAAGGGAGACCTTAGATAACAATGACTTCAACCAGGTTGGCGTTCAGCGGTTTTAGTGAAAACAAACGTTTGGGTGGAGTGCTCAGTCTCGCTGGCTCATAAAACCTGGTCTCGGTCATTGTTGTTTTTTAAACGTTTTTCTTGTGTCTCTGCTTCACAAGACCCGGGTGGCCATGCGATTTCCCGCCAAAAAATACCTCGAGTTGCATTTGCGTTGCCATACCTGTTGATTGAGTTATTTTACATTGGGTGCCTGTGGTGTAAACGGACAGCTTTGTTTTTGTGCTCGGCAACTTTTGTGCAACTCTGGCGTTTGGACCTACTTTTTGCGATTTTAGCACCCTTGAGCAAATTTAATTTTACAGTTCAGAGCAATTTTTGAGCAAAATATAGGTTTAGAAAACCTTGAAAAAGTTTCATTAGAAACTGCAATTCATGCGAATTTATAAATGTTGTTGGCCTTTTGAACTGTGTAAATGCAGGCGTTTAAACACGTCGGAAAGTCGCAACTTAAAGTTCTCACGAGGACATCGATGCACTGAAATTTCAACACCAGACACGTAACTGTGATTCCAATACAATTTATTGCGAAGTAATGATCTGATGTCAAACATTTCAAACTGAAATACAAACAAGAAAACCTAATCCTAAGCGACACTAAAACGGAGCTAAGCTAAAAACAATAATTATTACATAACAATACAAGAAGAGACGAGCGCACGAAACTTAACAATAATCGATCAAATAATGAAACGAAAACATTAAGGGGAGAGAAAATAAACTTACCGATTGTCCTCTCTGTACGCCTGAATAGAAGTCGTAATAAACGCAGTTAACTTCGCAGATAACTTTTTCGCATGAACTCTCTCTCAAGCAACAGCGCACGAGGCACTATAATGACATTTTTATCCAGATACGTCCAGGATCGATCTTGTTAGCAAAAATTTGCTAGCAAATGTTTTTCGCAATTGTCGCAAAAGAAATACTGTAATTGAGAAAAAATTATGTCAGAAAATCACTTACAAATATCAATCTTTTCACATAGCAAAAATATTCTTCTTACTTTTGAGATTTTTGGGACCTTTGCTATATTTCTTCTATACTTTTCTGATAGCAGTTCTCTTTAAATATTTTTTGCTAAAATTGCGAAAAACATTTGCTAGCAAATTTTTGCTAACAAGATCGATCCTGGACATAAGAGTTTTTATCTTAAGCGTTACTAATATCTAACCAAAATAATCTTTCACTTAACAACAGTTACAAACTGCATTACCTTTAACTTGACAGAACGTTTCGCTGGCCTAAAAGGGGCATTTAAACGTGCTTAAGAGGCTTGAAACGCAGTCAAAAAATAAATAAACTCAAGAAAATGCTAAATGTAAGTTAAAAAGGAAGTTTAGTGCATATTTCGTTTTCAGTAACATTTCACTAAGTAAAGATTATTTTGTTCAGGGCTCTCATTGTGAGCTTGGGCTACCTGTGGTTAGACTTAAGAATATTATTTGCGAGCAACTCTTTAAAGCCGTGTCTCAAGCTATTTTTCTTGATCGATGTTAGCAGTTATTGTAAAGAACAAAAAAAAAAAAAAAAGCTTATTAAAATTAACTTTTATATCAAAATATCAAAAAATTTAGGTTGCAACTTTTTCAAATTTAGAAAGCAACTTTTTGGATATTTGGCAATTTTTAGAAACTTTAATATCCAGTGAGCAAGTTTTTTTTTCAGCATTTTACGAGCCTGCAATCGGGACAGCCTTACCCTGCGAGCAGTGGTCCCTCGAGGCCGGACGCTACGCTATGAAGGGAGAGAAGTAGCTAGAAGTGATCATGACTACTGCGAGAAACCTTAACGAGACACCGTTTGCTTTTCCATCGGGCATGCGCGTCCACGTGACATCACTTTCTTTTGTCTTGCAAGAACTGCATCAGCAAAACAACAACTTTGCACGTACTTCACAATTTTGTGTAGGCACGTAGGGTAACCTTCTTGCTAGGGTAACCCTAACGTGAGTCATGATCAGGTAGGGCTACCCTAGCGCTAGGGTAACCCTACCTGCCTTGTAAACACGTCGTGTGAAAAAAGAAGAAATATGCGAGTGCTAGGGTAACCCTCTTGGTAGGGTAACCCTAGCACCAGGGTTACCCTCCCTCCTTGTAAACAGGGCCTTAGTGAGTAGAAATAATCTCGATAAACACTGGAAGAGGGCAGGACAGCCTATTGTATGTAGCTCTTCGTCATTGCGTTATTTTTAGCCTTCTTTCTTCCTCAGCACCAACACCTCTCCAACGTTCCTGTGCAGCCAGGCCTTATTCCCAATGACACGCAGACCACAGACCGAACTCTTTGACATCATTTGCATTGGCTTTCAAGAAGCGCTGTCTGTCCTTGTTTACCGGGAGTTATGGTACATGCATGTACAGGTTTGCTTTTTGAAAGTTTTATTTAAAACCTGGATTAATCACTTCCTTCAGAATAGCACTGAGATCAGTTCGGATGGACGTTTGAAAACACTGATCACTTTCCGGTTGACCACATTTCGATTGGTCAGTACCCTGCTAGGAAGATCGCACGAAACTCTGTTCACAGGGTACTTGATCAGATCCTCGGCTTACCTTCTCTCTTGCATGCCTTTTAGCGTTTTAATACGAAATCGTTGGCGTAACTTGTCTGTCGCGAAGTTGGTTTATTTACGTTTCCCCTGAGGCGTAAACAAAGTAACCACGCGACAGACTAGCCATGCGAACGACTTCGTTAATAGAAACATTAAAAGCCACGCAAGAGAGAAACTCCTGCTCACAGAGTATTGGCGCTTAGCTCTTCCTTCCATTGGTATTGTTATTCTATAACATGACTCTGAAATTGCCAAAGAACGTCTGCGTGAGAGGCTAGTTTTAATGTGGTTATAACACTTAAGTTATTTTATATTATCCTCTTTCATCATGTTCTGAAATGGTTTTATTTTTGTTTACTTTGTCAGAGTAAAACAAGACTTGACCCACTGGATTGGATTTTAGTTTTTCTAAAGCACTGAGAAGTCCTTGTAAGCCGCTGTTCATGGTGCTGTCTGTATCATCATAATTATGTAGAGTTGTCCGCTTACGAGAGTGTCCTTCCAGAGAGCTTCCACTGTATATATTCTTTTCCAAAAAAGTAGGGTACGTGTGATCAGTTGGAGACTTAACAGCCAGGTTGTTTTAGTGCTGATTTGCATGGTTATTGTTTGTTGAAACAAAAGAAAGGCACTGTAATTTGTGGGAATTGAGTTTGTAATTGTTTTTAAGAATTTTTGAAACAATATCAACAAAGCCCCATAAACCGAGGCAATGAATAATTAATGTTTGTCGATTACAGCATGTGAACCGGTAGATTTAAAAGTTTTGAAATCTTTTTCTCACCGAGTTGCTATGCATGTGCAGTTTACGATCAGAGGGACTAAAATCTACTTGTTGAACGTGTTAACGCCCCGAAAACAAAAATAGTCAAACACAGAGAATAGTTTTTTTCATTTCCAGCTAGTATAAAATGCTAACTTGATTGTTGTCGTCCGGATTGGATACGAGCAATGCGCGCTATATATGGTTTCATTCTGATGGCGCTGATCGCTGAACAAAGTAGCAATCTGAACTATAGACGGCAACCGTAGGTTTTTAGAATTCGGTTAAGACTTACGGTCTACCTCAGCGACCACTACGATTCGTCGAAGAGTTGTCTTGCAGTTAATCTTTGCTTTCTTTAAACTTTTTTATCATTGACCATAGCGATCCTATATCAAGAAAAAGGCTTTATCAGAATCAAGACTGTATCTTTTCAATACATTGTTTTAATTTAGCGGCCGACCAGCAAGAAACTAAATATGTATTCCTTAATTAAAATATATTTCATTGTCCCCATTTCATCTCATTCAGTTGCAAATTACTGAAAGAAAACTGAGTATTACAGAAACAAAAGGCACTAACCAATCAGTTTGATCAGATATTATGACGTCAATCCTTCCTCATTGGCTGAGACCTCCTCTATTGTTCTTTCTCTATATATTTGCGATACCACCCGGATGGTTTGGGCGGATCCGTAAACCACTGCACAGTAAACCGCTCACAATACTTCATCCATATTCAATCAACCTTTCTATTACAAATCCCAATAGTGAACCCTTGAATTCCAATGAAGCCTTCTCCCAGCCTCGCGCATCGTGCAATCAATTACCCTCGTTAACTAAGGGCTGCTGAATATAATTATAAACTAGTAAAGCTATTCATCATCTGCTCTATTATACTGTCAGTGTAAATACCAGGTGTCTGTGAGAAGTTGAGGGACAGCAAAGGAAGTTACTCCAGTCAAATACAGAAACTGAAAGTTCAACCGAACAAAATAAACATGCAAATCCGCAAACAAATGGGGTCGGAAAATACGTCAGCCATAATTTAAAACAAGTAGCTACATTTCATTCTTCAGTCGTCCAAGCAGAGTTTTCGAGTCGTTTTCGAATCGAAGGGCCATATTAAATCTAAATTGGTCTAGAATCATTCTTATAGTTTTCTTCTCCTCCTGAAATAACTGACGGCAACGTACAAGCTCCTTTTCCCTTTAGTCACATCGAGGACTTTTTTTCTGAAGTCAGTCAGTTCATCATAATCTCGGCTTCAGAAATGTCGGTTAGCAGAGAAAACGTTTTTTCCGATCGCGAGGCCCTCTTCCTTTAGTTTAGCCAAGTCAGTGTTTTAACGCTAGTCGAATTAATTAGTCCAACAATTTTAATTTGAGGCCGTTCATTGGGTCATTCTGCTTGTAGAAGCACAGATTCCTACCTTGTTGATAAAGAGACATAAAAAGGCTCATTCTCAACGACGATGGAGAAGAGATAATCATTTTGGTGCGATTGCCTGTTTCGTATGAAAAGTTACGTGCGAGCGTGTGATTCATACAGGCACGTTTCTTGTGTGAGGGATTCCGAGTTCGAATCCTTCTTTCGACTTGTCTCCTTTCAGACATGTAGCTTTAAGTAGCTTTAAACATTCGTAAAAGAAGCACTGATGGAGAGAAGGGAGTAAAATGAACGCAGGTTGGGCTCAGATTTGTTCAAGGGTCAGATTAGCCTACTTCGAGCCACTGACGTAAAATAATTGAAGAAAGCTTTTTACTTTTCGTTTATTTCGAAAAATCACCATCATATATATATATTATCATCATCTTCGTCTCATAATATCACATGAAGCTTTTGCAAGGTGTGGCGGGCCAGATAAGACTGGGAAGAGATTGCTAAAGCAATTAATGAAACAAGTGGATGGACTCAAAGTTGTACTGTCTAACTCAGAAAGTGAAGACGTTCGAGTGCATAAAGGGCCGGATTATTTTCTGTCGAGGAGGGCTGTTCAATATTCCGCCTCGTCTCTACGCCTTGGTTGTAATTCAAATCTTTGCTCGGTACATATGGTATATATAACAACAATATAAACACACTTAACACAGTGGTTATGACAATTAATCGAACCATTTTCCCTTGAGTTTTCCAAATATTTCCAAAACATGCATGAGCAGCACGAGCAGCGGTGAAGTGTTCTCTGTCAGATTCCACTTGAGCTGAACCCGCGTGTCCGATGTAATAAGTCAATTTATGAAAACTGGATGAAAGGAGTTCATTTTGCCTAGCCTGTGTACAGCCGCCCCTCTCCTCAAAAAAATTGGAAAGGAGCTCCTTTCTGATTTTTTTGAGGAGAGGGGCGGCTGTACACAGGCTAATTTTGCCCGGAGCTGGCAAAAAAAAGCCTTTTATCAAAATGATTCTCGGGGTTGAATCAACAACAGATATGTCGAGAAATGACCTTTCAGAATTCTCTACCAGTGTGGTGCTGTTAGGCAAGATCTTTCCACGGCGGCTTTGTCTGGCCCGCTAGCTTAAATCAAATGATAATAAGAAGCCAAGTGAAGAGCATTTAAGAGCGCGTCTCCGTAAAAACCGACCAGTGATTTTGGATCAAAAAACTAATTTTCCTTATATTCTGGGATATTAAAGTCTTTACCTGATTAGTTACAAAAATGCATTTTGTTTGACCGAAAATGGGAAATATATTTTTTTACGAATTTTTGACTTTTCGACCGATTGGCACCGGCGCCATAGCCTTTGAAACTGCAAAAATCGCCTACATTGCCGGTGCTACAGAAAACAAGCAACTCGTTCGAGAAGCCCGATTTTCTTTTTAATATACGGATACACCACTCTAGATGTCCTAGCCATATCACAGTTCCGAATTATTTATAAATTTTAACGGCAAGAATCTTTTTTCTTGCACGCGTTATCGGCCTTCCATCAAAACACGAAAATAGCTCAACTTTGAGGGCAGTTTAAAAAAGTGTGGCACCTGTCTGAAACTTGCTATCTGTATTAATACAAACTAGAAATGATAGTGAAACGTAAAAAGGAATAAAAATTTTGTGCTCTTTACGTTTTCGAACTTGACCGCCATTTGAATTTCAAGAAATTTCGAAGACAAGATAATCAACGAACACTTGCCTTGTCATTCTTCTCCTTTAACTTCGCTGTTTGTAATGTCCTTCTTGGTTTGTGGAGGAAGCTATATATTGTGCCTGAAGCAATCGCTTTTACTATACAAATATTGGTTTTCTTAACATTAGTCCTCCAACGGCATTTTTTGTCTTGTTTGTGATAAAAGTAATGGCACTCGTTGCTGGCCGCGAGCGTGACACGGTTGTTTCGTGACATTCAAATTTTTTCCGCTGTTTGTTAGATGTAATTGCCTTTGAATCGCCATACATCGATAAATTTACTTCTTTAGTTTAACGTAGATGCATTGAAAAAATTGACTCGACACATTTTAGAGAAGGAAATTGAGAATCCGCAAAAACGCTACCAAGAGAGAATGAGGTGACGCTACTAAAGTTCGTTCCAGGCCCCACTGTTGCGTGGAAAATCATTGGACTGGACTAACACGTCGAGGATTTGTTTAAAATGTTTCTACGTAATTATGTATAGGTAATTAAACCCAATAAAGCTAATAAAAATGTGTACAGCTCTATAAAATGATTCACAAGGGCTAACGTACTGGGCCGTGGCCACGAAACGTGAACTCTTGCCCTCTTTATTTGTCACATAATTATGCATCCGAAGAGCTCATGTAGCTTTTGTAGCTTTTCCATCAGGTAGCGGTAAGCATTAAGACTAAGAACCTGGGTCTTAAGGTTTCTTGATAGCGCACATTTTTATGCCTGTAGAAGAGCAAGCAGGGCACTGAAAGGATTTTTGTTGTTTCGATCTAACAATGGAGCGCATGATCTAAATCGTTGATCCCCAGCGTTTGGCGCTATTACTTCAGCAATGCACATTTCTTTTTCCATGTCTGTTGCTTCATTCCACCTGCCTCATAGTATGCCGTTGTCAATGATTCTTTCTTTATTGTCAAATTTTCGCGTTGTTTCCTGAGTCACGTGCATCTACCCTACTAAAAGCGAAATGTCGATTAATATTAAATTGACTTTCAAGAATACTAGAAATCTGGAAGCAGAAAAAATAAAAAGTTTGTAAAAATATTCCGTGCAAATTTAACATAAAGCAAAAATCCAGAACTTCTTTGTAAATATAACCTAACGATCATTGCTCCCGCCCCAATCGCCTCGCGGTTTCACAGCCCTCATTCGCCTTCAGGCTAATATGTAACACGGAAAGGAAGGAAGGCGAAAAAAGGATTGGAGGTCACATTTGGAGATCGACCTCGGGACTTCTCCCATAGCAGGCTGCGCAATAACCAACTGTACCAATACTTGTCCCTCAAAAGCAAGTGCAAACGCAAAGTAGCGCAGTAGAAAGCCTACCTGACCGAGTAGGAATTATGATCATTTTTTAGCTTTTCATTGCTCCTAACTGAAGAAGATATCGACACCTTCTTAAAGGACGCCAGTTTCGAGCCAGTTGCAGCCCAGATTTTATGATCAGTTATATCTCACACAAAGGAACAGACTCGCCCTGTCACGAATATCAGTTCTTATTATATGGCTGAGTCTATTTTCGCCATGCGATTGGCCAATTTGCGGTCCGCAACTTGCTATACGGACCAAACTTTTTAAAGAAAATGCTCATTTTGGAGATCTAAATCTCTTTACCTCGCAAAAAATGTTTAAATAAAGTCATAAGACGCCTGTCAACCTTGAGGACTTGGATGTTGACTTTCTCTGAAAGCCTTTGTTATGTGCCATTGTTTTCGTGCGCCAATAAAAACTTTCTTTTTGACACCTGTCAACTGACGGTCAAATCGTGCGTCCTGCACGTGTTTCCGGTCTCCCAAACAGAAAGAAGCCATATAATAAACATCTTATTAGCCTCGTTTTTTCGGTCCGTACTGTAAATTACGGATCCTCGTTTTTTTTCCATCTATTTATGGCCCAAGCGCGAAGCGCGCGGGCCATAAATCGATGGAAAAAAACTCGGCTAATAAGAGGTATTTATTTTAAGTGGTTCGTTATATCTTCCTGTCATTTTCACAACGTACATACTGAATATTTCGGACCTCGAAAATCTCTTCAAGGAGAATTTCCCAAGTCCGAGAAGGAAAACTTTGATGAAGAAATTGCTACCCCTTGTCTGCTTGGTGTCCCGGGGGGGGTACTCCCTTACAAGAGCCTAATGGGGATGTGCCGCTGGATGGGGTCGCATTTTCACCACTGGAGTGACTATTATGGGGTCGCATTTTTAATAGAGTTACTAGAATGGGGTCGCAAATTTTCGAATTTTGGGGGTAACTAGGGAATCAAAATGGGAAGATTCTCGGTTAAAAAGATCAGAAAGTTGTTTATTAAATTTAACAATAAGCTTGCATGGCCCGGCTTTTTAAAGGATTGACAAGGTAGATGCATAAATAGAAAGTGACTAAGTTGGGACCGCAAAAATTACATTTTCCAAAATGTGACTATAATTGGCCGAAAAATAGACTAAAATGGGGTGGGGGCTCTGAGAGGCCAGCGGCACATATCCAGCAAACATCAACCCAAGTACCCCCCCCCCCCCCCACCCCCGCCCGGGTTGGTGTCCAGTCCACGAGGACTGGGCATGAAATACAAAGTCACGCATACAACTACGCATACGGCATTTCAAATAGATAACCGCGCTAAATCGCTTTGTTAGCGTCTTATCGCGTCACATTTGCGAACAAATTAGTTTTATTTGTCCAAGAAATTTTACTGCCATATCTTGAGGAGTCGATGTTAATGAAAAACTATTGCTGGTTTTCAGTGTCACGCCATTCAAAATAGGTCAAAATAAAAATCAAAACCATTCGACTGATAAAGTCCAGAATCTTGGAAATGAAAGGAGGTAAATATACAAAGACCCTCGCCAAGATTTGGGTCGAAGGAATAATGCGAATACGAGATATCCGGGGAAATGTTTTACCCAAATTTATAGAGCTTTGTATGGAGATGCCATGCTGGAGCTCATCCGGATGAGCTCCAACATGGCGGACGGAAACTAACAGAAACATCTGTTACCGAGTTTTGCTAGAAAAGCGTGAATTTACTACTAGAGAAACTCATAAACATTAAATTAATACTTTTTTCTAATACTTGAACTGCTTAGATAGCACAATTCCGTGAAAAAAGTCTCTTTTTTGACCTAAATGACAGCTCTCTCGGCCGTCATGTAAATGCTGCGTCACGCAAAAGCTTGGAAATTCAAGCGTACTCTATCACAAAACCAAGAACCCTTCTGAAGCAAAAATTTGTTTGAAAATTAGTTTTCAGCTGCTCTAATACACCATGAAAGTAAAATCTCAGTAGGATCGATAGTTTTGTAGTTTGAATTTTGGTGACGTCATGTGAAAACCAACAAGTCGGGTGTCACGAACCAGTCACGCTCGCGGATACGACATTTTACAAACCAGATAACATTGCAACAAAACAGGTATAAACGCGGAATCATCGGTCAATATAGTTTCAAATGATTAAGAAATAACCTTAAAATGAAAAAGAACTAAGGATAGATCCATCAAACCATCAAGTGAACTTGGACTTTCACAAGCAAAGCGACAAGTTAAGGCAAGTGTTCGTTAATTAGCAGGTCTTCAAAATTTCTGTAAATTCACACGGCGGTCAAGTTCGAACACGTAAAGAGCACAAAAATTTTATTCCTTTTTACGTTTTACTATAATTTTTAGTCTGTATTAATAAGTTCAGACAGGTGCCACACTTTTATAAACTGCCCTCAAAGTTGAGCTATTTTCGTGTTTTGATGGAAGCCCGATAAAACGTGCAAGAAAAAAGATTCTTGCCGTTAAAATGAATAAATAATTCGGAACTGTGATATGGCTAGGACATCTAGAGTGGTGTATCCGTGTATTAAAAAGAAAATCGTGCTTCTTGAACGAGTTGTTTGTTTTCTGTAGCGCCGGCAATGTAGGCGATTTTTGCAGTTTCAAAGGCTATGGCGCCGGTGCCAATCGGTCGAAAAGTCAAAAATTCGTAAAAAATTATATTTCGCATTTTCGGTCAAACAAAATGCATTTTTGTAACTAATTAGGTAAAGACTTTAATATCCCAGAATATAAGGGAAATCGATTTTTTGATCCGAAATCACTGGTCGGTTTTTACGGAGACACGCTCATAAATTGCACTCTATGTAGTGCGTAATATACACACTACTACTTTTAATAAGCTCATACGCACTTGTTAATATTTTTTTTCTAATTTAGCAATTATACAAATGTAATAACTATCAACATGAACAATTTTACAATCAAAGGAAGACGGTGTTATTTTTTTTAGTCCGATAAAACCGATAAAGACAGTGAAAGCAAGGCTGCTACCTATTTCCTTTCTGAACCTATTATTTAAAATGGATCGTCTGAGTACGCAGATAGTCAGGGACCTAGGCGTACGGGATTGGGAAGCTGGCAGCCCCCGCCCCCCCCCCCCCCCCCCCCCTCGCCCCTCCAAATTTTGGGCAACTCAGAAATTTTGGGCAGCAAGAGCAAGAGAAATTTGGGTAAGGCCAGTTTTTAAATATATTTCTATGTTTTTTTCCGATGAGTTAGATATTTTCTACTTTAAACTGAAGTCACTACCATTAACTGCAATTTATACCCCGTTCTAAAAGGGAAAAGTTAGAGGCCACAATTCAAGAATAATACAAGTGCTCTGCAGAAGATCATTCAGTGCGCACACGTTGCGCAGATTGTTACCTCCACAGCTAGTATCACGGGACAACAACGTGTCAGTAACATTGCACTTATTAACACTGAACTCTGTAGTCAACAATGACATGGGACGTATCACTGATATCTTCCGCTGTCGAAATGGCAGAGACAGCTATTTCTTTTAACGTGTTTTATTAGCTCATATGATAGATTCATTCGTATATAAAAATATTTTCACTTCATATGTAGGCCTTTATTAGTGCATCGTATGACCCGCGCTTTTCTTTGACTGTTTCGTAAACATTTGAGCATTTTGCGAGAATTTTTTGGGCAAATGGCTCACTGCCTCCCCCCACCCCCTGGCCAAAATTACTCTTACACTTATGCATATAATGAAGATTGAAAATCTTCCAATGCCCATTTTAGACCAAGATTATAAACTCAAAGGACAACGTTTTTGATCATGAAGACTTGCCAATAATGAACTTTCGAATTCAAGAAAGTTTATGTCGTGGCATTCCTCTCGTATTTCCTCGTATACAAGCAACAAAAACCTAAAATTTGTTACGCAAAGCTCGTAACATTTTTGCTTCCAGATCACTGACAAGGAAGCTGATAAAAGACTCCTATTACACGCTAAACATGCGTTAAGGGACGGTGCAACGGTTATCATTTGGTCTCTTGATACTGACGTATTTCTTGTCGATCTGAGTTTCACAAGTGCAGGGAAGACATTCGGTTGTAAGAATTATGGTTCCGTGCAGGTCAGTTAAATATAAGATGAGGCACATTCCTGAATCCGATGCACAAAATTACTGCCAGTTTTAGAAAACAGCTGTGTAGAGCAAGTCATGTCTTTTATTCAGCAATTGGGTGCTACTCCATGATCGTAGCTCCTTCTCCAGGAAACCTTAGGACGGATAGGAGGGTCTGGATGGGCTGATAGCATCGACGATTAAACATTCTAAAAGAATATTTCACCTTAGTGTCGGTAGCTTGTGGTGGATATTTATCCAGCTGCTTCGAGGCTCAGTAAATTAAATATTCACCACTATCCTCCACCACTGGGATTCAGTGAATAATTATTATTCATTATAATATATTATCATTATCACTATTATCATTATTATCCTCATTAAACACAACTTCTGGATAGCTTGCTGGGATCTTCCTTAAAAATCAAGTCACCGCCGGTGCGAAGGATTCTGGCTCTCTGCAATGATTCCAAACGACATGTGACACCAGTCTCTGCTAACCACTGTCGATGTCAAATAGACAAGCAAGATCAATAATCAGGCACTTGCGTTCTACCTTATCCAGTACCACAATGTCAGGATTGTTATGTTCAATCTTGATGTCAGTCTACTGTATTTTGTAGTCCTACAGCAGTTGATTGTTAGTAGATTCATACACTGATTGTAACTCCATGATAGTAATATTTTTCCTCCCTGTCGTAACCCAGCTTTCCACATAGGTCCAAATAAATCACCTGCGCCTCGTTGTCGTGCCTCCAACATCGATATTGCTTTTGAGCAAGTTTCTTTCATTCCTATACAATATGGCTAAATGTCTCATCACCTTCTTCGCAAAGATTTTCCGCCAACTTGAAGGCCGGAATTTGCATAGAACACCTTCAAGTACTAGAACCGCGCTCGACCTCGGCTGAAGTCAAGCATATCATTCTGATTACCGTGTTACTGAGCCAATAAACTTTTATACTGCTGATCATTTTCACTCCTTCTAAGCTGTGAAAGTTGATCTAAATCCTGCGAACGTAAAAGCTGTGGACTCGTAGACTTTGTTAAAACTCTGCACTTTGCAGTCAGACATTTTACTTGTCGATTATCCTCTTGATACTATTAGTTCTTGAGACTTGGTCTTGAGCTCACGTATATACCCTCTGCCTCCTTCTTTAGTCTGCCTTTTTTCAGGAACTCCCACGTCTTATAATCTCTTACTTCTGCTGTGTTCCTTCATGCTCAAAACTGCCCATGAATTCGAAGTTGTTTCTCTTGGAAGCACTCTTTTCTTTCTTGCTGTAGCGATGCGGCTTCACAACGTTTAGCATAACATCTCAGGATTTTTTCCTTGTACACCTCCTCCAACAGGGGGCCGTTAAAATTACAACTCTCAACTTACACCGGCTAAGACTATATAATGATCTCATTATTTGCAGTGTCCTCAGTACTCAGTAATCCTCTACCACCCTCTGGCTTTTAAAGTAAAGCCTGTCAAAATCAGCCTGCGGATGCAAAGCATGATGTACATTGTAAAGTCTCGATAGAGTCATCAATTTGCGCGTTTTCCTATCCATAATCTGTAGCTCTTCTTTCGTCCATTCCACTTTTCCTGCCGCATATCGCACTACTGCCACTGCAGCTCTACATTTGATTGCTTGGACCATATTCCCACCGTGCAGTTTAGACTTTTGCACGACTCGTACACTACGGAAGTATTCCTTCTAAATTCTTCATTTCATCTCGGTGTGTTTGATTTCATCTCCTTCAAGCACCCCTAGGTAGTTATAAGCATCCACATCACCATCATCATCATCATTATCTTTACTATTATTATTATTAACAATATGGTTACTCAGCGCTGCTTTAGCTTTAATGTAAACAATAATGTGTTTTCTCGCTAATCCCTGCCAGCAAATCAGCTAGCGCTGCAGCAATAATATTCACGGCTCAAGTTAAAGGGACTGTGATACCCTTCTGTGCATGTTCGGCGTGTTGATTTCTGGTCTGGCGAACCTTTATTCAAAGTTGGCTTTCGGTGAAGAAATCCTTTTCCACCATCGACCCTGAGAGGCCTGTAAAGCTATGATATCAGTATTGAAGAGCTATTGAAGGGCAGTCTGTGCGACAGAATAATTGGTTGGCTTGTGTTGTGTTGTAGGTCATTGTTCAGTGTCTTTTCAATCCTTTCAGTATTGGTGATTGCACCCGTCCCCAATAAATGATATCACAAACTGTTCAGATAACTTCGAGTTTTATTTATTTGCTGACGGCACCAGTATCTTGTACAGTAATAAAAGCCTTAAATCCCTAGAATTGGAAGTAAACGTCGAGTTAAACAAACTCTGCGAATGGTTGACAGCGAACAAACTAACTCTAAATGCTAAGAAATCTAATTAGGTGCATGATATTTCGAAATTATAGAAAGTAGCTATCTTTTCAACTAACGATAAATATTTTTGACAAAGATAAAATGTCATATTCACTATTAGAATGTAAAGATTATGTGAAATATCTTGGCATACTTATTGACAAGAATCTTAACTGGAAAGCTCATATTTTTTCTAGTTGCTCTAAAAATTAGCAAGACCATAGGCATGATAGCTAAACTGAGACTCTTCAGTACCCCCTTTCTAATATTGTGAAGTTATATCAGTCTCTTATTTTCCCCTACCTCATCAATGGAATTAGCTCGTGGGGTCAAGCGTCACACTCATCATTGGATAAGCTTCTCCTTCAAAAGCGGGCTATACGTTTAACAAACTATACTCCAAAGTGTGAACACTTGCTATTCCGGTTTTTGTTAATCTTATATTCTGCCTGTTCATTTTCTTTATGTCGAATCCGTTTCTTGTTTAATGTATGATGTCCAAAACAAGCTAGCTCCTGCTTGTATTCAAAATGTATTTATCTATGTCTAAGATATCCATTCCTACAACCGACCAAATCAGCAACTAGACTAACAAATTTTACGTCATGTTTTCTCGTCTTGAACAGCTAAAGAATTCATTTTCCTGATTTGGCGTGTGGCTATGGAATGCTTTACCTGAAAATATTAAAATTCTTCCAGTAGAAACTTATTTAAGAAAAAAATGAAACACTTATTAATATTTTTAAACAAGAGAATTTGTACCTTACAGCATCTTCAATTCTTGAAATATTAATTAAAAACTTGTAAAACTGTAATCCTGTAACTATGACCAGTATAGTGAATTCTCTTTCTTTGTCTCTTTTCTCTGTGTAGTAATTTTGTTTTGCCATTTATATTTTCAATTTTTCATTGCTGCTACCATTATTTTAATTTACTGTTTATTGTAATCTTTTTAAAGATTACAAAAATCCTTGTAAGTAAATATGTATAGCGCAAAAAACTCTTGTTTTAATAATCTTAACACCTACCCGCCTCGACTAGCTTTAACTATTTTTGGGTATAAGTACTATTCAATTTGTTAATATTAAAGTGTGTTTTTGTTTGTTTTTGTTGTTGACTGTTGCCCTAGCTTTAGAAAATGAATTGTACTGCCCAGCTTTCTTATTTCTACAGTGCCTTTTGGAAGAAAACTCGCTGCCTGTTGTTGTGGCTGGAATGTAAGATTAAACAAGAGAACAGGGAATAAACAGAGAAGACGACCGTTTAACGATTTATGTACTTATTGATTTGATTATTATTGTATTGTTTATTTAATTTTAATTTATTATTATTGTTATTATTATTCTTATTGCTATTATTGCATTTGTTTTTATATTTTTAAATTTATATTTTCATTTTTTATTTTTTTAATTTTTAATTTTTATTTAATTTTATTTATTATTAATTGTATATATATCTTATTTTATTTTTTTTTTCCAGTTACCCAACTCTCTCATTTAGGGGTGACGAATGGTCTTTGCGAGCATTCGCGAGCATGCCGAGCACTGCGATTTTTTTGCGAGCACGAGCAGAAATAAAAAATTTGCTTTGCGAGCTTGCGAGCAACGCAAAAATTTGGGGAGCACGAACAAGCGAGCACTCGTTTAAATTTTGCGAGCAAATCGAGCAAAGTTAAAATTTTGCGAGCAGTTAAAAATTTTAATGGACCATTCATCACCCCTTCATTTGTCTGAATCTTTTCTCACTATTGGCTCAATTAGTTTTTTAAATTACCTTTGTATCATTTTCCAACTGCTATATGTGGAGGCCTGGGACCAAGATAATTAAATTCGGAAGTGCGCATGCCTCAAGCCAAGATAAGGTTGCGTTTTTTGCGAAATGAATTTAGTGACGGAAATCAGTCATGTAGAAACACTGTTAGCTGCGAGGCGATGAAACGGAAATGCTTCTGTTACCAATATGAACAAATTAAAATCAACGATGCTGAGTTTCCTTTCAGTACACAACAACAAATTCAAACTACGAGTACGGACATATATCATTTCGGACTCTCTTTCAGTAAGTTAGTGTGACTATTTCACTGATTTCTTCGCCTAGCGTTTCGCCGTGTTTAAGAGCAGCTACCATCACACAAATTTATAGCGTTATGCCTAGGCGAAGGGCTCTTGGGCTTAGCCTAAACAAACGTTTTTATAGCACCATTGATAAAGTTTTGAACAGCCTTAAGCTTCTTTACAACACTGTTGTCAAATGCCCAAACGTTCATTACAGTAAGATACGCCACTTATGTGTCAGTCCTCTATTTATTGTTTAAAAAATCCTTTTGTTTAGTTACTCGCTGGGTCATTTGACATGGCCTTAAATGCAGCGAAGCGGGAAGACTCTAGAAAATTGGCGGGCTCGCCGCATAATCCATTACGAAAACCATCAAAAATTAATTTAGCAAACAGAAGATTGTGAAAACTAAAAAGGAAAAAGAAATTAAAGATTTAACGTGCGTCATGGTAAAGAATTTGGCGGACTTTTAAATCGCTCTTTTTCTTAGATACTTTTAGCGCGCAAAGGTCCGAAAAGTTGAATAAGGTTTCAAGATTGGCCACTTTTCTTCTTAATTTAACAAAATGTATAAATTAAAAGTAAGACAAATACAAGTGCCGCATGGACATCTTTATCATTATTGCTTTAAAACTCTGTCTTGTTGCATCCAATTAAAAATTAGTTAGCGTTTGAAAGAAAATGCATTAAAGATAGATTAACTTTAACCGTTGCATGGAGCAGTTACTGAACGGTTTGTAAAGTGCTTGTTCTTATAAGAGCTGTGGTTGTGAAGTCGATATTAAGACATTTTCTGTTTATGTACAGAAAAGAAACAGAGACAAACTTGCGTTTTGTTTGTCAGTTTACACTGCTGCGAAAGAAGAAATGAACGCAACTTTCTTCACTGCCAAGTAACGCAAATTAGGTGAAAAATGGGTTTTAATAGTGTCTTAATTTGGATCGGGTGCATAGAAGGTTTTTATTTCGCGAGTTTTGTAAAGTTAGTGAGAGTCCAGATTCACGTGTTTGTATTGCAATAAAACGCGTTTTAAATAATACGGCGTTGAGAAAACGACTTGCGGGCTATGTACAAAGTGAAACTGCTAATCTTTTGTGTTTTCGGCATTTTTTGAAGTTCTTTCATATGACAGCCAAGCATTACACAAGTGATATGGTGTCGGCTCATTTTGCTTGTCGGTCGATCTTTTGAGAGCTAAGCAACTCTGGCAGGTCACAAAACAAGTCCATAGAGTAATCCCCAAATTATTCCCACGATGTAAAGGAAAATTTAGTCTTCATTTATTCCTGACGCTTCCAAATGCTGTCATGTGGTTTGACAAATCGGTAAATAGAGACCAACTCTCAAACATTGAACGTTCTGTTAACTTTGTAACAAGTCAGGAGAATGATCGGCAGTTCTGTGATATATGTTTGAAGACGGTTTATGCCAAGTAAACTGGCGCCGAAACTATCACAAAGACCGGAGTTTACAGTTTGAAACTTAAACAAAAAGGTATTTAAGGCCTAAGCTTGCACTAAATTATGACATAATAGGTTCTTTTTCTGCTGAAGTTGTTTCAATTTCTCTCTCAAAACCTATCGATAGCTCGCGTTCAAGATGAAAAATGCTAATTTTTAAACATATTGAACTTGTACCGATTTATGTTCACAGTGCGATTCAGAGATTTGTAAACAGCGCACACAATGAGTTCAGTTTTACAGAAGAAGCCTATAAAAATATCAATCACACCTTTGCAAAGGGGTATTTGTTTGTTTACTTAGACACAGTAAGACCCTCGTTGCTCTGTATTGAAATTAACTTGTCCCCAAAGACAAAGAATGTATCGCCAATAAAGTCAGCAATAACAAAACAGTTAGTTTATTCAAAGAGTTTTAATTACTTTGTGTGGGAGGAATTATGAACTATATCAAGCATTATTGTATCTTTTGAGCCACAGGTAATTAACACGTGCATATTGCCCCTATATTTAGCGTGTACTATCACTCCCTACAGCCTTGACTCTTAATTGTTAAGCACAACAGCCCGAGAGTGCGCACTGGTTACGAGCGACTTGACCGGTTAATGAGAAGAGGTGTTGGACATTCAGGGCTGCAATTCAATAGAACGGCAGGTCGCAAAGACTGTCGCAAGTTTGGATATCGTAAGATGAGCGCAATTGAAACCAGTTCCTCTACTGAAACGTCCAAGACGTCAGAAAAAATAAAGAGGCCGTTAAATGCTTTCATTCTCTGGTCTAAGAAGAGAAGACGGGTGATCGCGAATGAAAATCCACAAATGCACAATTTTGATATCAGCCGAAAGCTCGGCTTGGAATGGCAGAAGCTGTCCGAGGAGGAAAAATCGAAATACTTCGAGGAGGCCAAACGCTTAAAAGAAGAACACAAACAGCTATATCCTGATTACAAATACCAACCAAGAAAACGTGATAAAACAAACAAACGGAACAAGCTACTACACGGACCACCGTACCAGTTCAGTTTCTACCCGCAAGACGCGGCAGGGTTTTTTGATACGCGGTATCACTACACCGTGGCTGACGCGCGACCGTCCTTTCATGCGGAAAGCCTACTACCGCATCCAGAATCCGCAGTAAGCAACGAGGATATCTCACACAGCGCTCACGCCAAGCCAAGCCACACAGAGCACAACCCTCACAGTGTTATTTACCAGAGCTTCCGGCAAAACTATGATGGATTTGTACCTTACAGAGGGATAGACGCTCCTTACATTCCACTCCGCCCTAATTTCGATTTCTCGCATCTTAACTGGTACAGTCCGCCTTCTACCCCAGGACGGGTCGGTCCCGTTTCTTACTGTAGCCGAATGTACCCGTGGCATGCCACAAGACAAAGTGACTTTCATTCATGAGTACTCAGTATTTGCAACCTTCAGCTAACTAATCGCGCTCACAGACCAAGGTACTGTAAAGGAATAAGGACTTTTATAATCCGTAATGAAGGATGTTTATGTTATGTTGTGCGATTTATTTCTGGTCTTGAACAGGTGAAAAGACTCTTTAAAGTATTTTGTAAGGTTAGAGTAGCATATCGTCTTAGCCGAGACACAAAACCAAAATTCTTTGAGTAATGAGTAAACGGAAATCGTTGTTATTATTTTTTCAATCTCCTATTTGTAAAGTACAAAAGTGTAAAACTTTGATAGTACTTTACATTTCATCAAAGTTCGTTGGTAAATGTGCTGGCTTGTACAGTTTTAAAAACACCAGTTTATTCCGATTGGTTTTCGCAAATACCAGAATTACCGAACAAAAAAAAAAATAAAACCATGAAACCAAAACATACTTTATTATCTTTTGCCATTTAGTTAATGAGAAGTAAACCTCACTTGACATCCAAAGTATTTTATAGAATGGTAAGAATAAAAAAAAGAGATTCGCCGTTATCAATAAACAATAACAAATGGGCTCTGAAGAAAAAGATTTTCCTAACTTATGGAGCCTTCTTGCATATTCAACGAAGGGATAAATTTAGCTCTAAGTTATTTGCGAAGGAGTCGGGATTTTGTTAAACATTAGTGTTAAAACACGTGGCAAAAAAGGTATATCTCCGACTTGCCCCAAATTGCAAAAAATATCAAACTTGAAGAGAACTTTTTTGGTCACGCAGAATGAAGCTAATGCAATAACCAGTTAACTATGGTCCTGTACAGAGACAAGGTCATTAACAGTTGAATTTTGTTCTTTGATATGCCTAACCAGATTTGACTACTCGGTACAGTAAAGGACATCTCTTTCATTAAAATCGTCTTATAGCTAATACAGTCAACAAACTACCAGCGCGACTCTTCTGAAGCTATGAATTGAAAGATCCAGGGTACTGAGAAAGCGCTGTTGCGTATTGTTTTCATCTTCGTAAATCCAAGAAAAAAGTATTTCACAGGAATATAATATTCTGAAAAAAGCCGGTAAAAATCACCAGTACCATGTCAAAAATACCTGAAAATTAAGGAATTGGCGTGCGTTAAATCATTATCTAGAGAATAATTTCTTGTTTCATAAAATAATGATTTTGCCAAGTTGATCTTTGGTTGGTAAATGAGCGTTATAGGTAGAAACGTTTGAAGCTAGTACCTCTACTACATAGTTCTTTGTTTCGAGTCAGAGTATTATACCATCGGAAAAAAATAATAAGCATCTTAGAGGGAAGATACAAAAAATAGCTTATGTCCATAATTATATTCCTTATATAAAAATACGATTATAACCGATAATAAAATGGAACTTTATTTAATCCTCAAAGCCTGTGACATTTCTTGCTTCATAAAACGTTTTTTGTTTGAAAAGGAAAATTGCTCTCAAAGTGAGATCCTAAGTTAGGTATTTGAAACGTCCATTTGAAACTGTTTATCGCACACTTCATAACAAAGGTTTTTCCGCAGAATCATAAGACCACATTAACCGTAATATAACAGCTATAAAAAAACATAAGGAAAAGGCGTCGAGGAAAGATGACCTCAATCCAACGCAGCACAAATTGATTTATGTTTTTTAGTCAAAAAGATAGGAAAGCGTTTTTTTAGTTTAGTCTACGAAGGTCCTTAAACGAAGGGACATCCCTTTTGAACAAGAATATCTAGGACAAGGAGCATTTCCCTTGATATTATCATCCTGCACAATAAGTTAAACACTGCATAACAAAATTGGATAATGACTTTCAAGCCGACTTCAAAAATTCACTCCCTTTGTTTACCTTTATCCACGATAAGATTTCTACTAAAACGTGCGTTAACTTAAACGCTGGATGCGCTAGTCCTCGCTTTAGTGGAAGTTCTACAGCTTGTTGCTGCTTGGTTATAACTCCAAAACTGATTCTTCATTAGAGTCTGCGCTAGTATTTTTTAAACTTTCGTTCCCCGTAACAAACCAAAAATACAATACTAGCAATTATGTGAATACCATTTGTATAATATGCTTTGACGCCCTTTCTGTAAGTCAGACTCTACATATTGTATAGAAAACAGAAGTCTTTTATTATGCGGCACAGAATAGTTTGCCTCATTTGTTGTCTGTTAGCAGCGTTTTCTATTCAGTAGAACTAGAATATTTAGCAATTAAGGCTTTTTTCATACGGCAAGGCACTATTCACTATGTATAAAGACACCTTAACTGTTCACTGTTGTCGGTTTCGCGGGGTGCGTGCGGGTTTTTTCATCCGTACAGGTGTACGGCGGCTGTTTAAACTTTTAATTTAATTTTTAATAAAGAGTTTGGAATTCAAAGTCAAGGAGTGCTGCAGTATAATAATGTCAATGTCTTGCCGAGGCATGTGTTGATTTGAAGGTGGGGAACCACGAATGGTTTATAATAGCTGGATTGAAACAACTGAAAGAGCGAGGTTTGAAGAAGGGTTGAGGCAAAGTGTTTGTCAATAATTGCTTTAGGCAGCTGTAATTGTAAAAGGTTAAAACGAGGTTTTCTACGTACGAATACCGAGTGCGAAGAAAAAAAACAGTTACCTAGATGTAAACAATATCATTCTGAATGATTTCACACACAAAAAAACGGTTTTCAAGACATCATGTGCGCAAGGACCATATATTTTTCTTCTATAAATTCAGTTGAGGAAGTTTTAAAGTAAAATTTTTTCATTTGCTGTAAATTTTCACTTTCAACTATGGCAGTATTTTTTGTGATTTGAGCTATAAATAAAATGGTATTGTTCATAGTCTTGAATGTGGAAATTAGTTTCAATGACAAGGAGCATTCGAAAGTCAGTTACTGATTTTACGTATCTTTTTGTGGAGTTCATCCCTTGGAACGATGGTACCTAAAAATACTACAAGGCATTGCAACATGAAGAAGTGAGCTAAATAAAAGGACAAAGTCAGAACTTGAATTTTGTGGATTTAAGTATAGTCTAATCGCCGACATGTTTTTAGTAGGAAAAATCGGGAAACTTCGAGCAAGTTATTTCCTTTTTTTCAGGCCAAGGCCACCTCATCAGATAAATTGCATTGCTTGCTTTTTCAAGCTTAATGGAAGCATCTGAAAGCAAACTCCCCACAAATCTAAGCCAAAGTGTGCTTTTCCAAAGTGCCGCATTTCTTTTCGGCTTCGGTACTTTTTTACTAACCAATTAGCTGGGAAATGACCATATGTACTAAACTCTTACGCTTTAACTCTTGATTTCACAACTTCAGAGCGGGACAAAAGCGTCATTTTATCCAAAATGTGCGAGCCTAGTATGTTCCCTAATAAGCGATTTTAAGTGAAAGATAATTGATATACCCTATCCAACTAGGGCACCACAAAATTTCTCGCTATGTCAGTTGCTTTAATTTTCTTGGCTCATATGTTAAACGAACATTACCAGCTTTGACCTCGAGTGCTTTTATGCTTCGAGTGCCTTTTTGTCACGGTAAACTGTACAAACGTTGGAGAACGGGAAATTGGACAGGATTGTCGATACCAGCCAGGAACTACATTTTTTATGAATAACCGTTTTATTTGCACTTCTTTCTTCCACCCTTAAATGATTTGGAAGGCTGAAAATTTTAATACTTGACATTTGTTTTGTTATCTTGATTCCGGGAAATTAATTTGGAACATATTACTCCCCTCAAGTGTGTTTTTGCAGGTCCTTGTTATTTATACAAAGATGTTTTAAAATTACTGAACTTGATCTGTACAAAATAAAGTCTCGTTTTCTCTGTTTTCTTGGATGCGAGAAAATGAAGTTTAAATCCTCAAGTCTACAGAATTTACTTTTTAAAAAAATACAAAATTTGTATCACCGTCATGATTGGACTTTTGGCATGCCTGGTTAGTCTTGGTAGAGAAATTGGACAAGACTTTCAAAATGTTCGCTATTTTGCATATTCAATATTCAGTTCAGTTTACAGTTTAAGTAAAAAGTCAAAAAAATGTAACCGTCACTTGGTTGACTTGGCATATGAAGCAGTCTACAAACACTGTGGCTGAAACGACTAGAAAACACAACCGTAAAACCACCGGTTTATTAAAAGTTTTGCAATCATTCTTAAATAAACAGTTGTAGAGCTATAACCGGCCTGTTCTTTATGGCCGTTTCCTGTGCTTGCATAGAACTGACGGTTAGCGAAAACCTACTTATACCACGAAAATCTTCTTAAAATATCTAATAAAAATTGATTTGCCTAAACCATTTGCCATCATCATTCATTTAGAGCAAGTATTTCTCGGAATGAAAGGCTCTTGCACAACTAATGTGTCAGTAGAGACTGGTTTTTTAGTCATATTGGAGTTGTCTCGATCATTGTTTGGGGCAAGAGTAGACCCCCGTCCCAACTGATAGCGTGCTCCTGTTCAAAGAGCGGAGCATAGTAACCTTATTCCAAAGCAATACTATGCAAGCCCGTTATCATCTTACTACAAAATATCTCTTGATTCTAAGAAAATAAAAGCAGCCATTACCGATTACTAAAGATCGCTATGCTTCTTTGTCTCGAAAGATTATTTTCCTAAAGGTAAATAAGTGGTTATGCGGGCACTGGGATGACGGAAATATCACCGTTGATATGTACGGTTATTAATCGTTGTTAAGTGTACTAAACAAAATATGGTTTATTGAAAATTATTTTGCGGCTTATATCACGCCTTTCAAGGCAATAAAATGTACTTTTATTGCTTTATTTAAGGCGATAAGACTTTATTGTTCAAGGTGGTGAAGTTATTTTATTGAAGAATAGTAATAATAACGCGAGGGCAAGCGACTCGTCAGTGCAAATGATATGTAAACAAAATTGGCTTTGAAACCGACAAATTAATACCGGACAACATTATTAGCAGACTATTAGGTGGTTTGTAAATGGTGTTCATGAAACGGTAAGAAGACTGACAAGAAAATATCGCTTTCTCAATTATGAAAAAAAGGCGAGGCAGCCCCGGCTTTAGCCATAACTTTTTTTCGGCGATTCTGCTCATACAAACTGAGCAAACAACTGCATGGCATACAGCTGCCAGAAAAGCAAACACTATATCCTCATTGACCTATAACTGAAGTTTCACGCAATTAAAAAGATTAGCGCATAGAATACACTGCAGTACACATGATAGGCATAAGGCGATAATTAAGCCATTGAAAAGCCTTCCCGTGGGATTGAATCTCTAAACGGGTTTCCACACAATGTCGCGGAAATTAAAATCTCCCGCGTGTAAACGAACGCTCATTCAAACGTCAAAGCCCACTTGGCCTGCTCTGTGTTTTCCATCCCTGTTCGGCTATTTTCTTCTGATGAAAGAAACAGATGACTACAATAAGTATTGATACTTGGCAGCTAACAAGAGCGCGTTTTATTAACGAGTTTATAAGGCGTTATAATGTCGCCAGTCTATCTTACCCTATATCGTTATGTCATTTGATTGACATCTGGGGTTCATATAGATGAAATCGTCTCTACACCGAAGAGAGCAAATCTCGCTTAGTTTTATTCCACTGACTTCCAGCCTTCCTATTTTATGAATAAGGGCGATTTCAGTTACACTTGACAGAGCTGACTAGTCCATTAATGACCTCGGAACTGTATATTTAGTCAAACTTAATTTAAAAAGGCTCTTCAAAACTGAGACTAGTTATCATTTCAGGAACTTAGTTCAGTCAGCGCTAAGAGGCATAAAAGGGACTAGACAACTCCGGATTTGCTTAGATGGTTTCAGACCATGTACATGTGAAACATGTGGAAGTCGAATATTGAGGTACTTCACAAGATTGGCACCTAATCTATTGTTATAATTACTATTGCTTCTCTTTTCTTTTTTTTCCGCCATGTGTCGTCCAGCTATCCGCACCGCTACAAACTGAAGACCAATATAAAAGAAATATATAAACATCACAAAACTAGAAAAAAATAAAATAAAAAACAAACAAAACAAAGCAAACAAAAAGCAGTCGGTAAATTTTTCTTTCTTCTCCCCTTTTTTTTTTCTTTTGGGGAGGGGAGGATAAACAGTAAATACTCGAATTAGCGCCCAGCTCCAAATAAGAGGGTCTTAATGGAGTTAACCGTCATTCGTCAAGCGCCATAAAATTTAACCTTCAACCGTCAAAAATGCATATTAATATTAAGACAAACTTTAAGCAAGGGGCACACATACACCAACCCACGCCCTGGCCAGTACCTCACGCCTCGGCAGTAAAGGGTCTTTGAGACATGGGTTTTCCCCGTTCATTGAACCGACGGCTATGCCATCCTGATGAGTCTCTATAAGGGCGAAACAGCTGTCCATGGCTGCCACTGCCCGGGTGATATGGCTGTGTGCATGCGCGAGGTACTGGCCAGGCCGTGGGTTTGTGTATGTGTGCTCCTTGCTTTAAGTTTGTCAGATTAAAATTAACCGTCAAAAAGGTTTTAAGGTTTTTCAAATCTCACTATTTCAGCTGATCCTCACAGGTTTCTGGCTTCTGAATTGAAGAATCTGTTAACTTGAAAAACCAGTCCCCATGTTCTCATAAAACACTCTTTCTAGACAGTTCAAGACCATACAACTTGCTTATATCTGAAAATATTTCGAAATTTTGCAAGTGAAAAGCCAAAACAACCTCCGAAACACAGCGGTTAATGTTAATTTATACAGAAGTTAACATTTACTTAAACTCTTGGACTAAATTTCAACTTTATAACTGTCAACCGTCGATGTATCTCATGCTATCCTACTGCATAAGTTGAATTTTCAATTTGGAGTTCAAGGTTGTCTTCTATCATGGCTGACAGACTACCTAACTGATCGAACTCAATTCTCGGTAGTAAACGGCCAGCACTCAACTGTGCTAAATGTCACTTGCGGGATTCCCCAAGGATCAGTACTTGGCCCAACGTTGTTTGCCTTGTACACCAATGACCTACCAAGTGCTGTTACCTCTGGCTCTGTCTTTATGTACGCAGATGACACCACCGTTTATTGCATCGGGGGCACTGTTGATAACACTACAGTCAATTCTTTAAATAAAGCTTTATCTGAACTGAACAGTTGGTGCCTAGAGAGCTCTTTAACCCCTCACTCGGCAAAGTGCGAAGCTATGTTGTTGATGAGAAAACCGCACATCGGGCCGCTAAATTCTGTGACTATTGGAGAGGATCGGATCGGATCGAGTGGGTGAAACACTCTCGTCTTTTGGGCGTTACTATCGATGAGAGGCTTTCCTGGTCACGTCACCTTACAGATGTAAAAAAGAATTTCGTAAACAAACTGAACCTCCTGAAAAGGAGTTCGTTCTTAAGCAGAAACGCCCTATTGGACTTGTACTTCAAGATAATATTACCATCAGTTCTATATGGACTAGTCGTTTGGGGCGGCTGCCCTAATGCAGAGCTTCTACATTCTCTGGAAGTACTTCACCGTAGGGCAGCCAGAATTATATACAACTCGCCCCGAGATATGCCTACCGCGGAAGTTTACCGACATTCGAACTGGAACACTTTAACCCTCTATTATAAACTTCGATTAATTAAACTACTCCATAGCGTGTTTATAGGTCAAGCACCTATGGCTCTTTCATACGTGACAAATAAATCCTGCACTGCATACAACTGGGGAAGGAGTAATAACATAATCGTCCAGCGTTTTAGCTCGCAGTTTCTAAAAAACTCTATTAGCTACAGAAGCGCTATTCTTTGGAACGCTGTCTCGAGTCATTTTACAGACCAGTTTACTGTTTTCTATCGCAAAGTAAAGGACTCTTATTTTAAGGAGCTTGATTTTAGCGCACAGTCGGTCCAGTCGCTGCCCAGGCCTACCAAGATTTTAAATGCTTTTAACTATAATGCTATAGTCAATTTACTTAGAGGTGACTAATGTAAATTCATTTTACTTTTTGGTTAAAATCTTACTGTATATTTTTAGAGTTTCAATTGTAGTTATATTTTGTAAGTGATGTTATTCTTATTTTTATACAGTTTTATCCATTTGTAATCATTTTTACAAGACCCCACAAGCTTTGAGCTTTAAACCATATCGTGTTTAAATAAAGGATATGTATGAAAGTAAAGGGTGATCATCGCAGTAAATTTTCCAATTTAAGCAATTGGAAAGAAGAAGCCTGAAAAAAAAAATCAGGGCTTCGAACCCATGACCTCCGCGTTGCCGGTGCGTTGCTCTACCAACCGAGCTATGAAGCCACACATAGGGAGCGAGGTCAATTTATTGAGTTCATGACTCCCGTGAGGAGTGAAGTGATGTGAAGTATATGAAATAATGTATGTATGTATGTATGTAGTTAACCGTCCAATAACCGTCAAATCTATACCTCCCCATTGAGACTCTCAAATAAGTATAGGTATAGTTTCAATGGATTTATTAAAAGTATTTATTATTCATTCAAAATATTTCCCCAGTTCTGATTGGCTAAAAGCAGATGCATAATTAATCATAACCAGCTGAGTTACTGATGACCAAATTTGAAGAATTTTGGGCCGAGGAAATGACGTCAAAAATGCAGTCCGCTACAGGTTAATGCACCGTTAACCGAGAAGACCTGGGGACGGGGTTGAGTTGTTTTGGTTGTGAAAACAAAAATGGCCGACACTTCACAGCTGGAACTAGGCGAAATAATAGCTAGAAACAAAGCAAAAACCACAAAAACAAAACTCGGAGGGCGACATGAGCTATTTGGAGAATATTTGCGGAGCTGGACAAGCCTAAACGGACATTATCGATGATGAACTTAACATCGATGGAGGTAAGCATGTTTTAGCTATGCTTTTTTAATTTGAAGGAATAATAAAACAATTATTGAATTCGGCTTTCGTATCATACGGCCTCGACGGATAACCCTCCTCAATCCTCATAATTCTTCATAAGACATGCATTCAGCCCCCCCGGGGGGGGGGGGGGGGTACTCCCATACATTACCTATACGGGCATGTGCCGCCCAACGGGATCGTGATTTTGAAGCTCCTGATTTAGAACGGGGTATCCATTTCAGAGGCGTTTTTTAGAACGGGGTATAGTATTTCGAACGCATGAAAGCTCCAGTTTTGTAAGCAGCCATTTGAAATTATTCAAGAACAGATTGCTTTTAAAAATACGGTTCAATGCGTTAACAAGCAAATTGTTGTACTCTCAGGGTTGCAACCTGTGTTTTAGTGTGCAGGGCAAGCGTATTTTCTATTTCTAGAACGAGGTATCAGTTTTAGGGCGAATTCTAGAACGGGGTATATAAAAGTGGACCATTTCTAAAACGGGGTATCAATTTTAGGCGAAATTTTTTTTTAGAACGGGGTGCCAATTTGGAGTCCTGGGCGGCACGTACCCACCCAAAAAATACCCGAGTGCCGCCCCCCCCCCCCCCCCCCCCGGGACTCAGCCTCATTCATTAATTGTTAATTAACAGTCTGTCGCATGATGACTGAAATTAATAAAAAAGCAATATCAGGTTGACGGCAAAATCATTGACCTTTTAAAGGATTGTCTTTGTAATCGAAGGCAAAGGGTAAAACTTTAAAGGTTCATTCAACATGGCAGGATATAACGACTGGAATTCCCCAAGGATCCATACTTGGCCCTGTTGTTCTATTCGACATATTTATGAACGATCTTGTTTACGTGATAAAACGTAGCAACCTATATAGTTATCGATTTATACAGATGAGACACAGATTTTATCACACGTAGATAAATGGTTCTTAGAAAATAGCATGAAAAGGAACCACTCAAAATACCAGACTATGGTTATGAGCTATAGAGAAAATTAATCCGGAATTTTGCTGAGAAAAAAACATCATTCCAAATAGCGACGCGCTACAGATACTTGGAAAGTACTGTTGATGATGTTGAAATTCGATTAGTATTAAAGTCGCTAGTATCTCAGTGTAGAAAAGTGTCTCAACAAGTTGCAGTTTTAAAGCGCATGAGAAATATTCTTCCTTTCGATATAATAAAGAATATTTACATGTCATTTATTTTACCACATTTCGATTACTGTGCACAGACCTGGCATTTCTGCAACAAGGGTTCGGTTGAAAAACCGGGAAAAAGTAAATAAAAGAGCTGTCGGTTTGTTTTTAGAGATAAGCACACTGCATATGAAGAACTTCTAAGCTTTTAAGTAGATTAAATAAGGGCAAAAACTAGCTCATTTGTTTATACGTCAACAAGAGAAGATAATTGGTTACAACTAGCTGTTTGCGTAAATGTAATAATCATCATCCCCGTTTTACGTAAATTGTTCTAGATATACATGTATGGACTTCGGCCATGAAGCGCGGTAAATCACGATAAACTTTATTTAGAGTATCAATTGGATTCGAGCGGTCATAACCGCTGGGTTTTTTGGAGGGTAGATTGTGAATACAGCAGCTAAAAAAAATTCCCCAGGCAAACGGTGATTAAATCACTCAAGTTCATTTACACACCTAAAAATATAAAAGCCAGCTACTGATGATTTCAAGAGCCTTTATTCTTAGTTTAAGAGTTCTTTAATTAACAACAATATTGCAACAATATTGAAAATAAAAAATAAATAAATATAATTTCTTAACTTTCAATCAGTAACGGGCTTAAATCATAGTCTACATGGCTAATTAATCACTTCTTTAGATCAATTCTGGATCAGAAGCCCTAGATGCTGCAATCCTCAGCAACAACAACCTTCTCGGCTCATTTTTCCTGTAGCAGATTGTTTGAAATTAACATTTTCATTCAAATAGAAGGCTGCAGGAAGCACCTGGATCTTGAAATCCCTACACAGAATCTGGACTGCAAAGAAAAAAATAATGAAAATAAATTACAATAAAGAGAGCGTAAAAGGTCTAGATGTCTTATTCCGCCGATCTGCCTTGTATCAACAGACATCTCTCTCTCTCGAGGAAAATTTGCGCGCTACACTCGCGCGTCACTCGCATCTCGCGCTTGCCTCTACGCGAAAAACGCCGATGCGGAAGCGTTTGAGGAGGAGGCTGTTCCGATATACAGTCAACTCACGCCACGCGGGTACCTCGCTATTACAGACACCCCGCTAATGCTGATCTGCAGCTGCTACACCCCCTAAAACTCTCTCTATCACGGGAGCATCGCCATTATGGACTTACAGACACTTTCTTTTCTCGGTCCCGATAACAAAACTTTATTGTTCTAACTCTCGTTATAACGGACATCGATCAGCATCTTTCAACATTAAGTTTGAATGATCTCAATTATAATGTATCATTCCCCCTCTTTTTCTCTTCGCCTTTGTTTAACGACTTTTAAGACAGTCTTCAAAGTATTTCTATGTTTTTTGATTACGAAAGGGCATTCCAACGTTGCTCATCAATTTAGTATTCTTGGCGACAAAGTAGTACTCGAGTACCACTTATGTCGCCTTCTCAGAGGAACCAAAGCCGTCTAGAACAGTATTTTTGTAATGATACTTGGAATGCTAACATATGACAAGTGAACGTTACAATTTCCGTTAACATGATCCTTCTTAGTTACTTAATTGCAAAAAACAATCATGTTGTACGCAAGGTGGATTTCTAGTATCGTACTTTATGATATTTGTTTTACTATAACTTGTTCAGTGACTGTTGGCGGAAAGGAAGATGCAAGTTCTGTTCTGTTAAAATTTGTTTTGTTTTTAAATACAGTTCTGATCATCATTACATGTATATGCAAACACTGCCGCGTCGCAATTGGTTTTGGAGACAATATACCATTTAAATACATGTAATAGACCTTTTTACCGATTCGGCGGCCATACTGAATTAGTTATATTTAAGGAGTATTATGGGATGCTCAGGGGCATGAGCACATTCCGATATATTCGCTTGGTATTAACGCGCTCCTTTCTTAAAGTTTTCCTAGAATAAGATTGTAATGGGCAAAAAGATCGTTGTGCAGTGTTTGGAGGTAATAATGACCGCCTTTTTCCCGACAAATATACAAAAACCATATTTCTAATACTAAGCGAGTAAAAGGATCTTGGGCATGCATCCCATAATACTACTTAAATCCAATTAATTTAATATGGGCGCCGTATCGGTAATAATAATGGTCTATTCCTTATTAGTAAAATCCATCTAGTGGTCTATTATCAATGCTGCGTTCTGATTGGTTGAGCTACTACTAGGCTATATGTTATAGCCCACTAGTAGCGAAAAGCGTGGGCTTTTTGGCGGCAAAAAAGGATTAAAGACTAGCTTTAACTAGCTAAACTTGTTTTATTCTCGATATTTTTTACCAACTAGTTGGATATTACTAAAGCAATTATTCCTCACGCCCTCATGGCCTCTGAGTCAATAGCCCATTCGGCCTTCGGGCTCGGGGAATAATTGTTAAATATCAAAATTGTTTTTCTCGCACCCGGTTATTACTGACTCTCACTATTACGGACACTAAACTGCGGTCCTGAGGGACGATAAGGACAATAACGGAAGTTGACTCGGTATTACTGCTTCAAATTATTAAAAATTGTATACTTGGCTCCATGACTATCTGTGATTTATGAGAAAAGAGATCGCATCAATGAGCTTTAGATTCAGGGATTAATAATTCATTTCTTTTGTTTTATTCCATTCAACCTCAGAGAGCTTCAGAGCTCACTGTTTTGAGTTGTTTCCGTGAAAAATATGCGAAAGAATATTTAAACTTTACCTTCATGGTCATCATCTTTTCGCAGACCAGCATTAATTATCTGACGTCTGAGTTCTTCACTTTGCACAATTTTCTGAAAACATTATAGATTTTTTATTGTCATTAATAAAAATTTGTTCTACATAACTTTTTTCTTGAGATAACGAACCGTCGAAATATACTTCAAAACAAATTCAGAGATAACAAAAGCCCCCTTCCCATCAAAAAAGACAATTATTTCATTTCTACACAATCTGCAAACTGCCACAACACGAGTCCGCTGATATATATTGTTTCGTTCAAGCCGAGTTTCACTCTGCCAAGACTGTGAAACCTGATTCAAAGTTTGCTGATTGACAATCATCGTTTCAAGAAGAAGTGAAACATTTCGGAGAAATAATTATTGCAAAAGTTTTTGAAACATCCTTATGAGATATTTACCTTTTCTGATGCAGGCATTTTTGCTGAGTTTTCAGGTAAAGCTTCACTTGTGAAGGTTTGTGAGTCAAAAATCACAATGTTGATAGCACCATGCCTTTAGGTCTTTTATAGTCGTTGATGTTCTAGCCCTGTCGACCTGACGTCAGGTGAAAATCAGGCGAGGAGCTCATTAAACGGACTATGTATAGAGTAAACACTCGCGAATTAGAATCTAGTAGATTATATAAAAATCTCCTAGCAGAAATTTGCCACTTAGCTTTAATATCTAACAATGCAAGAATCTATTTAGCCAAGCAAGATCAAGCAGTTTCTTATATGCGGGTTACAATTAAATTATGATAAACAATTTATTAACGAAGGAGTGTTACTTTGAAATTGTAAATTTAAGTATAACACGAACATATTGTACCAAGCTGTAAACAAATTCGGTAATCTGTTTTGTTAGGATTATAAAATAAAGTTTTGAATAAATTATATTGTATTTTCAAGGACCAAACCCAAGTTTATTTATTTTCTGGTAATCAACAATGTATTAGTCTCCTTCATGATAATTTTAAAAGAATCTAATTAAGAACCTACTTAGACTTGCCAAGAAGTACCCCATAAATAAAAGAACCTATATTTTGCCAGACCTCAAAAACGTGGGTTGAAGTTCGCGGGTGTTTTCTGAATTGTACATAGAACTAACACCCGATTTCCTCTATAATGTTGTTACGCAAAGGTAGGTTATTAACTGTAAATCTTGTCATATGCCTGCATCTTCTGACATTCTTTAAGTCAAATCACGCGAAGGAAACTTTATAAAAGCATTGAAATGTGAGGATCACAAGAAAAAACTTTTCTTTGGATTTACTTTTAATCTCGCAAAACGCATCAATTCCATGTTTACACGAAGCTATTTTTCTCTGGTTACTGTATAAAGCAAGAGGGGTGAATTAATGTCGAGGCCCGTCAACAGAGGCTCCTTCCTCTTTCAGACATATCTTGGAATATCGAATTGAAGTCGCAGGAGACCCTACGGGCCCGCAGGGTACCAATTATTGTGATTATAAACCGGAATAGGAAAGTAGCAAATTAAAACAGTAAACTGATCCTTACGGCAGGAAGAGTGATAGAAACAATGAATAAAGAAAAAAAATTAAATGGTAAATGATATCTACCCGATATTTCGGTTTGCAACACAAACGTTCATCGAGGGCTTCATTTTTAGCCCTCTTTGAAGGTTTGTGTTGCAATCGAAATATCAGGCTAATATAATTTACCATCTTATTTTTGTTTTCTTTATTCCTTTTTTCTATCACTCTCCCTGCCGTAAGGATCAGTTTACTGTTTTAATTTTAAAGTTTGGTGCTGATGATGTTACTGATCCAGGTCTACTAAAGATCCTGACCAGCTGACCCTCACTTGTTTGTCGTTGTGGTCTTACCTTCACAAGTGTTTCGGAATAGCAAAGGCGCTTTGAAACAAGCTATAGTAGTGCTTATCAGAATACGTTTTGCACCATAGTAAATCGAATTAATGTTAATGTATGTGAAGGAGGGCTGATAATAGGATTTTTTTCTTAGTTAAATGAGCCAATAACTGGGGGGGGGGAGGGTGGTATAAGTGGCAGTTTAAGGTAAAGTGTAGGGGTTTTTTTGTTTTTCATTAAAATACACTCATAGCTGAGTAAGAGTAAAACTAAATTTCTGTTTATTGGTTTATTCAGCAATTGAGAATGTTAATTGCTTTCACTGTTAGCTTCAACTATTTCTAAAAATATACACCTGACAAAATTTCCGCTTTAAATCTATAAGTATTAGCCACAATTTTCTAGTGACATTATTCCACGGTCCCTCGCCATAACAATAAACTAAATAATTTTTAAAAGTAACAGTACGTCATAAGTGATTACGTCTATCTAGTTTACATTTTTTCGTGACGTTTGGTTTCGTCGAGGAAGAAACTAAAACATCTTGCATTTTAAATGTGCGTATTGTAAACCAAAATAAAAGTAACTGGCCAATCACAACAAGCGCTGACATTAAAATTAACCAATCACGATTCGAAGAAAATGCTTTGGCCGTCTTCAAGAGCTACAATACTTACAAGCGATTACGAATGACGCTGCTCATCATTCTTTATTTTGGTTTCGTATTTTTTTTCTGGCGTTATGTTGTTTTGTTTGTTTCTTATCAAAACCATGTTTTGAAAAAGACAAAAGTCAAATCACCCATTTGAAACGACTCTGCAAGTTGGCCCCTTAGCTAGCACACAATTGTTCACTTAGTTCTCCTCAATTCAAGGAGCCCGAGACGCAGCGAGTTTATCACGCGGCAACATACAACAATTTTACGGATATTTACAACTCGCTCAAAAGGGCATCTAAGCTTGTTAGTCTGTTAAAACATTGTGTCAAAGAAAGCTAAACGTCACGTATGAACAGCCCAAAAATGGTGCGCTTCATAATAACAATCTTTAACAATTAGTCGCCGAAGGCGACGTGAATATCGGCGAATAGTCACCGAGAGGAAGTCGAGGTGACTATTCGCCAATACTCGGGTCGCCTGAGGCGACTAATTGTTTTAGTATAATTACATTGATGATTATTCGAGAAAATAAAATTATTGATCAATTTCCGACCCCGAAACATCAAAAAATCTGGCTGCCATTTTGAAAACTGCTAGCCTTCGATGCTATAATCACCGCGCGGTGATTATAGCGGGATAGTGCGAAGCTCCTAGCCAATCACAGCGCTCTATTTTTGATAGTCATCGATGTAATTATACTAATTTGATATATTCCATAAGCTTTGAGGTAGCAGACTGATCTACGTGATTAAGGTAATTCGACTGATGATGAGCGCCTATCACAGAATAACAAAGACCAATAATAAATATATTTCTTTTTTACATGTCTGATTTACGGTCATTCATGAGCCATGATGTAAATACCACTCATCGCAGCCATAAATCAGCTGCCCTGTCACGCAATCCCACCTCTGTCACACAACGATTGCAGGACAATCAAATTACCCTATTAAAGGCAGTCTACGTGTGGCCATACCCTTTTCCCGCGGAGGAAACGTTTTCAGTTCCGTCGTCTCCGCGGGAGAGCCCGGGGTACGTAAATACCCTCCACCGCAGCCATAACTTAGTCGCCTTGTCACGCCATCCTTCCTCATCACGCAACAATTGAAGAACAATAAAATTACTCTTTAGGAGGTAGCCCACGTGCAGCCGTCCCCTCACCTCCAGGACAATCAAATTACTCCATAGAAGGTAGCGTGAAAGCAAACGCACCCATACCCCAGGGAAAAACCTTTTGCAGTTCCGTTTTTCCCCCAGGGGAGGGTACGGTAGACTATACAGAAGGATATAAACGCGCAAGCGACACTAGTGTTACGTTGTAGGTGAAAACAGTTCTGAGCTGGCATCGTTGTTTTCAGATGGTGTTTGTATCAAAGGTTCCAATCGTCCGACATTTAAGGTTCCAGCTTGCTGAGGAGATAGAGATGATGCTAATGACAATGAAGACTGTGAACTCGATCTTGAGGACAAGTTGGAGTTATTCCCTCTGCTATCAACTGTCGTTGAAAATGTACGCGGAATTGTCGCTGGATTGGTGTATTTTTTCGGTGATTCAGGAGCTGCGCTGGGGCTGACTGGTTGGGCGGCGCCGGGATGAGAATAAAGCGATCGAGGTGAGGACGGAGGGCTGGAACAAGCAAAAATGAGATAAAAACGGATTAGATAACGGTAGGCAAAATCACAGGGAACCCAAATGCTGTGTAAGCTACATCGTCATCCGTTGTTATTTACCTGTGTTCTCGAGTCTTTACGAGTTGTTTTGGAAGGGACTTGAATCAGATCAAAGACGGTTTATCTTGCCAGTTTCAAATGTTTAATCTTGTTTAACGCGTCCTGAATAGGACGCGACGGTCAACGCTGATTCAAATCCCTTCCAAAACGACTCATAAAGACTCGGAAACACAGGTAAATAACAACAGATTATGATGTAGCTAGTACAGCGTTTGTGTTTCCTGTGGTCTTAGCCCATTAGCGGCAATGGCATATTCCGTTTGCTGTTAGTCTGAAACGTTTGCCCAATATGTAAAACAAATAAACATAGTGTTAGGGGTATTGTCCGGATAGATTGCAAGTGATCTAGATGTATCTACACCTCACACAGGGCAAAAAAACATGCCATATGTAAAATAAATCTAAAAAGAAGGTCAGCAAAACATTAACTTTTATGACAGCGGTTTTAATGGAGGGCATAGGAACAGACAATTAAATAGGAAGAGGAAGATCGGCGGGCTGTAAGGAGATAGCCTGCGTAGCTAAAGGTATTGGCTGGTGAGCGCGCAAATATAAGCGGCGAAGTCGCAAAAGCGCAGGCGACAAGCAGAGAAACCGCGGTTTCCCGTTGTTTCCAGCCAGTTTTCGCTCACGCTATCCCCAACAAAACCGACAGCTAGGCAGGCCAGTTAGGGGAGAGGGAAGGAGGAAACACCCGAAGAAGAAAGTGCAACAGTTCACGGATATGAAATCACTGCCATTTTTTGGGCTACATCTAAATATCTCTGTTCACTTAAGTAAGCAATTAATTGTCTCTAAGGTGACTATAACATTGATGTTTGCATGTATGTAGTTAGAACATTCAGTGACAACCAACTTTATGAGATTTGATTGGACACCAGCAGTGATATATGTATCCGCTGCTGTTTTCCTGACTGACCGCACCTCCCTCGATTCAGTTACAGATGAACGTTAAACAAGGTTTCAGCGAAAGACCACCAAAAAGGTGAGAGTTAACATTTAACATTACCTCCGATGTGGATTATTATTGCCAGTAGTATTTTGTGTAGAGTGTGATGAAGGATCTCTTTTTGAGTTTGTCATGTAGATATTGCCATTAGAAAGTTCATTAGCAGGGTCTTCTACTTTGCCCAGCATACTGTACCTTCAAATTAAAACAGAATCAGTCGGCATGAGTTAAAAGTGATCAACTTGTAGGCTTAAAACATTACGTCATCGAGTCGCAGCCCTAAGAACTGTGGGACTTGTCAGACCACGCGGATCAAACTGTCGAAAGGTATTCTATCACTCTCTAAGGACTGATCGCGTCGCTGTTTAGTTTTCAACCTTTCCCCTCATGTGACAATAATCTGAGAGTTTATATTTATATTCTCTTTGTCGCCTTATGGTAGAGGTTTAGCTTGAAACGTAACTCGAGATAAATTTCGCTTTCAGTTAAACCGCTTCCAAAAGCTTCTTATTGTTCAAGCGTGTACAAAACAACTACACGAGTCTACGATACAGTCTAGTGTGTGCAAGTTCATTGAACTCTACACAACTCAAATTGCAACAACACCACTTAAGTTACAATAGGCTTAATTAAGTTATTTGCCGGGAATAAAATTCACCATCACATCTCTATCAGAGTCCTGGCAGTATGCAGCATATTTGTCACATAAACCTGGTTTAGTGGCTCAGTGGTAGAGCCTCTAGACCAGTTACCAGGAAGATCATAGGTTCGACTCCTGTTGGGATGTACTCGGATTTTTTTCTTACCAGCCGCCTGTGTCACCGGCTGAAAAAATCATCGTTCTTAAGTTACTAGAAATTTCACCACTTCTCTAAGGATAAAGGTTTAGGTAAAGTCGCAAAAGAGCAATAATGTCCACACGGCCCTAGCTCAACTCGATTTCCGTGTAGCATGAAGTGAAGAGAGACAAGCTGGGGTAAAGTTTCCTGTCTAAGGAAACAACACGAGGTACATGTAAGGTCCAATAATAACAAAAGTTTGGCGTGTTAACCGCTCGGTCATTATACCACTACAAACTTCTTCTAAAATAGGGCCACCTGTACACGAAGTAAATCTTGCACAAAATACTTTACTGATTACTTGTGTGTTTCATTTCTAAATTTTGTTTCAGACGTTTTATCAAACACGAGACAGAATGTTTTATCACAAAATCAAACACCTTGAAGTGGGTGAAAATTAATATCTTCCGCTATAGTTATGTCGTATTTTCAGCTCCATTTTTCAAGATTGACGGGTACAATGGTGTCATTAACTCTTAATAACATTTCTTTTACCTCTCCTCTTTTTTCCCTTGTAATCTTTAATAATACTGAATTTGTAAATTATTTGAACATATAACAACATATTATTATCATTATATTATTATAAAAATTATCCGTGACTTTTGTGTGACTGAGTGAAATAAAAAAATCAATTGAATTGAATTGTTTGATTAGCCTGCAAGAAAGCTCTTCATTATGAGTGGAGAGGAAGCAGCGAAGCCATAAGGGGTTATTCATTTTCTCCAGTCTACCAAAACTCTTGGAAGATCTAGTGTTTCTATCACAACAGAAATCTAATTATTACAGATTTTGTTAGTTCTGATCTATTGTAACAAGACTTTATCTGTCTATAATAATGTCATAATTAAACAAATCTGACTCTCACTATGCAGTTGTCTGATTTTGTTTAATCACTCACATATGCTTACAAACCAAGCCAGACTGAGGCTAGTTGGACTGGGCCTGGGACTGTTACTAGACACAGGGAAAAAACATTGGCCAATGTCTGACCGGCGCAGTTCCAATAACAATCCCAAAGACAATTCCCTTCTTGCTCCTTAAGTGGCAAATTATCATAAATTAATTGATTAAACTAAGAATACTACTTATTACCGGTACATAAACACCAATGAAAGACCAGATGAGCTTTCACACAAAAACGAATATCTTCACACGTGAAAATAACCTGTTATCATTACAGGTGAAAAGATCACAGTTGCTATGGCTACAACAAAAATTACACCTTTCGATGCAAAAAAGAATTAAAGTGAAATAGTTTGGTATCTCAAATTGGTGTTTATATAGTAAATAGAACATTGCATGGGCGTTTGAAGATAAGAAATTTCTCTTTGAGTGTTGCTGCGCTGCCATGTAAGCTTGAACCATTTCTTCTCTAAAGTTGGTGAAAGTCTCGCAAATGACATCGTATTGGATGACAGTGTAAATGAATATCACCATATTTACCAAGTCACTCCTACTGCTGAGCCATTACAACTAAATGCTCACAAGATCAAAAGAGTTATTGAAAAACGAGTGAAACCTGGAAAAGGGTGCGGCCCCGACGGCATCGCTGCAAGGGGACTCAGGCTAGGGGGTGACGCTGTGGCTGTCGGTTTATCCTGTGTCTTGGGAGAAAGTTTAAAAACTTCAAAGTTTCCTTCCCAATGGAAAATGAGCAAAGTTAAAGCTGTACCAAAAAAGGGAAACAGTTCTGAAAGAGGCGATTTCAGACCTATTTCCCTGCTGAGCATTCCGAGTAAAATGTACGAGTGTATCATAGGGGATTCCATTGACTGTCACTTTATAAACAAAGGACTGTCCAGCGAAAACCAATGGGGTTTCAAGCCAAATAGATCTACAGAACTACTAATGCTGCACCTGACTGAAGTATGGAGACAAGAGCTGGATAGAAATAGAATTGTGGGAGTATTGTTTATCGACTTTAAAAAGGCATTTGATTCTATTTGTCATAAAACAATGGCTCTTAAACTTCAAGCCTGTGGAATTTCAGGAAATATGTATAATCTGATTGTTGATTACTTATCTGGGAGAAAGCAGTTTGTCGAGATTGAGGGTCAAAGATCAAGTGAACGGGAAGTCAAATTCGGTGTACCCCAGGGCTCAGTTCTTGGGCCTAGGCTTTTTAATATTTATGTCAATGATCTACCACAGGTACCTAGCTGTGGTAAGATGGAAATGTTTGCCGACGACACAACTTTATATTGTATTGGCGATTCCATGGATGACGTCTGTTCCAAGATCCAAGTCTCTATAACTGAAATAGCTAAGTGGTGTAACAGGAACATCTTAACTATTCATCCCAACAAAACCGAGATTTTGTTTCTTACCCATAAAGATTTCATTGGTCCTTTAAAACCAATTAAGCTGGGTGATCATGAAATTAGTTTTGTTAACAAGTCGCACTGTCTTGGGTTTACGATTGATAATAAGTTAAGCTGGGAATACCATATAAACGATCTTGCATCATCTATGTCTAAGAAAGTGAAGCAATTGCGTAGGTTTAAAAGCCTTCCTACCCAAATTTTGGAACAAATTTACTTTAAGGGTATTCTTCCGAGTGTGACCTATGGAATAAGTGTATGGGGAAATTGCAGTGAAGCTAAACTAGGCAGTCTAGAGAAAATACATCTTAGTGCGGCCAAACTCATTTTCAAACAACGGATACCACCCTCTTGGAAATCAATCAGTTATCTCTACAAGAAGAGGCTGCTCTGTCTGACACATAAAGCTTACTATGGGCTTTGCCCTGATCAAGTTGCAACAATCATAAAGAAAAGTCCAAATCTACGTAATATGAGAGACAACTTTAAACTTACTCTGGACAGACCGAACTGTAATGTTGGAAAACTGTCGTTCAAACACAGATCTGCAATGGCTTGGAACTCTTTACCACAATCAGTTAAATCCATAGAAGACCACAATAGTTTTAAAATCAAACTTCGTTATCTTTCTTCATTTATTGACAGGATTTCTTTCAATCAATCATCAATAATTTACAATAAGGATTTAACAAATTATGTATATTTTTAGGAATAATTTTAAATTGTATTCTTAATCATATTTTAGTAGGCTTATTAGGTGTAAGATTTGTAAACTTAATTAACCGCAGGTCCACATCAGCTTTATGCTGCCTTATTTTGACCTGCGTAAACAAATAAATGATGTATGTATGTATGTATGTATGTAACCTCTATTAATTTTATTACCGTTGTGTTTCATCTTCTTCCCATGTGTCCTCATCATCACTAGAATCATCTGGTGCAACATAGAGTACCTCAAGTGTAATTTCACCATGCACTGCAGATAAGACTTTAACAGCCTCGCTGTGTTTAGCTTCTTGTAGATCAATTCCATTAACTGCTAGTATAGCATCACCTACATATAGTCCTCCTGATCTGTCCACAGGCAAACCTTCATGAATCTCAGATACAATGATGGGTACACCATGTTCCTTCCCACCCTACAAGCAGTATCAAAAAACTTTATGGTTTTCGGACTGGTACATGCAAGTTTATTTTAAAAAAAACCTACAACTAACAGTATTACTAAAATGTGACTGGCTAAAAAAATGCAGAAGTTAAGAAAGAAGAGAAAAAAAGTGAATTAAGAAGGAATAAGATATCAGAGAGGAACTAGGCTTGGCTAATTAGCAATGGTTATAGGACTGACTGGAGTACAAGCCATGATGTATGATTCAGGGCAAGTACATGTAACCTCAAATCAGCTTAGCATGCATGTACTGTGAGGAAGAATTGAAATTACAACCCCCATTATCATGAATTGCACAACACAAAACCCCATTACATATTTGTACCAATTTCCTGTGTCAATAATGAAAAGCCCAGGATTGAAATAGTATTTTTTTAGTTTAAGTACAAAGTTCTGTCAAGTACAATGTATTACACCAAAGCAAAAACATGGCTTACAAGATTGGGAGAAACTGTTGGAATATTTTAATTTAATATGGAACTATTGGAATACGGTGTACAACTGTATACAGTGTGCATGTACATAAGCTAAAGTTAGCAATTAGTAAGGACTGTTGAGAAGAAACCACTTTCGAGACTTGTTATTGACACAATTAAGAAAGATAGGGGAGGGGGTGGCACTTCAAGAAAACTTGGGTAAGGTGATGAAGCTGATGCCATCAAACCCTGACCCAGTGTTTCAGACAAAATCTTTGGTTCTCTGTTTAAGACAAGGTGTAGACAACACAACAGGCAAAAAAATAATATTATACCCAAGTGACCAGCCTAAAACTGCCAATCATGACACTCACCGTTATCGATATTCCTAGTCCCTCTGTTTTTTCTTTATGAATCACAACTGTCCTTGGTTCACCGATGCCTCTTCTTTTCCTTGCTTTACTTTCAGCATCCTCTTCGCTCTCTAATTCTTCAGGTTTAGGTGGCGGCGGGGCTGGTGTCTTATTGTTGGGATCTTTCCTCCCTCTACATGCTCTGATGACAGTTTTGTGTCTGTGCAGATGAATTTCAGCCTCAATTTGATTCCACAGTTGGTCATGTTCACTGCCCCTCATGTCACGGCCAAGGAGCTGAATTTGTTGTATTCTAAAATTTACAGTGCATAATTAATATTTATAGTTATTATTATTAAAAGCACCAATAAATACTAGGGAAGCTTTGGTGCAAAAAAACTTGATATCTTCGAACATGAAAATGACATATCTTCACATGTGAAAAGATCTCCACTGCTGTGGCTACAAGATAAATCACACCTTTTGCAGCAAAAAAAAATATAATTGAATTGAAATGGTATGGTATTTCATTGGTGTTGACATAATAAATATAACATTACATTTCTCTTCCTGCTGAAATATTTTTCAACACTGAAAGAAAAATTTTGTATCCCTGAGCAGCCACATACATGTAATATCCTCTGTGTAGACTTCTTACTAACAATACTACATGTATGTGTACTCAAATGGTGAAGAGTGAAAATGACATTAGGAAATAATTTCAAGTGCATTTTGTCCAGTATTTGGACAAAATTTATGTGAAATTATTCCCCAATTTCATGAGTATGACCATTACATATCAATGTCATAGGTGACAAATTATGCTCGCAATCATGGGTTTTTTTTGCATGTTCATTGTATCAATTGAGAACTCCAGTGTAAAGTTTTGAGCTGAAATTTTTCACTAAAGCTCAGAATTCTCAGAATTATTTTTTCGACAAGGCACCTTACAGAGTCCTTCTTGACATCATGATTCATAACAGTTTAAAACCTTGATGCCATCTTGGCACTGATGTACATGTATGGAACGTTGCCATAGCAATTTTGCAATTTTACATGTGAAATTATAAATACACTGAAATTTCACACCAAGATTAAGAAGTTATGTCACCTATGATATCATATTCTTTGTTAATAATAAGTATAGTTCATTGGTTCAACAAAAAATACAGTCATAACATACATGTACATGTACAACTACTGGTTGTCCTCAAAATTCTGAGGAAGCAATGTTGTGGTTCAATTTTATCATTGATTGGAAATGTTTTTGGGTATGGACATGGTAATAATTTATAATTTGTATGATAATAAGTTTCAAATAATGGAACATAAAATAAAATTGAACCACAGCAGCAACCGATTTTAAGAAAAGATTAATCCAGGGTATACTACTGTATGATGGTACTTTATATTGCTGAGGAGAACAAAGTCCTACTGCATGAGATTTCGCAGGCAAAATTTCTTGACTGATAAATGGTCTGAACCATGTTTTCCCACGTGCTAAGGGACAAGATAGCTGGCACAAACTCAAGACCTTCAATCGGAAGTCTGTCATTATTAACAAAAACACCATTGTTTCTCTTTTGAGTTTCAAGTACATGTATTTTATAACAAAGAAGGTTGTTGGGCCAGCCCTCATGAGCCAAAGACAAAAATATTGAGAACCTGCTGCCTGTAGCAGTGTTGTTATCATCCTTTACAAACTCAAGCCTAACACAATGATTAGAAATTATGGAGCTTGTTGTGGAGTGACTGCATTGTCTTATACTCATTTTCTCTGTTATTTTCAATTGTTATATGTTCATGTACACTGTATGTACACTGTAAGCATTAGTTTTTTTTTCAGTGCTTTAGAATAATTTTATGTATACTGCACATGTATGTTTCAGGAGATGTCTAGAGTATAGTTTTAACACTACATGTCACAATGATGTGCACTGTATATAAAGAAATATATTTATCTTCATCGTATCTTTTGTACAGTGTACCAAAAAATGCAACCTACATATTAAATCTCAACTTTATGTTTCATATATCAATTTAGTTTACATTTTACATGTAAATGTATATGAATTGACAGCTGTATACAGTAGTTTAACTCTTATGAAATGAGTATTATCACAACTCATTTACTTCATGCATATGCCTTTACTATACATGCAGTACCTTCCAGCTAACTCTTTATCAAGATACTTTGCAGCGAGTCTCGCTCCATACACTTCACCCTGAAGTGAAAAGATGTGGTTCCTCAACCCTACATTTTCTTTCTCTATTTGTTTAATTTGACATTCCATACGAGCTTCTTTCATGGCATCAGTCTTATATCTCATCATCTCATTTTCCTAAAAACAGGTAAAGAACAGATGCATTGTTCTTGTATTCAACACTGACACTGGTGGAGTACAGTGAGTCATTGGGGAGATTAAGCAACAACTACAGCAATGACTACAAAAACGTCACTTTTACACTGTTTCAAATTTTATCACACTTATCCCAACTTGCTCAATTTACCAAATGTTGGCAAATTTTTCTAGAGTTGTATTTTCAGAGACAGCTGTTTCGAAGTTCGGGAAAAGGAAAAGAAAGTCATCGTCTTGTGTTCACGTCCTCCATAAAACATCAAATTTCAACAATGAAGGCAGTTTCACATAGTAGTCATACAGTGATTGCAAAAAAAAGTGTACAAAAAGCATCAAGTACATGTAAAGTTGCTGTTTTGCTTATTTAAACCCAATATTAATTTTTTGCCATAAATTCTTGTTGCCATTGCAGTCATTGTTGCTTGAGTTCTCTATTGGTTCTCAGAGCTGTCGCTAACTCTCAAAGATGAAAATCAAGAAAGCTGAGGATTTGGGGTTTGAGGTTTTCTAGCATCTCCAGAGAAAAAGAACTTTCACTGATCAAGAGTTTTAGGGCCACTGGAAAACAATCACACACCAGTAAATAAGCTTCTCAAACTCATTAATAATTCATAAAGAAAATACAAAGAAAATTAATGTTAAATGAGTGTTTGGAAATCAGATGGAAAACTGCACATTTTTGCATCCTTAAGAGGGAGTCTTCCTAAAACCTGTCCACTGCGTTTCGGATCGGAAAATCAATTTCCTTTAAACTTTGCCCATGATGAATATATCTTAGAACAAAAGTAATTGAAACCGCATTATCATTGCGGCTTTGCATTAAGACCTTCCATTGTGTATTGTAAATGTTCATAACAGAAAATAGGCATATTTCGTCAATCAGCTGAGCTGATAAATCGTTAAAATCACAACATATTTTTATGTTTCTATATTTTTGGACACTCTATTTCTTGGTCTGAAAAGTTTTGTTTAGAAGATGTGGGGATTTTGCACAGTGCTAGGATAAAAATATGCTTTTTTGAGCCCTTTCCCCCCTATGGCAAAGTGAGTGTAAATCAAAAAATATTTTGTAGAAATGAGTTGCTTTTGAAGGACCAAAATTGTGTGCTTTACATCATTTAAGGACTAATTTAATCCTAGGAAGTGAAAAAAATCGTTGAAAGTAAAAAATTTGAAGTGGTGAACTTGGCAATATATGCTATTTTTACTTTTTGTCACTGCAAAAATTTGGCCGCTGGGTGCTGAAGTGATTTTCCTCCTGAAAAATTTTATTTTGAAATATTTTCAACAACTAATGCGGTTTCAATTACTTTTGGATTAAGATATACATGTATTCATGGGCAAAGTTTAAAGGAAATTGATTTTGCGACCCGAAATGCAGCGGACCGGTTTTAGGGAGACTCCCCCTTAATTTCTCCTTCTAAAATCATTTTGTTTGAGAAGTAATATCAAGCATTCAATGCAGTGTTTCATCACCAGATGAAATACCTTGAAGTTCGTCAAAAATACTCCACCGTGCATGAATTTTCAACTCTCTTCTCGGTGTTTCATCTGGTGATGAAACACTGCATCCCATGCTTGATTACTCCACATGAAAACCACAAAAAGGGCAACAGTCAAGTTACCCAAGCAACAACCAGACTATAATCCATAAGGGCCTATTCACACTAGCAAATAAGCTGTTCATTTAGACAAATTTTCCGCTATCACCAACAAATGCGGATGGTTTGCCTCGATCATTTACAAATTTTTTCCTAGAGTGAAGGATGTTCAAAGGCATTGCAGACAAAATTTGTGCTGTGTAAAAACTGGACAAAATTGGCTACAGCTGTAAATATTTATGAAAACACACTTTTCTTGTCAATCATTTGTTGTAAAACCATTATTTTTTTCCATTAAGTAACGACAGAAGTGACAGTCTGTTAAGAATAAAATAGTATCCAGTGCAGATAATTTTTTCCAAAACAAAACTTGTCACCATACAATTTTTGGTTTAGATGTTTCAAAGACAATTCCAAAATTTGTCTGCTAGTGCAGAAAGGTCCTAAAGTCAATTGCCACACAGATTCACACAGTAGACATCAACATTTGAAATCTTTTATTCCTCTATCCAATAATCACGCTACCACCCCAGTCCCTACCTCTATGCTAGGGCCCCTCCATACAACAGCTACAGGTGCAGTACCACATACTGTTCCAAAGATGTCCATTGTGTGTAGATGTTCAAAATAAAACCACCCCTTAAGCTCATTGTATAGACAACTGCAAATCAAAGATGCCAACATTCTACTTACTAATTTGTTCTTTATATTTTCTGAATCTAAAGGCATTCCAGCATTAGAATGTAGCTGGAGCTGAACAGCATGTAGCTGAAGTAGCAGATTGTTAACTTCCTTCTCCAACACTTGTTTAGCAGCTCTTTCTTCCACCAGGTCATGCCTAAGGGCAACCAATTCAGCCTTCAAAAGGAAATTAGAGTCAAAATTAATAAATATAAGGAATTTTTCTAATTGATTTAATCATTATACAATTTACAGTGTACATGTACAGAGCAATATAGCACAGCCCGAAATCGATACAGAACTGCAACTACTGAAAATCATTGCTCAAGAAAATGGTTCCACCTATACGATTTTCTTCCCCATTAATGCAAAGACCACATATTCCCAAGCAGGTTTTTGCAAAGCTCATAAGATCATGTTCAGAGATTGTATAATGCATCAGTCAATTCCAGGGTGGAACAATGCAAACAAGGGATGCACATATGAGCTAAGAGCTTAGGGGTGGCCCCAGGGTTAACAAAAGCTCAACCCTCAGAACGTGCAAAATTGGCTAATGCCCCACCCCCAGGACAGACAAGGCAGGCAGATGCCCTGCAGTTGCCCACGAGGGCGGAGGGCCATGGGGGCACCTGGAATTGACTGATACATGTGACCTCTCACGCGAAAACGTACACTAACGGCTTTCTGTTTACAAGCCGTTTGTCAGCCGTTCGAACGGCTTTGCTACCCGTTAGCTAGAAACATCAACCTGTTCGAACGGCTTCGTCACCCGTTCGTTGGAAACATCAAACCGTTCGAACGACTTGGTGACCTGTTCGTGAGAAACATCAAACCGTTCGAACGACTCATTGACCCGTTCGTTAGAAACATGAAACCGTTCAAACGACCTGGTCACCCGTTCGTTAAAGACAACAGACCGTTTGAATGGCTTGGTCATCCGTATTATGGCATTCCCTGAAATTATTTTTCCTGTCAAAGCGGACACGGAAGATGAGTAACGTGATCGGCAACCTTTGCCAAGTATAAATGTAGAAGCGATACCTGTTCAAAATATTTCACTCGTTCGAGTGGTCAGTTAATTCAATGTTTGAAAGGTCTGTTCGACTTCATTTCCACAAGTTTTTCTGCTGTTAACTGTTATTTTGGCCTTAATAAAAATACACGCATACACAAGAGATGTAGCAGACTAGGAGCTACTAAGAGCTTTTCGGTGTCAACAATTCCTTATCAGACGAAAAATCTAATCCGAAGATATCCCATCTAAACAAAACATTTCAAACGAAATCCAAGCACTTTCGCCTTCTGCATGCATTAGAAATGAAATATTTTTGGCACATAACTTTAGACAACAAAAATGCGGCAATCGATCTTCAGGTTATCAGACGATGAATCAAAGCCGTATGTAAACAATGCATTCCCAAGGAAGCCCTTCAAAATACAGTTGACTCCCGATAACTCAAACCCTCGTTAACTCGAACCTTAAAATTTTCTTTGAGAATGAAGAGAAAAAGTTCCACATTACTCATTTTTAATTTTTGGTTTGTCTGTGTTGAAACGACCTAAATAACTGAGGCTCTAGTCTACAATCATCTGTCACACAACGCTTAACCGCGCGTTCATAATTTCCGGCAGGTCAAATTTCAAGGTTGCATAAAGTTGTTTACGAATAGTATTAAGTGATATGGATCTTGTTTTAAAAAAACTTTCTATCTGAGTAGAGAGGTTTTCCCGATGTAGTTTTTGGAAAAATTACAGTCCCAAAAATTAATAGAGATGCGTGTTCGCAAACAGTAGTTATTGTGGATAATTGTGGATACGATCCAAATAGAAGTTTCGTTCCAGAATAAACTGGACAACCTGTTGCAAAGTGCGGTCATTTCGAGATAACCGTCAGTGCAGTGTAAGCTGTTGAGTCGTTTGGTGAACCCATATGGAAATTTTGATGAGCCGTTCGAAAGGGTAAGTAAGCCGTTCGCCTGTTCGTGCCGTTTGAAAAACTTAACAACCCGTTCAGTCGTTCGTGATAGCCGTTTGAAAAACTTAACAACCCATTCGAACGGGTACGTAAGCCGTTTGCCCGTTCATGTTAGCCGTTTGAAAAACTTAACAACCCGTTCAGCCGTTCGATGAACCCGTTTGAAAGGGTGAATGAGCCGTTTGCAACCCGTTTGAAAGTCGTGCGTTTCGCCCGTTTAACAGAAAGCCGTTAGTGTACGTTTTTCCGTGAGAGGTCACACATATGACTTTGTTCATTTTAAGATGGTGTTCATTGCATTTTCAGCTGCTTCTAGAATTCACACACAGTCCCCCAAACTAGTCTGGCATGGTAGCTGCTAGCAACTTTATCTAGCAACTAGCATGCACTTATACCCTTGGGTGCACAGGCAATGGTTTTTGCATAAGCTTATATAAACTGGTCACCCTAGAATTTATAGGCGAGAGCTTCGGGCTTTTTGTACCACTTTACACGGCAGTATAAAAATCAGACCTACAGTGTAAGGCCTAATAAAACAAGAGAAATAAAACTTGCCAAGTACTTCATTTGTTTGTATCCAAGAGATATAAAAGCCTTGAAAGAATGTGTTAACAAGATCTAATGCTTATTCAATACTGTTACTAAACCAAAACAGAAATCAATGAAATTAATAATTTAAAGCTGCAGCATAACAACTTCCACTTTCCCACAAACAATGTGCTCCCCCAACTTGATTTTAAATCCCTAAGCAAACTCCAAAGGCCAAAATGGCAGAACTTTGAAAATTTCACCAATGATAACAATACAGTTTAACTTGTACATTATATTCCTGTACATAGACTTCCTGCAACAGCTCTATTGTGACTATTTTTCCTAGTTCGTTCTGCATTTCTGATAAGTCTTTTCTGTCTAGCAGGAATATATAATTCTACACCAGTAATTACTCAAGTGCCGCGCGAAAACGATGACAGAAGTTAATTATTAGCCACGAGTTGGTAAAGACCACAAAATTATTAAAAAGGAACGATCAAGTTGGCATTTAACGCTGATTTTTTACCGCACTGTAAAAGTAGTCTCTGGTCTTACGAAATATATAAGTTGGGCTTATCACCATTGGCATGGTTAAAAAAGAAATCCCATGTTTAATAAGCTTAACTAATACTTTGTTTAATATCCAAATAAAAGCAGTCAGAAAGCTGCTGACTCCTGACTCATACAGACAGCGTCCCTTTTCTTAAAACGATACACTAAATCTAGGAGAAAAATCACCTGGATGGCTTCAACAAAAAAGAAAACACAAAACAAAACTTGTTCAAAAATAAACAACCTTTCGTTCCTACCTCTAACTTTGCATTTCCTTGAAATATTGTCTGTGCCTTGTGAACGAGTTGTGCGAAACTAGACGAAAGCTGCGTCATTTTTTGACGTCCATCGTAAGTTATTTCGCTTTGGTCTGGGTCAATTTCCCCTAACAAAATATCCAGATCAACGAAAGTCTTGTCAAATTCTTTCTCTAACAAATCCAGCCATCGAAACATTGACACGGCGACCGCCATCTTTGAAAGTGCATATGACGTCACGAAAAAGGCCACGAAGTAAACTCTCCCCAGTATCTCTCGGTAGGCACGAGTCGCTTGAGAGTGGGTAAAAAACTGCGAAAAGGTAATAGCCCACTTGGCTGACTGGCCGTGACCTCACTATCTGAAATTGCATAACCAGATTTGCGCGCCTTGCTTGACGAGAGGCAAAAAACGCGAAATTTAGTGAGAATAAGGTACCAGTCCTAGGATTTGTTTCCATGAAACGACTGTTTTTTATTTATTTATTTATGCAAATAGTGAACAACCTTGGTAACTACGTAGGTCCGTCCCTCATTGCAGTCTCTGGGGGAGGAGGAGGGGGAGAGGATGTTACGCCGGCGCTACCCATAATGTAACAACTGCTTACATGGTTTAGCACGAAATGTGACAATGACAAAGTAAAATAATTAATTTCACCTCATTTCAATTTCATTTTTTCGCAGTAGATACTCAATTGTACATTTCCTTTTCACTCTTGGAGTATGATCTGAGTCTTCTCCCTTACCAAATAAAACAGCAGCTGTTTCACAAATGGGATATACATTTTGTCCTGACATTGTACGTAATAACACTGTCGTGAATTAGTAGAGTTCTCGCATTTTTCTTCTTAAATGTATGTTAAGTGTCAGCAGTAGCCATTATCGGGTAGGAGGCAGTAAGCGCGGAGTCCACGCAGTCCCATCATGATAGCAAAATGTAAGACAAAAAAGCAAGGCTGATTTTACAGTCGGGAATATATAATCTTTTAACCAATATTTCGGAAGGCACGGCCTTCCTTCTTCAGGGTCTTACATATAATGACACGTTACAATTTGAAAATAAGAAATAGCGTGCAATATGATACAGATGATAGCAAGTGAACGTTGAAAACAAAAACCGTTGAAGTAGTGATTGAAAGAAATTTAAAATAGAAAAATAGAAAAACAAATGATAACAAAGAGAAGAAATAAAGATTGCATTACATTTCATCTTTCTTATTTATACCTAAAGGTTCAAGAGTTTTACCTCTCTCGATGAGGTATGCCTCTCTTGCTTTTCGTACACTGTCTCTATTAGATTTGGTAAGCTCTAGTGGGATGAGTGTGATGTCGTTAGCAGAGTGATCATTGGTAAGAAAGTGTTCTGAGACTGTGGTGGGTTTAGAGATATTAGATGGGTTATCAACTGGTCTGCGGTGTTCATTGAAGCGGTCTTTGAGTCGTCGTTTGGTTTCACCTATGTATTGTTTGGAGCAGTGGTTGCATTGTATCATGTAAATGACGTTTTTAGAGTTACAGTCAATGTGATTAGTGATAGGTCTGGTTTCGCCTGTAGCGTGGAATGTGTATGAAGTTTGTCCGTCAGATATGTATTTGCAAGTGAGATAGTTTTTTTCCGCAAGGGTATGAGCCCCGGGGCTGGTTGTGTTGTGTAAGGTTGCGAAGTTGAGCCCTCACTAGAAAATCACTGAGGTTACTACTGCGTCTATAAGCTACAATGGGTGCAGCTTTAAAGACGTTGTAGCAACGGGGAGATGAAATAAGGATGTGAAAGTGTTTGCGAATAATGGATGAGATGGAACGAAGGGCTGGGTTGTAGGTGATAACAAAGGGAACACGTTCTGGTTTGTTCAGTGTGGAAGTGTCAATGGGCGTGAGTGCCTCTATCCGTGTGATATTGTTAACTCGTTGTATTTCCCGTTGAAGGAAACATCGGTTATAACCACGTTTGTGAAGGTAGTCAATAAGTTGATTAGTGCGTAGTGTAAATGTCCCGTTGGTGGAACAAAAGCGGCGGAGTCTAAGAGCTAGACTAAAAGGAATAGCACGTTTGGTGTGTATGGGATGACATGACGAATGTAGTAAGTATTGGTGTTTGTCTGTAGGTTTGGTGTAAAGGTCAGTGACGATTTTGCCATTGCGAAGTGAGACGTTGACGTCAAGAAAGGGTATGGATGTGAAGGAATGGTCGCATGTGAATTTTATGGTGGGGTGAACGCCATTGAGAAAGGAAGTGAATGTGTTAAGGTCCTGTACTGATCGTGTCCATATCATGAAGATGTCGTCTATGTAACGCCACCAAAATGTACTACTTTGAGAACAAATTGACCCAACCTTCACGTCATAAACTCGCACGGGCACCCGCGCCACTTTACTTGAGTGTCGCTCTTTGAGCTTTTCAAGTGCTTCATTTCTCGATATACAATGAACAGCGGAAGAATGAGAAATGAACTTCATAAGAGCCTGCGTCACAGATGTTTTCTAACACTGGTTAGTAACGTCTGCGCATAAGTAGCGCCGATATCCTTGTTCTGGGCTTTAAGTTCTGGGCTTAAGTTCTGGGCCCAAAAGGACTCAACTAATTACCCGAAATGCGTTTTGAATTTCCCTCCAAACTAATTGGCCATGGTAAATCTATAATGGCTTTTTTTAACAGGCCAATCATAGCCCGCGGGCAGACGTCTCTTATTTCCTTTGTTTTCCTTTTCCGCGCGTGCCATAAGGGAAACAGGAAACGTCTACACGCAGGCTAGCCAATCATTTCACATATCAAAATCCTTGTACACAGGTTAGGTCTTAGAATAAAGATTTTGGTGCTGTTTCGTAGGCGGACTTAACAAGAAGTTTAATTCCGCCTGTGGCGCAGGCTACATTATAGACATGGGATTTAATTTTATTTAACAGCTTCAATGCGCTGCTTGATTTTTTCGAGAAAAATATTCTATACGATTCAACGATCTCCTCCCAGATTGGTCAAATAACTGACGGGTGAACTCGTGCGCAAAACTCGACTTTTATTTTCTGATTAAATACAAAATTCTCTTATCTGCAAGAGAAAATGAGCTGTTTGATTGGCTTATTTACAACCGCCCTCATTCTCGCTATTCTCGCTTTGCTGTACAGAAAATTTGACTGTCAACCTAGTCCCCAGGGTTTTTCCTTAAGAGAATGGGAAAAAAAGCCCTGAGGAGCTGGGGACGAGATTTACTGCTTGCGAACGGTTCAAGAAAAGCCATCCTCCTCGATTTCCTATTTAGTTTGTTATACAAAATAATGTTCCAAAATGCCTTCATGGTAAAAATATTAAGAACTTTTTAGTCAAATCAAAAAAGAACAAGCCTGAAAAGTTACTAAATGAGCCACAGCTCAGTCTGCATCTATCCTAACTCTAGATTTCCGTCCACTGGCAGATAACTCCTTTCTTTAATTTATCAGTACTTCAGCGAATTGCTTCTTCTGACGTCTAACACAAACTAGTTTATACCTCCCTGTGTTTTTTTTGTTGTTGTTTCTTATATTTGTGAACTATCATGTGGCTGTGTTTTTTCCTTGGTAATTCTTCCTATGCTATCGCTTATGCTTGTCTAGTTATTCATTTTATAGCTATATTTTATTTATTTGGTTATTTCTTCCCTTATGTTACTAGCCTGTTCCAGGCTTTCAGATAGTGGGGAAGAAGCGATTTATTTTCGTATTCTCACTTTCTCCCGACAATCTGGGAGCCTGGAAAAGGCTATTATATTACCAGAGTGAATCTGAATACTCAGTTAGAATATCTCTAGGCAGCAGAATCAAACATTGCATTCGCTTACTGTCAAGGCAAACTAGATTAATTTAAAAAATGTCCAAAAAACCTTGATGAATTTGAAGTACCTTAATCTACAAAAATTCTTCTAAGCAAATCAACACAGTAGAAATAAATGGCTTTCAGTTTCTAAAATTGGGATGATGAAGAGACAGGCAGAAGCTTCCACGCAGAGGTTCATCTGTGGAGTGCAATCTTCCCTTAACCTCTTTCACCACACTTGTGGACCATCCAAATACTCAGGTAAGTTAAGGAGAGGGTCACACATTATTCTGTAAAGAAAATACGGGGGGTGGTCTATCTCCGAAAGTAAACGTCCGATCAACATGAAACTAGGCCGCGACTTAAAACATGTCAAGGGAGCTTTATTCACAAAAGTGTTTCCATAGTAACCTATCACTTGACCACTTATGGCTTAACTTCTGGTTTGTTTTTTGAGGGCTTCTGCACACTAGGAAAAGTTAACTTAACTGAAATTTTTTTTGCAGTATTGTTTTTAGTATGTAAGGCCTCTTCTCAAATGTAATTGAAATCGAAGTCTATCTAGGTGACATCAACTTTTAACGGCTATTGCGTGACAAAACAATGTCACATTTTATTGATCACGTGACTTGGACACCCATTCCAATTGGTTTCGTGTAGAATTTCGTGCACATAAAACCATTCAAGCATCATTTTGCATATCACTTTGTGTTAAGTTAGTGTGCGCTTAACCTAAAGGAAAATAAGGAAACTTGATATCATTTACGGTCACGTGACTAATTGGTGAAAACTTCTTCTCAACTTGATTCATCTTGTCGAGTGTAAGTCCTTGACAACGTTTCATTTCATTATCTTGAATACTGTAGAAGATAGACCACCCCCCTTCCTTTTCACACATGCCTTAATTGACCCACTCCTTAATACACCTGAGTATCATCGTGCTTCGCTCTCAGGTGTTTCCTTGGACGGACCCTTATATTGAGGGGTTCATTTTGTATTTCAAGTTTCTATCATATCTAGCGGGACAACAGTTTGACAGCGAAAACAGCCTCGATCATATTGTAGAAGGATTTTAAATCCGAATAATAAGTGAATTCCAAATTGTAGACACGTCTCCTCGTAATAACAGAAGCGATTTGCCTCAGGTTTCCACTGTGATGGGCTCCAACTCTTCGCTTTCGGCCGGCATATCTCATCGCATCGGCAACTAACATTCCTGGTTGGACCATACGGAGATCTTAAAAAAGAGGATCTTTGTAAGAGTTGATGATCACAAATATAAGCTGAAAAACCTACTCGCTTATTAAAGTGTTATCGAACCTGCCATTCAGTTGTCCAATTAATGGCACCGACCCAAATGCGCGCGGCTGGTCTAACGAGCGCGTGAGGCTTTCTAGGTTAAAAAAAATCCTGAAAAGTGACGACGGCAATGCCTATAAGAAATTTCCACTTCTTTAAGTTACGTCTTGTACATGTACATTACATTTCAATAGAAGGGCAGAAAAGACTACAAAAACTCCGTTTAAAAACGGTTTTGTAGCAATGTAAGAACATAAATCCGCGCATTTTCATTCAAAATTTGTCAAGTGTTTTATGTGAAGGATTCTGTACCATTCGATTTCCGTACGTTCTAGCGTTAACAAATATAGGACAACGCGCAAGCTGATTAAAAAAAACCCTGATTTTGCCGTTAGAGCCCATGCTCCTTGGGGATGCATTGGCTCGCACAATATTGAAAAAATAATTATCTATAAGTGTATAATGTTGATACCTTTCAAGTCGATGATCTTTTTGGTTTTATTTGTCTCCCAAGTCTCTCCTTCATCGGCATGTGATGTTAATTCAAGTTTGTGAGCATCCTCCTTGAAATGTAGTTCTCCAAAATGAGGCTTTTTGTGTCCTATATTTGAATAAAAGGTGAAATCTAAATTACTTAATTAGTGAGACCCTGACGGCAATTTATCGAAAAGAACAGGACCAAGACGTATAATTATCATAGAACACAAATGCAGGACAGGATTGACCATTGACAAAAAGTGTGATAACTACGTTTACTCCACTTCTCCCCAACACGCAAGTGAACTTAAGTTAACACAAAGGAGAAAGAAAGATACTGATTCTTGATCCTTGATTTTTTCTTGTTTTATTTTTCTTTCTTTTTATATATAGCCAGACAGAGTACGCCTTTGGCAAAACCTGGGTTGCAGGGGAAAATGGGGCCTTAAATGCTACAATGAGTTCTTTTGTTATCTATGTGGATTTTTAAAATCTTATTCTATAAATGCACATCGAATTGACTTAGATTAAATTCTGTCAACCGAGTTAATGACTTTTCAAGCGCTGTTCCTTCGGCAGAACGCCGACACGCCCGAGCTCGTTCCCAGGGTCATCTCTTACTCGCCCCAACCCCAGCCCCATCCCATTTCGCTCCGTGGGACGCGTAGGAGAGGACCCTAGGAACGAGCTAGCGACACGCTCTTAGGTATATACACCGATTTCACGCGTCCATTTGAATAACATATTATACTGTGCTGGCAATAAACTAAAATTTCGTTACCTTTCTTTGAGTGGAGGAATACAACTACTCCACCTGAGAGTTTTTCTACAGCTCGTCTCTGACTGAATGTTCTCGTGGGCCTAGGGAATTCTGGAAACAGCAAACGATACTTAAAAGCTAGGGCCGTTGCTAAGATACTACCGGTAACAATGGCGTTAGGCGATTCACTCATGGAATAATGATTCCCAGGGCAAACTAACAGACTAATTCCATCATCAACCAACTGGCCCCAAATCTCTTCGACGCTATCTGATGATCCGGGCGAGAAACAGGTATCTTGACATTTGAGGAATGCGAGTGGACCTTGGTAACGGACCTATTTACAAATGAAACGGGAGAGAAATCATTAAACTGATTGGAATTTTAACGCACAAGATCTTTGCGTAAATTACAGTAGACGGTCTGCACAGGCTTCTCTTACAGCGGGCGCTTTCCATTCAACAATCTCTCAAGTTTGAAATTTCAGAAATTTGCCACGTGCCCAAGGAACGGTATATTCCGGTTGCACAGACCTGACCCAAAGTCACCGCACGTTTAGTATTGCACTTGTAAACTACGAAACAGGGTACAGAAGAGCTGTACTGGGGACAAAAATTTTTGGAAATGGAAAGGGACATTTCGGACTGACTAAAATGACCGGTCAAAGTGGATCACCTTCAAAGGTGGTCCCAAATGTTTTGGTCGGACCTAACCGAAATGGTTTGTTCTAGGGTTGTCTTCTGAACCACTTCTTGAAAAACGAGAAATATTTAAAACTCTCCGCGACCAACCTTTCAACTGTTACAATAGCTAATTTTGCTACTGGTTCAGTGTTTTGAGCATAATAAACGGAAAACAAACCCTTACCTCTGCGGGCTGCCACTCCAGATGTGTCCTACTGGCGATAATTTGATCCTTCAGGAGAGATTCTCTCAGCGTTCGCAAGTCGTAGATTGCTAGACCTCTTTCAAGCCCCCGTTTTTCAAGTTCATCAACAATCCATTCTTTAGTGTTCTCCTCTCTCATCTTTTGATATTCATCTGATGTCATCTTCAGTGATTCTACTGCCAGTTTTCTCAGATAATTTTCAAATTGGAACTAAACGATTATAAATTTTCTTTAGACTTTGTCATCAACTAGTTTTAAAATTCTGCTTTTTTTACAGTAACATTAAAAACAAACATGCCGGTAGACACAGTCTTTCATCGCATCGAACTATAAAAGACGAGATTTACACATGAAGGACTATCGAGTTGCACCCTTAAAGCAGCTGGGTTAAGAAAGCCTGAAAAATGCAGAAACCAAAAAAATTTTGAGAAGTGACCAAAGACATCACAACAGATGAATAATTTTTAGCGCAGCTCCAAATTAACCAAGCAGGCCTCTAAAGAATAACGAAAAGCATTGGAGACACCTCTGACTAGTTATTTGGAAACACCCCTTAGCTGACCTTGATAACTGCGGTAATCTCTCACACACCTTTCTCCTAAGTTCAAATGCCGTAATGATTCGATCTATGGCCCTCTTTCCCACTTTTTCTTTGTTAATAAGAGCCCCTCTTTGCGAAAAAAGCCCAAATCTTTGATATTGGTAAAAGTGATACTGAGGCTGAATCGCCGTTGCATAGATTATAGTTATATTATTATAATTATATTTTATATTCACAGTACATTTGTTACTTTTGCAGTTTTTGTTATTGTTCTCTCATGTCTTTTCTCAATAAAGAAAAATGGCCCTGTTTCGAATGAGCACTCTTCCCTGAGGTTCCAGTGGCGCCTCGGTGGCTAAATCAAATCATGAAGGATATAAAATTCTTTATATACATTGTATATATATTGTATTCGGATTCAAAGAGAAGACAATTAAGAATACGATGCACATAGCAGATAATTTTTTTTCGAACGTTGTCATTTGCGATTAAAAACTGTATCTATTATCTGCAATAAGCTCTCAAACAAAAAAGTATTATTTAAGGAAACGTTTTCTATTAGACATCAAAACACGCCATAACCGTTTTTGAAGAGTCTGTCAAATACACCTAGCGTTTATTTTCCAGTTATATCACCAGGAAAAATTAATTGTCAATGTAATAACAACTTTTAAATGGACTCTATCGACCGTAAGAAGTTGACTAACCTCGACATGCCGACGCTGCAAATTTTGATACTCGTGCATTGATGGTAGTCTACTGCTGACAGTCCTTGAGTGCAGAATCCAAGGAAAGGTATCAATCATCACCACAAACTCCACCCTCTGATTGTGTTCTGTCAACAAGGAAGCCATTTCGTAGGCGAGAAGACCTCCGTATGAATATCCACCCAAAAAGTAAGGGCCATGACGCTGTTCCTTGCTTATTAACTGAACGTAATGTGCTGCAAGTTCACGCACTCCACCCCAGTCCTCACTCACTACTGCTGGGTCTGTGTAACCCAGCGCGTAGAAGGAAACTAAGTCCTAGCAATGGAGATGAGGCCGTAAAAATGAATAAACATGGATGAAGTATAAAGTGTCTTATCAAGCTGAGTATTTTTTTACAAAGTTAATACATTAGGTCTGTTAATTCTTTGTTTTGACTTACGATTTATTTTAATTCTATACTTTGTGCAAATATTCATTAGCGTCTTAGTTTACCTGTCCTTGAAATCCTGTTGCTATTGGCACCAAGCTCATCGCGTAACGGTGCGACGGATGGACACAGAAAAACTTTATGGCTGAGCCCTCTGGAGCGTATAGCGGTATAACTTGTACCTGGCTTTTAGATACGTCATTTGTAGATACTTCATCGTCATTTATAGGTGATACTTCATCATGTTCAGCGTCTTGTCTATTACTATTTTGAGGCTGTTCCTTTGATGGAAGGGTGCCTTGGCTTCGTTCATTCATCTTTTCAGTTATGTCCTTTGCCAATTTTAGGGGAGTTGTGTCTGGCTGCATGAAGTAGAAGACCTGCAACAGAAGTTCTCTTTTGTGAGCTTTTCAAATAAAACGGCAAAGGCTACCCTTAGCTGTAGGGTTCCCATCCAAGTTGCATTGTATCTTTAGACCAAAACACCACGCGCATGCCTCATCACAACCTTCCAACGCTCTGCAAACCAGACCAGGAGGAATGACTCAAAGCTGTATGCTGGTTTCCAGAGCATAACTAATAAATTATCTTATAAAAAAGGAATCAAAGTGTACCTCAAACGAAACGTGCAGATTTATCTCAAGCTGCATCTTCAAAGTCAAGGCCGCGGTGGAGTCAACTCCATAGCTATACAAGCTGGTATTGAGGTCAGTCTCTGAGGTCGAAGAATCTCCAGTCCATTCAGCCATTGACACACTGACGTATTCTTTGATAAGCTCTGCCCTCATCTCACCATCCTTTTCTAAAACAATTCTTTGTGCCAAAGACTCAGCTGAGTTCGTTTGGCTTTTGGATACCTTTACTGATGATTTGATAATAGAAAGTCGCGGCGTTTTCCTCAGCCCTTCATTGCTCTTTAAGAATCGAGGCCAGTCTACATCAAGCAGTGTGATTTGACAGCGACCTGGCTCTTCCGTTAACACTTTGAACATGTGTTTAACACCTTGGAAGATAAAACATCCAAACTTTAAAGCTCCAGTATAAAGCGATATAATAAATACTATGTCTCTGTTTTTAAAGCAGATGTCAAGTAACTCCAGATACTGGTATTTTATTTATTTATCTTTCTTTTTGTACAGCAAATTCGGCCTTAACATCTGTCTTCTGATCAAAGTACAGTCAACCTATTCCGAGTGGTCAGTAGGCCATTCCTGAATGAAGCTCTACTGTAATTAAGAAGACATGAAATCATGAATGCCAGTTCATGATAATTTAAGACGTTCGCAGTAGTTACATTGCGCTTTTTCAATGACACGCGAACTTGCGAACTTGCGTTTTACGCTGTCTTCAAAGATAATTACGGTCACCAACAAAACACCTTGAGACACACAGATCTGGTTGAAATCCAATTGACAATTATTTAAAACCGTAGTAATGCTTTTTTATTCAAAAACCCCAACAATATTTTGTTGAAAGATTATACACTTGAAGAGAGTTTCAACCTACCTTCCTTGGCGTCAACAAAGCCCAAGCCTGCCAACGTAAGCAATCTAGCGACCCCAGTTTCTCTTTCCATTACACCAGCTCCACTGATTGGTCCCCAGTTTATTGCCATCCCGGGAAGGCCGAGCAAATGTCTGCGGTATTGAGCAAGAGAATCTTGGAAAGCATTGCAAGCCGAGTATGATGATTGTCCCATATTACCCACAATTGATGCCATAGACGAAAACATCACGAAAAAATCCAGATCCATCTCAAGGCTCATTTGATGTAGCAAGAAAGAACCTAAAAGTCAAATTTTTACATTAAGTAAATAAAAACTGCAACGAATTGAAAAAATGGCCTTTATGTCCGAAGAACCGCTTTTTAACATCCAGAACGCTTTAAAATTTTTAAGAGCTGCTCCTGTTGTCTCGGACATATCCTCAGATCTGAAACTAGGTATCTTGCTGTAGTCCACAATTACTCAATCAATCAATTACCCAATCTTTATTGACTATTATATATGACTATCATATACATTACAATTATAAGATTAACTCATCGGAACCATGAGGCTAAAGGAAATACGAGGTGTTTTTGTTGGCCACTTAGTTAGTTTGAAAGTTCCTGGTAAATAATGAGCAGTTACGTTGTAGTTAATAACAAAACTTCTATTTAGATTTCTTGGAATTTTGTTCTGAAAGCAAATAACCTTTTTGCGAAGCTGTTAAAAATTCGGTGAAAGGTTAGACCCAGGCCGATTTAGTTTGAAGTCTTACCTTTGATCTTTGGGCCCATAACTTCATTGAAACTCTGTGATGTCAAGTCTTTGAGGAATTCGTCTCTAAGAACCATAGCAGTGTGTACAATGCCTGCGACATCTGGAAGAGACTGAAGGCGGTCTTTCAAAGATGACATTTGTGTTTTATTGGATATATCCACCTGCAAATACGTCATCGTCATTTAAGCATGAAATGAGTGATAGCAGAAGCCTAACAACAAACCCTGGGGATACTCTTTGTAAGAGGGTAAACGAATGGAGTACGTTTCTGTCCAAAATGGTATATAAAAGGGTAAAGGGTTGAACCTCGGGGCAGAGCCTCCCCGAGTAAAACTTGGTTGAGGGCCTCCGCACCCGGGCTTTGGGGTGCCAATACGATACTGTTGTAAGGAGGTGGCCTTTGAAGATCGGTTTTTTAGAGTGAATGTAGAAACCAGAATGAAAAAAAATGAAAATGAAATAGAAACTTTACATTACTTAATTGAAATAATGCCTTACATCAAAGTATGTGATCAATTCTAACAATCACCTCAATCGAAGCCAAAAAAAGTTCATTTGCTTATCTCAAGCTTGTTTAGCTATGATTACGAATAAACGATAGTATTTCTCTCAGGGGGTTATGTTACCATAAACAATAATACTTTAATTATCCTCTCCCTTGTGGGGCTTTTCAGGGATAATGAAACAAATAATACAAATGAAACATAAGATGGTTAAAATCCCAACTGGTAGGAGACAAACCAGCCGGCTATTTACAAGCGTGGCCGAGGATTTGAACTGGGACGACCGAGAACAAATCCAGCTAGCAGTCAGGACGGGACGTAACTCGGGGCCTCCGCAATTGCAAAAAAAGCGCCCTAAACACTCGACCACGCCGCCTCCTAGGCAAGGAGGGTTAATTTGGCAATAAACGTTATTAAGTTGAAGGTATCACATTGTTAATTTTTTTCTTAAGTCTGAGAGAAATCTCATAGGATATGGAAGTATTCTAAAAAACGTTTCTGAAGAAAAAGTTAGCATGTCACATGTACAAACACAATACAAAACAAAAACCAAAAAACGTCCAATATAAATGGATTTCCATTTTGCAGGAAAATTAGTGTACAGGCTGAGAGACTAAGAATACCTACCTGAATTAAATGGATCGTTGCACCGGTACTTTTTTCAATGTGACGCACCTCTTGAACTTTGGAATCCGAAGGCATGGAGCGGCCGAGAAGTACTATGGACTTTGCACCGTTTTCTGCCATCCATCGAGCCACTTCAAATCCAAATCCTCTCACTCCTCCAGCAACCAGATAGGATTTGGTTTCTTTCAAACCACAGCCATCTAAGCCTTGCGGTAGCACTGGGATGCCCTGAAGGTGTTCCCTATCAAATGTTCCAAGTGACAGTATAAGACATGCAGTGTCTGAGGATGGTGTTACAATATCTTTCAGAGATGATGTTCTGTTGATGGTTTTATTGGCAGCTTTGACTGAAGCTGCAAAATCTACAAACTCCACTGGCATTTCCAGAAGCTGTTGCGATGCTCCATTACTTTCGAGAATTTTTAAGCTTTGCCTGCTTAGGTTCTCAAATTCTGTTGGCGATCGTAAAACGTCTAATACATTGTCTCTCTCATACTTGAAAACCTTCTTTGCGGGAAAGACAACATCGCCTTCAAAATCAGCACTCAAGATAATTACTTTTCCTCCGTTCTTTAGATTAAGACCACTCCTCTGAAGGACATTTGGAAGCGGTGGGTTAAAGAACACAACGGCGTCAAACTGATCAATTGTGCTATCATTGTCAGCCGAAGAACTCTGTCGCCTTACACTCTCTGCGCCCAAATTGGTAAGAAAACATTTGGTGGATTGGCTGCAAGTGTCGGAGATTGTGCAGTACATTCTGTGACCCAGTGTTTTTCCCAGAACTACTGCTGCTGGTCCAGCGCCACGATTGGCTTCATTTATTAAAATGTTTTGCCTTTCGACGCCAGACGCTGCCTTTTGTAGAGCATGAAATGCCAACGCCAGGCATGCTGGAAGGTAAGTGGCTTTTTCCATTGTCAGGCTGGAAGGTTTCAAAAACATGCTACTGGCGTGTATTGAAATGAAACGTGCAACACAGCCAGAGGGAATGACGCCACAAACATCGTCTCCAATTTGCAAAACACTCTCGCTATTCCCAGGAAGATCAGTCACTTTTCCACTCACGAAGACACATCCATTTGGTTTAGACACATCAAAGGGTGATTCTGAGGGCGTCCAACAATAGCAAACTTCTACAATGACTTCAGATTGCGTTGTCTTTGGAAAACATTTCTCGCGAAGGCAAAGCCATTTTGACGAGGGAACTTTTGAAAGATATAGTAACCCATCATTCTTCCTCTCTTTTATTTGAACTGTTTTAGAGGTGTCTTGTTGTAATTCTGACCTGACAAGACGATTTATAAATCGTCTTCTATCTCGAAAGGCCACCTCGTCCTCCACGCTGTCACCTAAAATTTCATCTACTAAAGAGTTCAGTTCCCGTTTATCTTCTTTGTCACAAAGGTCAATGGTGGTGACCCTAAGGTTAAATTCTTCAAGGTTCGCTGTTCGTCTTAGTCCCCAGACTGTAGCACCCCAAGGAATGGATATACCGTTACTAGAATTGTCACAGATGTCCAAAAGCTGTGTTAACTCCGTGATGAGAAACAGCCGAGAATCCATGAACTCTTTTTCAATCAACAACTGAAGAAGGAAAACAGAGCTGTTAAAGGTTAGTTGTTGAGCTTGTTCAATGACATCAAAATGGTCGGGTAGAAGGGATGTATCCAAAGGCCAGAGATTGATAACCCTCAACAGAGAAGAATTAGTAGTCCGTATTGCTGCAAAGGCGGTTTTTAAAATGTCTTGAACTTCGGATTCAAAACATCGACCAACTGGGGAACTAACAGAGATGACGTTGACTTCCCGAGCTTTAAGTAAAGAAACCAAATGATTTGAAAAATCAGAGGAGTCTTTGAGAACCATACAAGTCAGGTCAGGCCGGGCACTCTCTTCCTGTCTTGTTAACTCAGCTTCACTCCACCTGACGTCGTAAGCAAGATCAACAAAAGGAGCTTGACGAGGTGAACTTGTTAACTCTGAAACTCGGAAATCAGTCAAAGAGAGAAAAACATAGCCACTTGAACTCATAAGTGTCACATCAAATCGTCCAAATTCGTAAAGATCCGCAGTCACGTGGCAATATAACTGGCTGGTTGATGGTAAGTCATTGAGTGTAATACGCTTGAAACCAACTGGCACAATGGACTTATCATCGATCGACGAGGTTCCCAGGGTAACAAAGCAGGACTGAAGGCAAGCATCTAAAATGGACGGATGAACAATATAACGTTCACTTTGATCGTGAATGGTGTGTGCCTCCGCGATGTCTATCAGGCATAGCGCCTCCTTGTCACATTTCCATATCTCTTTGATGATGGAGAACGAAGGGCCGTAGTTGAATCCAAACTTCTCCGTTATTTTTCGGAACCATTCATTCGGCATTCGCTCCATTCTTGTCAGAATCTCATTTATTGCTGGACCAATCGTGTTAGATGCTGATAATATATATCATAAATAATTATTATTGACATTATGAATATATGAAAATCATGTATATTTATAACGATCCAATTCAACGACCTGCTCCCAGTTGGCTTGTTAGCTTAAGTGGTAGAGCGCTGGACCGGTATCGCAGAGGTCAAGGGTTCGAATCCCGTAAGAGCCTGAATTGTTTTCAGGCTTTCTTTTCACAAATGCATAATTTGCGTATATAACTGCGATGATCTTTCTTCAAATAATAATAATTATTATTATTATGCAGTAATAATCAACATGAACTCTCAAGTTTGGCCGTTTAAAGAAAACCTATATAATGACACAGAGGCGTAGCCAGCCAATAGACCTGTAGGCCCGGGCTTGAAAATTTTTGTTTTTATCACTGTAGGGCTTTTTTCGGGTGAGCTAAAAAGCTTAAGAGCTCAAAGTGTTGGTGTTGTCAGCGCGTATTAGTAATGCGCGCAATTTTCGGGATAACTGGAAATGAAACTCAGCCAGGCTTACCACTAGCCAAAAAGCCAGCTACGCCCCTGTAACAGAAATGCGGAAGAAAAAAGTAGGCTAGGTTAGGTTGTGCGAAAAACTCTTGTGTGACTGTTTCTTTATCTTTAGTTTATCAATATTACCTTTGTGGCTACCCGTCTCTTGTGTCTGCAGAAGATCCAGACAGATTTGTCCACTGCTTAGGACAATCTCGGAAAGATCATCCTGTATGCTTGTTATGTTGAAATCGACCTCGGAAATCCTTTTAGTCTTCTGAAGGCGCAGTCGTAACAATCGAACCTGCAACACATAAAGTGTATTTTAACCATTAACGACGATGGAAGGAGCTGCGGTTTCTGTTTAATCACTTTCCTAAATTACTTCAAAAGGCTATATATGGAAGAAATCACTCCAGAAATCTTATTCTAAACTTACCTGTGATTCGGGCAGTGTCAGGAGGCTCGAGAGTTTCACATCATTCAGTTCAAGGCCAGCAACATGGACAAATTGGTCCATCGCCATGGCAAACGCCATTTCGAGGTACGTAGCACCTGGCATCACGGTCGCCCCCTGAATAATAGCGTGATCTTTAAGAAAAGGAAAGCGATATAGGTCAATTTCAGTTTCCCAGCATTGAAGGCCTGAACAAAGACTTGTTTGCTTCACTTTTTCCAAAAATGGGTGACCTTTCTTTTCTGATCTTGGTGTGGCATCAACTGGTTTGATTATAGTTTGGGGTGGACTTTCTCTGTACCAAAAGGTGTTTTTATGCCATGGATAGGTCAACGAACGCACAAACTTCGCTGAAGGAATTGTCTGCACACAATTCCAATCTATAGGGAAACCAAGTGTGTACAGTTTGCATACGGTGTTTAGAAGAAAAGACTTGCACTGCTCGTTGACAGGTACTCTCTTACGTGGAAGGGTTTCCATAACGATTGGCCTTGCTTGGTCTTCCAAGTTTTCTTGCATAGCAATCTTTTTCACATGATGTGCTAAAATGGGCTGGGTACTTATTTCGATGATCTGTCTGTAACCATCTTTGAGTAGGTGTTTCATAGCTGTGTAAAACTGAACTCGACAGCGAATGTTACGCCACCAGTACTCGTTGCTAAAGTCTTGACCACAAAGGACTTCTCCCACAACCGTAGAATACATTGGAATCTTGGACAGCTTGGGATGCAACGAAACACGCTTTAGTGCTGCTTGAAATGGCCTTTTAATGAATTCCATGTGTGAGCTGTGGAATGCACGTTTTGTTCCAAGAACACGCCAGAAAGTGGCCTTTTCGAGTATTGCAATGTGCTGACCCAAGGCTTCAACTGATTGACGATCACCGGAAACTGTCACGCTCTCTGCATCGTTGATTGCGGCAATGCAAAGAGTAGGAGTTAGCTTCAACTCATCTAGTAGTGCACTGGCGTTTTCTTCGGACAAACCTAAAGCCGCCATGCTACCATCTTTGGGACACTGATCTTGTAGAGAGGAGCGAGCTAACACCAGGTTAACGGCTTCCTTTAGTGTCAGGATTCCAGCAACGCATGCTGCAGCAATCTCTCCAAGACTATGACCAAGTACAGCGGAGGGGTAGATTCTCCAAGATATCAGAAGTTTTGCAGTGGCGTACTGTATGGCAAACGTAGCCGGCTGGGCAATGGAGTTTTCTGCAATCCTTGATTCTTCCTCTGATGCCATGATCTCATCTATAATTGATAATGATATTCCCAGATCCTTCATTACATGGCTGACAGTCAAAATAGCATTTTTGAAGACAGGTTCCATCTCAATAAGCTGTCTTCCCATAGCATACCACTGGGAGCCTTGCCCTCCAAATAAGAAGACGATTCTTGAATCTGTTCTCTTTACCTCTCCGTAGACGACTTCCTTTTCCAATCCCAGTGATTCGTTGGCGTAGTCTTTCAAAACCTTAGACGCCTCGGGTAAAGTTTCGAAAGAAAATGCTAAGCGGTGGGAAAACTGACTGCGACGTTCATTCAATGAGTAGCACAAGTTTTCCAAAAATGTCACATTATCTTCCCCTTCACCTTCGATCCACTGAGAGTAGAATCTTGACATTCGCTTGAGAGCCTCTTGAGAACGTGCAGAAAGGGTGAGGATATGATGTGGCCGCCTACTTTTTCCATTATTATCTTTGAAGCTTGGCTGTCGTTTAACTTCTCGAAGGATAACGTGCACGTTTGATCCACCATAACCAAAAGAGTTAACGGCACCTATTCGTGGTTTTCCGCTTTGTGTGTCCCAAGACTCATATTTTTGCTGCACGACAATTCCTTTATCTTTTAATTTCAATTTTGGATTCAATACATGCACATTAACAGTTGGCACTAATTTCTTGTTTTTGATCATCAACGCAACTTTTATGAGTCCAGCCAGACCCGACGTAGATTCTGTGTGATTGAGGTTTGACTTGACAGATCCGATTTTAAGCTGTCGAGTGGTTCCTCTTGAATAGACATCGGCGATTGACGCGACTTCTATAACATCACCGATGGCAGTACCTGTGCCATGGGCCTCTAGGTAATCTACGTCTTCTGGATTTAAACATGATTGCTCAAGAACCATCCTGAATAGTTCAGCCTGGGTCTTTGAACTTGGCGCTGTCATTGGTACAGCATTCTGACCATCATTGTTCATACCACATGCAATAATTGCGCAATATTCATCATCCTTATCATTCAAAGCTGCATCTGAGAGCTTGAGAACAACTGCCGCAAAGCCTTCTCCTCTTCCATAACCGTCACCAGATGCATCAAAGCTCTTACAGCGCCCGTCAGGTGCTAAAAGACCAGCCATGCTGGATAACATTTGCATGGTATGGCTAAGGACAATGTTAGGTGCACAAACTATTGCTATGTCACAATCGCCATTATGCAGGTTATCACAAGCAAGTTTGAGTGCTGTCAAAGAAGACGAACATGCGGTATCAACCGCAAAACTTGGACCTGTGAGGTTGAGGCAAAATGAGATTCTGTTTGCTAATATTGATGCTGTTATACCTGTTGATGAAAACTGGTCGATATTGTTATAGTTTGATGCATCTGTTATCAAAGTCCCATATTCCAGGTTCATTACACCCAGAAATACCCCTGTCTTACATCTCTGAAGATCCTCAAGCCGCATTCCGGCGTCTTCAATGGCTTCATACACCACTTCCAAAAGAATACGTTGCTGGGGATCCATTGCACGAGCCTCTTGATTGGAGATACCGAAGAATGTGTTGTCAAAAGATAGAATGTCTTCCAAGTAAGAGCCCCTGATAGCACAGTGACGTCCACTGACAAAGCGCTTGTGATGGTAAAGTCGGAAAAACGTTTGATGTTGCTCTTTTCTTTGTGGTGGAAAGTCTCGAATGGAACTTTTCTCTGTCTCGAGTAAATTCCAAAACATCTCTTTACTGTTTGCTCCAGGAAATCTGCAGCTTATACCGACAATGGATATTGCAGGGCGCTTAGATATCGCCTGTGGCGCATCACCATATCGAATTTGAATAGACTTTTTCCTCCTTTTCTGGTTCGTTTGGTTGGGTAGCATATTTTGGAAGTTAAAGCTGTCCATTAACTCGAAAAATAATGTGACTGTTGGTGGCAGGATTACCAGAGCATGGATCAGTCCCAAAGCAAACACGACAGGAATGAGTCGAAAGAAGATATTCTGCAGGCTTGGGTAAATAAACCCCAATGAAACGGAACCTGAGACCTCTAGAAAGCCTGCCATAACCACAGGCAAACCAACCGATTCCAACGCCTTATTCATGCGCTCCGTAACCATTTGTTTGTCTGAGAAAATAAATGAATGAGCCACTTGAACGCTGTGGTTGTGTGCTAAGACAACTGTTAAATACAAGGAAATGAATAATAGCTGATTAAGCTGAATTGACCACATTTCCATGATGGCGGCTGTCTCTAACACAAGTAAGTCAAATGATAGCGCTGAATAGATGCTTAACCTAAAACTTGAACTAGACATCAGACAAGTCCCAAATGCCACCACTGTGGCAATGATGAGAGAAAGAAAAGTTTCTCTTTCCAAAGAGAAAAGGTCTTCAAACTCTAAAAGTGTTTTCGACACTGCTTTAGGCTTCAAGGAAAACCGTAAGTCTTCTCTCAGTTTCTCGAACGAACCTGCGTTTTTACTCACACTCTTCTGTAGCGCCATCTTCACATGATATCGAGATGCACAGATTGGAAAACGGACATTATTCTCGTTAGAACGCACATCTTGCCGATAAGGCAGATTTTCAGATCGATTAAGAAATCTGTGAAGGCACTCGCGAAATTTTGAATTCGTGCAGCTCGAGTTTTTACTGTTTAACAAGGCAGCCATCCAACACACCGGTTTTCCTTGACTGTAAGAAGCCTTTCCAAGAGTTCCACAGATTTGGAGCAATTTTTCTTGCTTACTCTTCTGTGAGTAATCAATTTCGTGGGAGAATACGACACTTACATCCGTTTGTTTCCCAAAAAACGTTTGTTGTGCTTCAGTAAACTCGTTGAAGTTAGCATTTTCTCGGTAAAGGTTTTCTGTGGCACTAACTCTTTCACTTGAGTGCAGAGCAGAGAAGACACAGAAACTGGTGAAGCAGATCAAGACAAGGAGTGAAAGAATTTTCCCACCAAGTGAAGTAATCAAACAAGGCAACTTCTTAATAAAGTTTCCAATTGCATTATTTACTCCCTCTCTTTGTTCTTGCAATAAGCGGCTAAACTCGGTATTGGGATTCATGCAAGACGAATTTAGCGGTTTTGACTCCCTTTCGAGTAAACGTGTCAAAGTGGGAACCATTATAAATGACACAACCAAAGCAAGAGCAAAACCTGCCACTGTCACGAGAAAGAAATTGAATATAACCTCAAAGGAAGATTTGATTATAATTCCCAGGAGAATAGTAGCACAAAACGCCGAAAAGAGTTGGACTGTTCCCACTCTTGCAATGCAGCTGGTGACTCTATGTTCAAGCGACGGTACAATGTTCTGTCGTCTCCACTCTCCCAAGAAGAGAGCAACGTCCGATGTTAATTTTCCCAACAGAAGAAATGGAATGAAGATGGTGGTTGGGAGTAAGGAAATGCCGGCCATGGAAACAATACCTGCTGTACATATATAGGGTAATAGGACAGTTGAGAAAACGAACAAAGCAGTTGTTAAACAGCTCAAGTTGCTGAAAACAAAGTAAATGACAACATGTGAAAGAAATAGAACTACTAATGTTGACAAAGAAAGCGCCAGTATATCTATTTTCAATATTTGCTGTAAAGCATCATCGGTTGCTTTTCCACTTTTGTACGAGAAAGATGCGCATTTCATTCCATCCCTTAATGACGAAATTTGGCTCTCAAAAGTGGTTTCAAAGTTTTTTACTTTCTGTTTCTCATCCTCACTTGTTGGATTTTTAATGAAATAGGTAATTCGAAGGGCTTCAGCCTGGGAAGTTGGCGGATCTGTTTCATTATTGACTTTAAAATTACCAAGTATCTGGGTGTGAGAGGTTCTCAATGACTGACCATCTGAAAGTATCGTCCTGGGATTATTCCACTCACGAGCCAGAATTGAAGAAAAGTTTCTTAAATGTTCGAAGTTAGGACCAGCTAGCTCCAAAGGACTGCTGACGATGCAGTCTTGTGCGTCAGATGCTCTAGTGTCGCCTTTTGACGGAGGCCGTCTGACGCACAAACTTCGGTAATCACTAATGATCAATATAACCTTGTGCACAAGAATAGCTTCCTTCAAGCATTCCTCATTTAGAACATTTCTATTACGTTTAGCAGTCACTATTACCTGTTCCTGACGTGAATCAAGAAGAGGAAAGAATTGTGCTGCATTTTTTAAGTCCACTCTAGATTGGCTATCAGTCACAATAAATTGTTTCGTGGACGGCAACTTAACGTTTATCCGAATGAAACCTAAGCAGCTTGCAGCAAAAATTACTAGTAAAACGAAGAAAATATACAAGGGCCTTTGCCTAGCAAGAAAAAAACCGAATTTCTCAAAAGCTCTCTCGTAGACTGTGAGTATGTGATAAGAGACATCCCTTCGTCTTCTTGCGATACTCCTTGGTCCAAGGCGATGTTCTTTTGATGTCTTGTCAAAGTCATAAGACCTGAAACTGAAAACGCGACAGTTTTAATTGATAAGTGTTAATAAATGGAGGTATTCGTGCTTGCATCGCAAGGGAATTTTAGCAAGAGAGAAGGTTTGAATGTTGAAGTAACAATATGTAGAAAGCCACAGTACTAAAGCGGTGCAGCAAGAGCAACAAGGGAGAGCATCTTTATCTTATCAGTTAATTGCCAATAGCATAGGGTAATCGTGACAATGGGTGGCATAATTAGGCAGTAGGTGTTGGCAGATAGGTTTTGGCTGTGAACTTAAACACGGGCAAAGACGGAGTGATAGATGAAGAAAGACGGAGCGACAGCGGTAGATAAAGACTGTTCCACACAGGAATGTATCGGGCGAAAAACAAAAGAGCATTAACAGCCAAAACACATCGTTTTGCCCGCCATTTTTTGTGCTTAACGACGAGGATGGTGGGGCTGTAAGATGTAAGCGTACTTCGCCGACAGGGGGTCCTCCACTTTCATATCACGGCAGGTCCTTATAGTACAAAGAAGCCGTTTGGGAATTTGAGATTTACTTTAAAGAGAAATTTTGTGCAGAAAATGAAGTTAGTTTATGAAAAAAAGCAAATGTCTTCAAGAGACATGCTAGCTGTAACGAGCATGCCTCAGGCTACCTTACACGAAGTATCATCCGGACACGTGGCGAGCGGCGCTGTGCCCGCCATCTTGTTTGACTTGTGTTATGGCAGCTGGGAATTGCAGGAATTGCAATCAGATTGCAGGGGACTCTGGTATGTTCTCTACTTGTTTCACCAGCAAGAAACAATACAAGAAACACTACAGAAAAAACGACCCGCTTGCGAGAAGGGACACAAGGAATCTTTTTCACTGAATTGTCAAGTTGACAGAGAAGCAAAAGGAGAAAGGCTGATTTTACAGTCGGGATACTACTAAATATTTCGGGAGGCACGGCCTTCCTTCTTCAGGGTCTTACATACAATGATAAGATAAAGCAAAGACGTTACAATTTGAAATAAGGAACAGCGTGCAATATCTGGTATGTCACGTGACAATTTTGCTAAAACTAGTAAATTATTGAGCAATTGGTGGCCGGTTTAAGAAAGGAAATCGAGCAAAAACATTTTTCTAATTCATATTAAATATTTCTAACACTTCACGTTTGGAATGACCGTCCATTGCACTTCAATAAAAAATTATGACGAAAAATATCATTTTAAGTGCCCAAATCATAATCTTGAATTATTATTTAAAACTTTAATTTTAAACTTCTTGTACATTCATTCCAAACGTAGAAAGCTAGGTATTTTTATCCTCTTTCGGAAATGCCAATTACTTTATCGAAACAAGGTAAATTCGCCACCAATTCACCAATCTCCTTCATTTTTAATTTTTGGTAACGTAACATGTCACGTGACCATAATTAAACGTTCAGACACAAGAAAAACTAAAGCTTTTGGGAAAAATTTATTTGGTTCTAGGTCTCCTAGAGAGAGATATTGCTAGTCATTCTCATGCTCAGAACACACCTTTGACCCAGGCCTCAAACCCCTTGAGAAAGCCTTCAGACATTTTCTGAACGCAAGTAGAAAGAAAACGTTCCGAAGAATATCTAGCTATAACTTTGGCCGTAAAAAGAAAGCTTTGAGCGATTTTCTTTCCCTTAGGAGAGATTAAAGATTTACATTAACACTGATTGACGTGTTATCGCCTCTCAGCCAATCAGAAACTCCCGTACGCCTGGTTGTCGGACTATTCAAAATACGCAAGAATTGGGGCAGGCGGGATTTCAATTAGCCTGCGAAGAAAGCCGTTTCTCCTTACTCCTCGCCGCTTGGGACGTTTCTAGGCGAAACATCTCTAGCGGCGAGGAGCAAGGAGAAACGGCTATATTCGCCGGCTGGATTTCAATTTGACTTGCTCCCAATCTTCACGCGGCTCCGCCGCCGAAAAATCAAGCGGCACCAGGCGGAAGAGGGAAGGTGACAAAAGCTTCCTTGATCGTTCTAGAAGCAAAGCACCACTAAGTGGTGGAATGAAGTTAAGTTGCTAGGCGGGATGCAATCAGCTACGGGCACTGACCCGACCTCAGTGTTGAATTAAACATATTGACTTAGGGCCTGACTCTAGTCTTTAGGCCCTTGCTAACAGCAACAACGCGTTCCTCGCCCCCATGAACTCCTTTTCTCCGCTGTACCCGGAAGCCTCAGTTGACGTGCAACACACCAATCCACCAACGGTTACCGAGTATTGCGTTCTAAAGAAACTAACCGCCCTTAATCCGGCTAAAGCCTCAGGGCCAGACAGCATACCTGCGTGGCTTTTAAAAGAGAACGCAGACTTCCTGGCCCCAATGGTTAATGATATCCTTAACTCTTCATTCTCGGAGGCTCGACTACCCCAGTCCTGGAGGGAAGCCGAAGTTTCCCCTTTTCCAAGTAGACCCCTGTGTACGACATAAAGAAACACTTGAGACCAATCTGACTTACTCCTTTCCTTTTAAAGTTAGCTGAGGACTTTGTGGTTGATCGTTACGTCAAATCTGCTGTCCTTGCTAGGTCGATCCAAGGCAGTTTGGCACCGTTCCCGGTTCAAGTACCACAGAAGCCCTAGTTAGCGTGATCCATGCCTGGAACAGTGCAACTGACGGTAATTGAGCAACTGTGAGGGTGGTGCACTTTGACCACCGGATATTTTTCAGTAAGTTGAGCACATATGACTTCCCTGACCCTGTCATTTCTTGGAACACCATTTTACACACCACGCGCAAATAGAGTGTTAAGCTTGGCCATTAGTGGCTCATAGAATGGGGTGTGGTGTTTGGCCATTAGTGCCTCATAGAATGGGGTGTGGTGTTTGGCCATTAGTGCCTCATAGAATGGGGTGTGGTGTTTGGCCATCGCTGCTTATCATCATAATCAACGAGCTCGATGTTCCAGCCACCGATCTCTGGAAATACCTCGACAATACCACGGGGGAATATCTCAGAGACGATAAGCAAGAACCAATACAGTAAAATCCAGGCCGTTTTTGACACCCTGGTCAGCCACGCTACCGCGGACAACTTTTAACTAAACAAGACCTCATCTGGGCATCTACATATGCCTCCTACCTTGAACCCTCTATCTACTCCAAAAGAAAGCCATTCGAATTATCACCTTTTCTGCTCCAAGAACTCGTTCTAAGCCTCTTTTCTCGAAGCTTAATATTCTTTCTCTCCATTCACTTTATAAATTTCATGTTTCTTGTTTTGTATTCTCACACTTTAATCGCCTTTTACCTGCCTCTCTTTCGTCCCTCCTCCACTTTAATCGTGATTTTCATGATTATCTAACTCGTTCTCGTTTCAACTTGCATAAAATGTCCCTCAGGTATCAATTTGCGATTAGTTCTCAAGCCCCGACTATTTGGAACGATATCCCCTTGACTGTCCGTGACAGCCTTACCACTACTAACTTCAAAAAGAAACTAAAACTTAACTTTTTAAGCCTAAATTGAACTAGCGCAGGATTCTCATAGCTTATTTTTAGTTTATTTGTCAATAGTTATGGACTTTCATAGGACTATTATAAGACTGCATGCATGTAAACTTATTTAATTTCAGTTTTGTATCTTGTTTTAGTTTTGTAGTTTAGCCAACAGTCTTCATTTCTATATAAAATAATTTCTGTCATTCTGACCACAGGCTGTGTAAGCCCCCGGCTTTGGCTTTACTGAGTTTGTACTATATGAGCGATGGAATAATAAAGTTAAGTTAAAGTTAAAGATAAGTGCAAGAAACTGCTGGTAAACTTTTAAACTAAGAATACCATGCAATTCGACTCTGTTGTACTTAACGGCATGCCTAGTGAATTAGTTAACAGTGCCAAAATACTAAGCCTCAACGTCTGTAGTGATTTGAAATGGAACTGTGACATTGACTCCCTTATCAAGAAAGCTAAGAAGCGCCTGTATAGTTTATCTCAGCTTAATTGCTCTGGCCTAGGTACCCGTCAGCTAGTTCAGCTTTTCTGCACTTGCGTTCGCCCTATCACCTAGTATGCGTGTGCTGTCTTTCACGACAGTCTCTCTCGCGTGTCTCTCCAATGAACTTGAGGGAGTACAAAAGTGGCCCATGCGCATTACTTTCCCTTTCCGCTCAAACAATGAGTCTTTGGTTACGTTGAATCAGACCCAATTAAATTTTCAGACCGCCGCCAGGAACTTGTCCACGAGCCAATTTGAATTGTCTGGGAGTGAGAAAATTAGTTATTAATTATTCCTCGAAAGTTATAATCATGATAAATTGTATCACGACGTATTTTGTGATTTACAGTGTGGAAGGCTTTTTTTTTCAAGCCTTAACTCCAGTCAACTAAGATTCAACATGCAAAGATTGGTCTGTATGGCTTCAGCAATAGTAGGAAAATACCTTCGCAGTCAAAATCCAAACAAGCCTTGACCCACTTAATAAAACAAAAATGAAACTTAAAATATGAGACAAATCCGTCTTAAAAGTTAACTTTCAAAATATTTCACAACACTTCGCAAAACTTATGAAATTTTTGCTGGTTAACTAACTCAAACATGAACTTCAATGAAACTTAAATGACCCAAGGTTAGCTCTAACATCGCAAACACGACAAACCATGAAAAACTAACAACTGACAATGGCAAGCGAAGAATATTGCTGAAATGGCATTGAGTAAATTCGCGAGCTAAGCATAAAGTCAAGTACAAGTAAAAGAATAAGATGAAAACAGGAAAATACCTATGCGGACAAAATCCAAACTGAACATGACCCCACTTAATGAAACAAAAACAAACTTAAAATATGGGACAAATCCGTCTTAAAAATTAATTTTCAAAATACTTCGCAACACTTCGCAAAACTTGTGAAATTTTCCGCTATTATCTCCAGCACTACCAAAAAAGCCTAAAACAACCTTGACTTTAAGAGCTTCTTGCATGGTTACCGTGCCATCAGTTTTCTGTCAATATCTTGCTCTATTGGTATTATTTTAAAGGATAGAGCGATTTTCGTATGACCTTGAAAAAAGGTTTCGGTAAGTGTTCGTTCTTTGTTTCATCAGCCAATGGATGAAAAGATCAAAACATGGCCTCTTTGTTTTCCCGCCAAAGAAACCCTAATATGGAGAAGGCATTGTTCGATTGGCCAATCGTGTTGTAGTATGACGTCAAAGCGAAGTATCGGTTGATTTCTAGAAAGTTCTCGGGCATGAAGTTTTTTCACCTGAGCGTTCGCTTAACCAATGAAAAGCCAGACGCGTTTGTCTGTCCGTTCGATAAACCAATCAAATCGCTCTATTTCCTTTCGTTTGTCGTTTCTGTTTTGTTCGCGCGCTTTCATTTCAAGGTCGTACGAAAATCGCTCCATCGTAAACTTCTTCCGCTTTAGTCAACGCTCGCTGGTTATGAAGCCGGGGGACTGAGCCTATTTTATAACGCAGTGCATAAAAAAATTGGTTTTTCCAAGAATCAAAACAGACCCGGCTTCGAGGAAATGTTTAATATTATCCACATAAATTATTGACTTCACTGTTTATGGCGTAATTCCGTCTCCTACTGCTAAACTATCACAAAGAGATTACCTTTCCTATTCATCTTCTTATGTTTGCTGAGACCAGAGAAGTGTCATTAATTAACAGAGGTTTTGTATAAAGATGCGAAGTCTGTTTACACTAAAAATGTATATTTACCAGTCTTTGTTACTGACTATTCCGAGCTTTGTCAACAAAGTACACTCACTACACAGGAAAGATTTCAAACCACATACTCTAAACGATTGAGATGAATTGCAGAATAGAGCCCATTGAGTTTCTCAGTTTAACTCATTACAATTGGCCCTTCAATGGGGATTGCATGCTTCTAAACGGCTCTTCGAAGTTTCTTGGTTTAACTAAATTTATAAATGCTTCGAACCTCCGAGGATTAAAATTAAAAACCAAGACACAAGAACAGCATAAATAGGCAAAATATAGTTTTGTAAAGCAATAACGCTGAAGTCTTTTCCTCACTTGAAAGGAGTTACAGGTAACAATGTAAGCAAACTCTACTGAAATAAGCAAAAGGGGAAGTTTGATTTCGTACTATAATTAGCTTCAGTATGTGAGCAGTTTGGCGACAGCATTAAACAAACTTAATTCACCTCAAGAGTAAAATGGCATCAGGATTAGGAGCCCACCCTAGCGACGTGAAACAAATAGTTTGATGTTTCGATATGACGCCATACAAAACACGAACGAATAAGAAACAGTCAGCAAGCAAATTAAGAGACAGAAATGTATCTTACGGTCTGTGGCAAAGGCCAAACACTTCTTTGAGCTCTGTTTGTCTTTCCGTCGCTGTATATTGTTCATTTTGTCAACGGGTTCCGAGCTATACCGACATAGCTTCAACTTATATTTACTCTTTTCTGCATTCTTGTTTGATTCGCTAATATGATATTTCTTAACTAACTCTGTTCTCTAGAAGGGTTGCCATTCCTTAAAATAGAGTAAGTAATACATTTCAGTGGCCGAGAGCACTAGTGTACGTGCATGTTTATCACATCGTTTTCTCTCTGACGTAACTACGTAATATTCTACGGGGCACAAACAGTTCCAGCTAAGACTAGATATCACTTTACCTATAAAGATCACATCAACATTGTACTGACGTGAAAGGGGTTATTTCAAAGTAAGACGAACAAATCAAAAAGTAATAACAATTCTGTGTAGAGCGTTATCGTATAGATTTCGTACCTTGTCGAAGAGCAACTTTCACAACTTTCTAGGCTCTCACTTGAAAACATAATGTTCAACTTAGCTCCACTTAATTGTGATGGTTCAAACTTTTCGCTTTCTTATAACCCCGTGCTGCACTCGGTGACGCATCAAGAGCCAATATTTCAAAACCATGAGGAAAGACAGAATCATTAAAGAAGCAGAGCACTTTTCTTTGCTCGATCTTTAACTTTCTCTGTAGAAAGTAAATAGAAATACCGTTTGGTATTGACTTTATTACGTCATTCTGGTATATATCATTTTTTTTCCTTTTGCTTTTTTATCTTCATCCTAAAGTGCTCACCTCTTATAGGGACTTTTCTAATCTCCTTTTAATTTTAGCTAAACTTCAGTCTAAAATAACAGTTCACATCCCCCCCCCCCCCCCCCCAAAAAAAAAGTAATAATTAAAACCCTAAATGAGTAAAATCCTTAGAATTCCTTAAACAGTCTTGACATTAAATCAAGAGAGGATTAAATATATTAATCTTTACGTTAAATTCCTACTTTATATTTAGAGTAGAGCGCACTGATAAAACTGTGCTTAAAATTCTGGGGCAGCTGGCTGCACTGAACTCTAGGGCGTCAAGATCCTTAATTTTAGGCAAAGAAGAATTCAGAGGGTGCTTAGCCTGCGGAGACAGACGTATCTCCGGTTGGAGAGGAGCGATGACCACAAATACGTCCGTGTCCGCACGGAACAAGGTGTACAACAGCTTCCGAGATCTGCCTAATTCTTCATATTACAAGAAAGGGAATTTAGTAATCGTTGTATTATTTATTCAGTTTATTTCAAATGGTCTTTAGTAAAGCAACCTTAACTCGATCCTGGGATTCTAACCACCTATTGTTCAATGACGAGGTCCTTTTGGATTGTTATCCAGTCTAAGGAAACTAAATATGTGATCTTTGGAACTACTATGAAATTTAATCAGTTTGACTATTTTTTTCTATTTCTGTTTACCTAGGAGTTCAATTCTTTTGCCTTTTTATAAGTATTTAGGTATAGGCTAGCTAGACTTATGAGTATATGTGAGAAGCCGAGATGGTTCGGCTTCCTAGAATTCCGGTTGCAACACAATATAACATAAAGGCATTACAGGCATGATCACACAATGATTTTGCTTAATATTTTATCAACTTCTCCCCACTACTTCTATAGGAAATGAATAAGGGCAGCAAATGAGAATTCAGATTTTGATATTAGGGTTTAAAGGACTAAGCTGCCACCTTTATCATTCAAGCCAACTAAGTTTGGCCGTCCCAACGAGATTGTGATCGAACCAGTTTCATCGCTCCCTGCAGCCTCATAGGAAGATATTTTTATCCCTTTTTATCTTTTCCTTGTATTTTATACCCTCGTTTAGTGACTTGTTAGAAGTATTTTCGTGTAATTCGTACGAAAGAAAGAAAAAATGGTTATTTGAATAATACGTTTTTATTGTTTTAGTTATAAGCTGTGCACCTGCGTCACATCTATTAAGACTCGTCTCTCTCTGTTGGACCAACCCGACGTTTGCTTCAAGAAACTGTCGGTATATTTTAATCAAGCTACTAATGTTAATCTACGAAATTAACACCGCCATCATCTTATCCAATGGAAAGCTAGTCTGCGTAAACAACATTGTTTTTCTTTAACAGAAATTTGCATAAAGAACGATATCTTTTGTGCTTTCCATGTGTCAAGGATGATGTGTGTTTAGCAAGTGCTTCAGCCTGCTTCAAGGTCGATGAAAATGGTCAAATATCATGAGCGAAACGCTTCGTTGCAACTGAGAAATATCCAGAGACCATGAAATTAATTTATGAGATTTAGCTTTCCAAAATGGCAACAACACGCGAAGAAGCGATTTGCAATCCATCCGATGGGGAAACAACGAGAAGCAACTCCGTACATCAGAGGAATCTGTTAGTATTTTTTTTATTTTTTTTAATTTGCCAAGCAGCTCGAAAAAATCTTTGAAAACATTAATCTGGCTTGATATTACCAGCAATTTAAGAGCACAGTGCAGCATATTTTCCTGGTCCCGGGTGCATCATTGTGGTTTGCCGCGAGCTCAAATCTACAAATTAAATATAATCAAAGTTACATTCTCCGATAAACAACTGGTTTGTGTGTTTTCGTCAACCACTTTTTTCGGCCGGCTGTGGGCGGCTTTTGAGGCGTCTTGAGAGGTTTATTTTGTCTATAATCGTCTAAATTTCGTATTGCCCCGGGGGGCCAGCGGCAATGCGAAGTGATCAAGAGGGCATGAGGTATATCACGGCAAGAAATATGGCATTGACCGTCACGGAAAACCCTCGGTTAATTTTCAAAAAACGCGGCATTTTGCTAAAATTCTCTCGCGTTTTCGGGTCGCAAACTCCACTCTTTTTCTGTCGTTTTCGTGCCAGTGAATTCGAGTATTCGTTCCATTATCCGATAGTTTTCAGGCTCAGTTAACGCCAGGAAAACGCTTGTTTTGCTGGTATTAAACCGGACCGTTATAAACGCACGGCTAATGCATGCAAAATACCCGCAAAACATACGGTCAACACATAAAAAATGAATCGTATCCCGTTGTTCACCGCCGTTTTCCTGTGACTGAACATCGCGTTTTTTGGTGTTTTCTGGTGTTTTCAAGGGGCAAAACAAAGAATTCACAGACGTTTTCCGCCATTCTGCGTGAGTTTTCTCGTGTTTTCTGGGGCAGTGAACAACTAGAAAAATGCCCGGAAACAGCGTGTTCCGCAACGTTCACCCATCGGTTAATGAGATGTTTTCCATCGTTTCAAAACGTTTGTCTCCAGGAAAACGCGCTGTTTTCACTATCCGAATGCGCTTATTTTCGCGCATTTTCTACGTTTCCAGTGTGATTTTATGCGGAGAATGTAACTTAGTTTTTTACTCACTGGTGTTTTCGTTCTAAATTTAACATCCGTTGTTGCACTTTTGTTTTTCCCAGCACCTGCCACAGAAAATAAGAGATTTTTTGCCGTGATACGATCCAGTTTTCCGTCACACGATATTTAAATTTCCTTGTGAAAGAATATTTGATTGAAAACGGAGCCTTAGATTTTGCAAAACAGGGTTGTGGCGTATGTGTTTGAATTTACTTGAAAACTGATCCTTATTTTTTAAATAAGATCGCAACAAATGAATTACAAACTGTACACATGAAATAGTGCTGAGTGACCCACCGCTGGCTATTCTAGTTCCATATTTCTTCTTAACTCGCTTGGTTGGGACAATTTATCGGCTAGAAGGGCCAAACAAAAGGCTAATTTAATGTACAAGTGCATTAATAATCTCGCCCCAGCATATATCTGTAATTTGTCTTCCCCAAGAACACCGAATTACTATTTTCGCAAGGCGAAGAAAAATTAATTCTCCCAAAGCCAAACTTTAGTTACAGTGGTGCTCTTCCATAGAACAATCTTCCTGAGGAAATCAGTACTCCCACACGGCAAATATGTAAAACAGTTTTTGAGAGTTTTTAATCAATTTTCTATGTTAGACTGATGTTTTTAACCGTGTATAAAATAATTAAGTTCTCATTCATCACTCATTCATTCATTCGTGTCGGGTGTGCAAACAAACCTCCATAGCCATTAACCTGCACAAAACGCTAGGATGCAAATAGACGAGCCAAATTACGCGCCTTGACAAGTCGAAAAGTTTCTCAGTAGAGACGAAGAGTCGAACCGGTCTGGGCAACTGGCCCGATATGACTGATTGAAGGGAGATAAGATAATTATCGAGTCGAGTGTACGAGTCTAATTTGATCCCGATTTTGAGAATGATTGATTGCAAGCCGCAAAAATATTTCTGTTAATACGGATACAGCGAAAGAGGAAAAAGTCTGCTTTACTAAGTAGAATAATACAGACAAAGGCCCTGAACAAAGCTGAGGCAAAAATCTCTCGTCCATTTTTCAGTTTTTAAACAATTAAAAGTGTTTTACAAATAATTGTACCATGAAACAGTTTACTCAAATTATGTCGCTCAAGATTAGCCGGCCCGCCAGTAAAAGTTATCGGCCTAACACCAATTTAAAAACGCATTGCAGTCTGGCAAACCCTGCTTACTAAAAGAAAAAAAAGTTAGCATTTCGTGGATGCGAGTCGGCTGGTCACTGAAATATAAAAATAAATCTTTTCATTAACCACGCCATTTGGCTTCACACTTTTTTACTGAATTGTTAAGCAGCTTTTCTGCCGAAGCACTCAAATGAATGCACATTTACACGCAACTTCAAACCTGATCTGGGGATTCTTTATGACTGGCCCGAAACAGATTCACTCTCGGCTTTGCTTAGAATATCCTGGCACTTCATCCATATGGGGTATGCTGAACTGTTTACACCTAAGTTTCGTCCTATCACTGAAATTCAGCTACCGCAAATAAAATGTTCGACTTTCTAAGTTTGGATTTAATATGCAGGACACACTTAAGCGCTGGCTTTGTCCAGCTTTATGCGTAAAGAAATTGACGATTTTTAAAATAAGAAAATTTGGTAAGTCGCCGTCCCAGATGGTTTTTGAAATTTTTACTTGTCGACTGGGTTTATTCAGGTCCGTTACTGTATTGCGTATATTCTTGGTTTGAATCTACTCATCCATCAATGTATTTTGACATGCGACAGCGGTTCTAGTTATTTATAGTCTTTTCCCTCCAGATTATGACTCTCTTATTCGCCGTTGCACAGCTCTCACAATACACCTTGTTTGTCCCCGCCTTCCCCTCAAAAAATTGCATTACCTTTGTATTTAATTTCTCTTCGGCATTACAGTCGTCCCAAGAGAAATTGATGGCAATGCTTTTGCAAAATTTTTGGGAGCGAGCAAGGTGTATTATGGGAGATGTGCAAATTGAGAATCCGCATCTATCAGGCGGTTACCATGTTCCACTTTTCTCAGCGGACTCTCCTCACAAAAAACTTACCCCTTTTGGGAATCTGCAGAGGGGGAACACCTTCATTTCGTCTCTTATGAAAAGCGCACTGCTAACACTTCTGACACTTTCCCGAATAAAGATACTTTTGAGCGTAAATTGCGAAATCAGTTTTGCAACACCACTGTATTTTTACGCTCGTACCATTTTAGAATTTTTATCGTCTTATTCCTTTCAGCCATAGAACGTTTTATAACTTTTTCATGATCGATTCGTGCCGTCTCACAGCGGCCGTTAACGTTGTTACAATATAAGGATCAAAAGAACCAGCACCACCGTTAGCTGTCATATTAAGGTTACTCTTCGTAAAGATTAAGAAAGTTTAATGATCTTTAATTTTCTTCATTTTGTAAACTTTTTAAACAGACAAATTTTAATATGAGAACATATTTGAATATGTAAAACATTTCCCACCAAAACGTTTCTCTAATTTATTTTATTTTCCCTTCGTAGTTGTTGTTGTCAATCCAAGTTCAGCCCATGTTACTGGTGGTCAAGTTTCTGTAGGTGGTATATGCGTCTTTTGGAAAGATTTTTTGGTTGGTTTGGCGAAGGAATCGCTAAACATCCGCTTGTTACCATCTCAATATGTCTCGTGTTCGTCAGTATATGTTCCGTAGGTTTTGTCTGGTTCAAGACAGAAAACAGAACAGTAAAGCTATTTGTTCCTCAAAGCAGCCGTTCTATTAATGATTTAGACAAAGCCGAGAAACACTTTCGAGTAAAAATTCGCGAAGAAATCGTCCTTTTAATAGCGTCTTCTGATGATCGCAATGTTCTGGTTCCTGATTGTCTGCGGCAGGCATTCAGGGCACATCATGCTGTTATGGAGTTAGAATCATACTCTGAATTCTGTGTCACGCTATCAGGAGAGAAAGCAAAGACGCAGGACGACTGCATGATAATTAACCCGCTGGAATTTTTGCAGTTTAATGAGAGCAAAATCGATAGTAAAATGACCCTGGAACAAGTTCAAGAGGAACTATCGAGAGCATACAACAGCTCACGTCCTTTGGCACGGAATGGTCGGACTTTCTCCTACAATTTTAATCGTACTTTTGGTGGCGCCACTAAAAAGAAAGATGGAACTTTCTCAAAAGTCACAGCACTGCAAATGGTGTATCTATTGAGTGACTTAAACGATGAAAAAGAAAACGACAAAGTTGTGGAGTGGGAGAAAACGTTTATTGACAAACTGGAGTCGTTAGACGGCACCCTCTCATGTTTTAAAGTCCATTACTCAAGCGGGAGAAGTTTAGACGACGCTATCGCCGAAAGCAGTGGCTCTGACGTCACTCTGGTGTCAATCACTTTCACTCTCATGATCACATTTGCCTGCGTCATGCTTGGCAAGTTTCTGAATCCGCTGACCGGTCACTCCTTGCTCGCTAATGCAGGGGTGTTTGCAGTGGCCCTTGGGATACTATCTGGGTTCGGCCTTGCCATGTGGTGTCGAGTTCCTTTCATCAGTATCGTGGGCGTTTTACCGTTTTTGGTTCTTGGAATTGGAATCGATGACATGTTTATTCTAGTGGATGAACTTGATCGGCAGCCACGGGACATGCCACTGACCGAAATAATCAGAGCTGTTATGGCGCATTCAGGTGCCACCGTGACCATGACAACTGTGACTGACCTGGTGGCGTTTGCAGTTAGTACCTCCACTTCTTTTCCTGCAATAAAGTTAGGGCCTTAAATATATAAATTTCAAGCCTTAAGAGACAAGATACTTTCCATGTGAACGTTTACTGTTTTGACGATTTTTATCTTAGTTCATACGCGCTCTCGATAATCTCTTGAGAGAAAATAGGGGGTCTGTGGACAGGCTAAGTTTTTGCATTGCTAACGCCCATACAGATCGGAAGGAAATCTTTTTTATATTCCTTTACAGCCCATGTTGAGATCTGCTTGTCATGTCTCATGAATGAAATGTAAATGTACGTGCAAGTGAATTGCACATACAGGTTCCGTTTTGTTTAAAAGAAGCCCTGTCTAACTCTAGCCATTTGTTATCAGGTATTTCTGTATCTACGCGGCTCTAACAGTGACATTCTCCTACATAATGATCATCACCTATTTCGTGGCCATCATGACATACGACGTAAAGAGAATAAAATTCGGTCGTCGAGACTGCTTACCATTCTGCCGAGCACCTCAGCCAGAGGAGGGCGCGCCAGCCTGGGACGAGCCTAGCCCACAGTTATCGAATCGCGCTATGGGGACCTGGGGCAGCTTTCTCACATATCCGGTGACAAAGGTGGTCGTTATCGTTTTATCTCTGGGTTTGCTTGGGGCTGGAATATATGGAGTCTTAAAAGTAGATGAGAAATTCGACAGAAGGATCTTAGCGAAAGATGATTCGTACTTGAAACGATTTCTGACAGCTGAAGCAGAACACTTTGAACTTTCCATCGAAGTCAGCATTGTGATAACTGAAAACGTAGGTTATGAGGAACCCTCTACACAGGAAGCTATCAGAAACCTAACAAACATTGTGAACAACAATGAACATTACCTAGCCCGATCTTTGTCCTGGATGGACCATTTCGCAAAGTTTGCTAAGATGGTTAACATCAGCACTATCGGTCCAGCATTTTTGCCTGGTTTGAAAGCCTTTCTCAATCAAACAGAGTTTTCATTCTTCGCTCAGGATCTGAACTTTTCTACTAACGGCTCTGCGCTAGAAGCTTTGCGCATTATCGGTTTCATGAAAAGCAACGGGGAGTCTACATTCCAAAAAAATGCAATGCAATCACTTCGCGAAGATCTTGAAAAGAAGTCCAACCTCAAGGCCTTCCCCATTACACGTGCATTTGTTTTCTTTGAACAGTATGTTATCACATCACGTGAAACTATACGGAACCTCATAATCGCAGCCATTACAGTCTTTGTTGTCACCAGTCCCTTTTTGGTTGACTGCACAGTGGCAATCCTCGTGTTGTTCAACTTTGCCGCTCTGATATGTGAACTGTTTGGCTTAATGTTTATTTGGGGTGTGTCACTCAACGCTGTGTCCATGATAAATCTTGTTATGGCAATTGGTTTTGCAGTTGATTACAGCGCACACATTGCGCATGCGTACGTTGTTTCTAACAAGTTATCAGCAAATGAGCGAGTGGTGGATGCTCTGAGTACTCTGGGAGCGAGTGTATTCATGGGAGGTAAGTCAACTTCATTACAGTTAACCCTATCATAAAGGACTTTGGATACTGCTATAAAACGAAAATGTTCCAAAAACGGACACCTAGAGATCACTTAGTTTTAACTGGAATAGTAAGGCGTGTGAAATTAAAGGGAATTTAGCCAATGTTTAACAAAACTGCGTTATAAGCCATTTTAATGTCATTAAAGTTGTGAATATTGTTCATCGTGGTGTCAGATAGGAATGAACGTTTATTCGTTTCTCTCACGATAGAATCGCTTTGAGATATTGATCGCGACGTTTCGACTGCAATACTGCTAGTCTTCATCAGGCGATGAGGTCGATTGTTTACGTATAGCTATTTATGCACGTTGGTTCGCTGTGATTGGTGTATTTCGATCCTCATTATTCCGACTAGCAGATGATGTTCCCTCTGGGGTCCGCTTTGTAGTTGAACGGCTGTTATGCTTTCTGATCGTAGGCATCCATGCTTCAGGAATTTCGATTCCGTTGTCTCTATTGATGTTATTAGACTTGTCTCTATTGATGACTTGACTTGATTCCGTTGTTATTAGACTTGACTTGATTCCATAAAGGAAGATGCCCCAGTATATATTGGCGAAACAGGGAGAGCAATGCAAGACAGGATAAAAGAACATGACAGAGATATACGACTTGCTCATACACAAACCTCCGCAGTTTCGGAGCACGCAAACGAAACGGGGCATCTTCCTTTATGGAATCAAGTCAAGTTTATCGATCGTGACCCTCACCGATATACACGTAGGGTCAAAGAGGCTATCCAAATAAGACTTCATTCTAATAACATCAATAGAGACAACGGAATCGAAATTCCTGAAGCATGGATGCCTACGATCAGAAAGCATAACAGCCGTTCAACTACAAAGCGGACCCCAGAGGGAACATCATCTGCTAGTCGGAATAATGAGGATCGAAATACACCAATCACAGCGAACCAACGTGCATAAATAGCTACACGTAAACAATCGACCTCATCCCCTGATGAAGACTAGCAGTATTGCAGTCGAAACGTCGCGATCAATATCTCAAAGCGATTCTATCGTGAGACAAACGAATAAACGTTCATTCCTAAGCCTTTTTAATTTCGCCGAACTCTTTTATGTAAACACCATTTATGGTGAACAGCTTCATGAAAGCATATGCTGTAGACTATAAAAGCATTTGTCTTTTTAAAATAACCCCCTGAGGGAGAGATCCGGCCAAAGTTGTTCAAAAGCTGGATAACGCTATCCACTGGATAAATCTTTGTCCAGTGGATAACGCAATTGGTTTCTCCTGAGACGGTCTCAATGGGTCAACTGTCAGGCGTCAAACGGCCTAAAATTTAATAGTGTACCATCAAAAACGCAGGGTAATATTAACCGTCAAAACGTCTCAAGGTATTTCAAATCAATATGATGCCAGTATTCGACGAAGGTATCTATTAGCTGATTTTAGTTACCAATGTGAAAAATGGAAAAGAAATATGCGAAATATATAGTGCGGCTCGATCTTATCCTTGGTTATTTATTTATTTGTATATATTTTTTTTGTCGTTTAGGTTTCAGTACCTTCCTTGGAATGATCGTCTTAGCATTTGCTTCGTCCGAGATATTCCGAATCTTTTTCCGAATGTTCCTTGGAATCGTCGGGTTTGGTCTTATTCATGGTCTGTGCATTATGCCTGTTTATATGTCCTTGCTGTGTTGGAAGCCTTCAGTCACCACATCTCCCTCAGTCAGAGTTAGCGCAGAAAGGCTAGGTAGCATAAAAAAGAAAGATGAAAGTAGCCACGATTTGCAGCTGGTAGCGATTGGAATTGAAAACCCGGGTCTAGCAGCCGAGAACCCTTCTTTGGAGTTAGGTGAAGAAGAAAACGTCGACTAAGTTCGTCCTAATAGTAATGAGACAGGAAAATGATGAAACAGATTACCATCAATATATAGTGAACGTTTTCAAAGGACGTCAGAGCGAGGGCTTAGGAAGCAGTGACGATTGGCTAGATGCCTCGATAAAGCGTGAACGAGACTGAGCTGGATCGTGAAGATATTAAGAGGCTACTCGGGCATGACCGGACCTAAGATGACATAGCAAAGTTATAACGTTAAAGAGTCCAGTTTCCACTATTTCCTTTTGTGTAAGTTAGGAAAAGGTTTAAGCGCCGACTATTACAGTTTTGTTTGTTTTTGTGTTTGTTTGTTTATTTCTCCAGCAGCTTTATGTGAAAGGTAAAAAAAATACGGTCGTTTTGGAGGAGCCCCCTTTGGGGCTTAAATATTGAGGTAACGGAAAACCCTGGAAAGATTCAGAAAACGGCTAACTTTATTACGGTCGTAGCTTAGATTCTGGGTACAGCTAGAATACCAATGACCGGATGCATAGAGTGTGTACTTTGACAAAGTCTCATCAAAAACATTTTTAACTGTCCTGTCTTTATTCTTTATTGCTTCTGGTTTCACTGAGATATCATTTCATTGGAAGGAACGTAGAAAACACACATGAGAAAAGGAAAGTCAGATATAAGAGCCAACTTATCTGTATCCTGTATCTGTCATCAGTTTCTCTTTTTTCACACAAGCAGAATCATAACGCTTTCTTCAATTCGAGCCGTGAAATGAAACGTGTTTTGAAATACTTGTGTTTTGGCCGCAAGTTTTCAATTTCAAAACGAACACCCCCTCTAAAACTCCAGCTACGGGCCTGGATAGTGGGATAAAGCCGATCCATGTTTGTTCTGCACGCAATCCAACCACTCGGAGAGATAATAACGTCTCTATTGACCGCCTCGGGAGACTGATAAGACATGAATGCCATAGAGTCCTTTATAAATAATAGCCCACGTTCGTTATTATATTAAAATTCTAAAATGATTCTTTCTGTTCATTTTCCTATAATATTTGGTTTGGTTTTCTTTGTGCTTAAGTCTCTTCTGGAAGGAGTCGTGAAAATTTGAGTTATGCCCCGGATCGAATGCAGTCGCATAAATTTGCTACGCAATTTTTCGAAATTGTAGCAAAACAAATGATTTAAAGAAATATTGAGAGACAATTAATTGCAAATATCGCAAAAATAGCAAGAACAGTAAATTTAACGAAATTCTAGACTTATAAAGGGAAAGGCAAAGAAGGGCCTCAGAAACGTCGCAAAAGTCCCAAAGCTAAAGTAACAAGAAATATCCCTGTAATCTAAAAAGACAGGGTAACAAATATCGCAAGAATAGCATGAATAACAAATTTAACAAAATTTTAGACTTAGAAAAAGAAAAGGCCAAGAAGGACCTCCAGAAGGCCGCAAATTTCACTAATTTCGCAAAAGAAATAAGAATTTTTCTTGATATCTAAAAAGACTGGGTAACAAATATTGCAAAAGTAGCAAGAATAAACAAAATTAACAAAGTTTTCAGAGAAAAGGCAAAGAATGGCCTCGGAAAGGTCGCAAATTCCGCAAAAATGGCAAGAATAATAAATTTAACAAAATTCTATACTCAGAAAGAAAAAAAGCCATGAAGGTTGTCGGGAATGCCACAAATTTCACATAAATCGCGAAAGTGACAAGAATGTTTCTTGCTATGTAAAAAGATTGCGAAACAGATGTCGCAAAAATAGCAAGAATAGCAAATTTAACAAAATTCTAGGGTTAGAAGAAGAAAAGGCAAGGAAGGGCCTCGAAAAGTTTTGCAGATTTCGCATTTTGCTATTGTTGTTATTTTGGGACGATTGTTTTGGTGGGTTCTTGGCCATGAAAAGTTCTGCTCGCTTTTGCGTTTGTTGCTAACATTTGTGCCCTTCTGTGAGCCAACCTCGTTCCCAGGTTCTCTCTCCTACCCGTCGAGAGACCCTGGTTGGGTCTGGTCACGTGTCTCCCAGAATCTGGGAGATTACAAACAAACAACTTGGGGGAGGGGCGGATAAGTGTGAGATTTGTCTCTACAAAGCGTAGACCGTCGAGATCAGTGGAAACTGAGTATCCGACTTTGTCTGAATGGTCCTGTTTTTTATAGTTCCCGGACTAGTCAAGACAAAACCTCGAACGCCGAATCCTTTGACAGCGAAAGCGTAACTTCCTGCAGAATATCTGGATGTTTATCGGATGATGCAAGGGAAATCATGGATTCACCACTTGTGCAGTTAAAAATATTTTAGGCGGTTGTATTCATATCGAAACGCAGTGGGTTTAAATTGCCATTTCTATGTTATGGAGGCCACCTTTAGAAAGCAAACGTATGTATTTTCAAGACTATGATTATGCAGTTCGAAGTGGGGCCGAAAAGATGTATCAAGCGTTGCCGTCCTCACCGACCTCGAAAATATTAAAATCAAACAGAAGCAACAGGAAGAGAGAATACGCCGCTCGGACTCAGTTTGATTGTTCAAATGAAAAGAGGTAAACAGAATCTTAGAAGAGTATATTTTTATCCAACGGCTCTGTGTTGTATTTTTGTCGTCGTTTAAAATCAACAGAATAGCCGTATAAGTTTCTTTGTTAAAAAATATGGCTTGCACGACTGCCAACCGTTTATTGTTCTTTGTTGAATTTTCTAGAGGGTTAGGTATATGCTTTAGAGGATTCAAAAAAATCCCTGAGCTACATTTGTTTTTTTTAATAAAGCTTTCATTTGGACCATATACAAGAAATCCTTTCGCTTTGGAAGGTTATCACTGAGTTATGTTGTCTGTTTTGTCTCTGTTTATACTATTTCCTGTTGTCTTCAGTTTCGCGTTTTGGTCACCTTTGCTTATGCACGTACTATAGTATATTTTTGTTACCTCTATTTACCACTAAAAGCGATACGTTTTATCTGTTGCCGCATTTTAAAAGGTTAGGGGCAGGAGAAAGCTGACATTTCAGACTACAGCTTTCCGTTGAGTCATTAGAGCTAAAATATTATTTTGACCGTGAATGTAAAATGAATCCTCTGCTCTCAACGTAACTGCTTTGTTTTGTCACCGCTAATGGTTTAGGTTTTGCATGTACTGATTCGGGCCGATTACCAGCCGCTGTAACCGACAAACATTGATTCTTTCAATGCAAGTTCAACGAACAAGGATTTTCCCTTCAATGCGGATAAACACGCGCTTGTGTCTTACTCAGGATCGTAGATTTTAGTATCTAATTGTTGCCATCGGTTTAACTGCGATAACGAGTTTTTTATTTCTCCGCTGGTAATTCGCTTGTTTATCTGGTGATAGCTCTGTTTAGGCAGAAATTTCCCGAATTTCAGTTATAGTTGGAGGCTTAGCAAACCTGTCTTGCCCTTTCGATCATTGCGTGAACGGTGAAAACAAACCAGACAAAAAAATTGAGAGACAAAGGACTCCTCCCTCGGAATTAATTTTGTTCTGGGACCACGTGACCAGACCCAACCAGGGTCTCTCTCTCTCTCGCTCCGTAGGGACGGGTAGGAGAGAACCCTGGGAACGAGGTTGTCTGTGAGCATGTTTTGACACTCCTTTTTAACTCGTGGGTACGCGCGAGCGTACCACGAGTTATTGCAGGGACAGGGATATGCAAATGAGTCACTCGCTCACTCGTAGTAGACGTTTTCGTAATTAATCGGGTCCGAACTCGAGAGCGCGAAGATCTATCGTTTCCAAAGAAGCACGCGCTCGGCGAAGTTCGGTGGCATCAAATTCCTCGCTGAGAGCGCGCATCGTGCGCTACAGCACGGTCAGAGGATAGAGGTCTCACCAAATTTAAGACACGCAGGAATCTTTCAGATTAGTACGATTCAAGAGCCTTTGACTCGTCCAGGCGTTAAACTTGACGAGAAGATGAGCATTTGCTCTTCTACTCCTTCAACTTCGACGCTGGCTTGATCTCATACCTTGTAGTAATGTAGTAGGTTATGTGTATGAATGAATGTATAATAAATAAAGGCACTTCTTCTTCTTCTTCTTTATAAGGACTCCTTAAGATCACCGGGGGAAATGGATGTGATTTTGAGCATTAGCTTTAAAGTAACAGCAGAAATCGAGATAAGAAAACATAAGCTTATGTTTTGCGTCCTATTTCGCGGAGGGGTTGTGTCGACTTTGTATCGCATATGTTCTTTCATTGCCATGAAATGTGTTTACATTGTTTTTTACTGTCAGTAACCTGATTTCAATTAGCCTTAAATTTCATCCAATTGCTTCGAGTCGTTTTTTCAATCGGTTAAGTATGGCCACAGGGTCCAGAGGAGATGTGTCTGTCGTTAGAACATCAAAACCCATCGAAAACCTCTGAAAAATCGCGTTACAGTTTCGTTAGTCGTTTCGTTACACATTAATTATTCTGTAGACCGCAAACCAAGAGACTGAGGGGTCGCAAGATCGGCTTATAGTATAGAACACGGAAATTGTCCATTTTTTCACTCTGCACTCGTGCAGCAAGAAAAGTATTGTGTTTCCAGAACAAGGATAGTATATTTATAATCTGAATTTCTATCATTTCCTAAAATTTACTGTGGGAAAAGCAGAGGTGATAACTAATTGATTGTTTTTTAAACAACGTACCCACGAGTTGACGATAGTCTTTCTTTGATTATAAATTGTAGCCTATGTTGATGGAAGAACGAAGCGTGAGCGTATTGAAATTACATTATTTTGTTACAGTAAATAGTCTCACGTCTGTAACTGATGATTTCGAAAATCGAAAGCATTACAAAATTACTGGACAAGAACTTATCTCGTTGAAATATCGATGGGTCGATCGGGAAGAAACACTGACGCGGGGGTGTTCTTGGCCCCTTTGCCCTTCTTTTTAATGAACAATTCTTAGCTATTCTTTTCGCTTTTGCTCAATCAGGCCTTCTTTACCTTTATTCTTTGCAAGTCCGAACTTTTGCAAATTGGAACAATTTTGGTTGATGTTGTTGTTACTGATTTTTGCGAAATTTGCGGACCATTAGACGGCCCTCTTTACCTTTAATCTTTTCCTGAATTTCATATTCTTGTTATTCTTGCGATATTTGTTAGCTTGTTTCTTTAGTTTTCGTTTGCGATTTTTGCGAAATTTGTGGACTTCTGGAGGCCCTTCTAAGTTTGTTTTTAAGTATGAACATCTCCACCAAGTATGTTGGGGATTGTACTCCGTGTCGTAGACTGCAAAACAGTCCGTATTTTTGCGTATTCAAGTACGCGAGAGCAGTCAAACAAAAGGTTTGGAACGAGGCTGAAAACAGAGAGCGAGACTGGGGAGAGACGCCTCACAAGGCTCGCGAGCTTCGGGCGCCTAAGACTCATACACCACGCTTTACCGATTTCTTTACTGATTTTGAGAAAAAAAACCGACTGTTTTGCAGTCTATCCGTGTCTCTACTTCTCATCGTTCAACAGCTACAACTACAATTCTTCTTATTTTTCTACTAGCAAATACTACTTGTAGGCGTGTTTGAGTTAGCTGACTGGGAGAACTTTCCATCGCATATCCTGTCGTTTAACCTGTGAAGAATAGAATGGTCTACACTGTTTTAATTGACAAGTACCAAAGAACCAATTGGATGCTTGCGGTAAAACTGCGCGGTAGGCGGTACCAAGCATGCAAAACAGGAACTTCAGTGTACGTAAAACTCAAGGTCAGCTATATTCCTGGTAGTTATTAACGTTTAATGCGTGATTCAGTCAAAATTGGGTAAATTTACGTCATAATTTATATTTACTTCTCCCCATAAAGCCACTGCTAAATTAAGATAAAGGAACCAAATTGGAAGACAGCAAGTGATTATCAAAGATCTTGATTTAAAAGCATTTTATGATTTCCTAATGAGGTTCCTCTAATACAAATTAAAGAGGAAGGCTGGTATAGACAGTATATTGGGGTTCAAAAATTAAAAGTCACGTCGGATTTGTTTTCGGCCAAGGGTCCGAATCCCGTCGTAATTTCCTTGAACTATGAACTGTTTATTAAGAAACTAGCCAGCATGACAGCCAAACAGGCTATTAAGAAACTAGGACGTACTACAAAATAAACATTCCGATAACCTAAAAATAAGAAAAACCTTTAAAAAGCCAAAACTCAAAAACAAAACTAAAATAAACTACTTGGTAACACTTGTTTGGAGGGGCCTTCTGATCTTAATCTGTCTGGAGGTCCTTCTTAACCTTTAAATTCTTCTTTATAAGTTTGAACTTCCGCTAAAATTGTTATTCTTAGTATTGATTCGACATTTGTTAGGTGTTTTTCTTTTAACAGTGAAAATTCTTTTTACCTTCGTGATTTCTGCGAAATTCGCGGACCATTAAAGGGCTTTCGGGAGGGCCTTCTTTATCTTTGTTCTTTATAAGTATGAACATTTGCTAAATGTGTTATCCTTGGTATTGATTTGAAAAAATTCTTCGATTTTGCGAAATTTGCGGACTTCTATTGGACCTTCTTTACCTTTACTTTACTAGTCTAAACTTCTGCTCACTTTGTTATTCTTGTGATTCTTGCGATATTTATCACGGTGTTTTTTATTGCAATGATTTTCTTGTTACTTTTGCAATTTTTGCAGACTTTTTTAGATTTCTGCAAGCAGTTTCTATTAAATATGTTTTTGCTAAAATTACGACAAATATTAGCTAGCAAATTTTCGCTACAGCTTGCAGTCCTTGCTGAATTTGTTATTCTTGCTATAGTTGCTATAATACATTTCTGATAGCAGTTTCCTCCTTCAAATCTTTTTTGCCAAAATGGCGAAAACAATTTGCTAGCAAATTTTTGCCAGTGTGTTCAATCCTGGACATAAGTGAAGAGAAACTTTTGCATTTTTTCCCTAAAGCCTCGGAGTCATGTTAGAATGTTGGCTATTTAAAAAGGTTTATCACGGTCAGATATTTCTCCAAGAAATGCTGGCTAAGACAGTATACCCCTTAACTGAAAGAGCTCATTTGTTGACAACTCACTGCTAATCAACCCGGCAACATTTTTAATTAAAAATGACCGGTTGTGCGTGCTACAATTGTTTATAGCTCAGAGTTAGCTTGGCTTGCTACTATATCCTCAAACACCGTATCTCCCTCTCCCCCTGCCCATTCAAAGACTTCTACAATTCTGGCTTAAAAGGAACAAATGGCTGGCTACGCCCCTGTCACGGGTAGAAGAGCGAGCGAATTATGCGAGCACGCCGCGTGAGAAAAAAAAAAACTATTAAGATCTTGCATGTTTGGTTTGTACCTGAACAAATTGCATGGTCTCGTGAGGGTACAGGCCTACCATCGGAGACACTTGAAGGGCCTCTGAGACGTTTTACCGAATTCGAAACAGGGGAAGTGAAGTTTTTTTCCCCAACCTACTGTTGCAAAAAACAACAAAACACCCAAACTTTTCAAACTTGAAAAAACAACAAAACGCCCAAACTTTCAATGCAAGAGTTCATAAAGGGTCGCAACGATTTCGTGCCAACGATCATGACTAACGGGACTAGCTAAGTGTTTTCCTGTGCATGAATAAGAGGCGAATTTGACGTTTCGTTTTGCACTTGTGGAGATATTGAGTACGAAGTTGCGGTTGAGTTGTTGAGCGGGTTAATGTTGAGTTAAGTGAGTTCCACATTACGACCTCCCAGAATTCAAGTTGGCCTCTAAATGATGCACGCTTTATTTATACCGCAAGGTCATCAATGTCAACGGCCTAAGCTGTATGATGATAGTAATGAAACATGGGCGACGGGATTCGGACCTTTCGTCGAAAACAAATCCGACGTAGTTTTTTTTAATTTTTGAACCCCAATATGTTGTCTATACAAGCTTTCCTCGTTAATTTGTATTAGAGCAACCTCATTAGGAAATCATAAAATGCTTAATCAAGATCTTTGATAATCACTTGCTGTCTTCCAAATTGGTTCCTTTATCTTAATTTAGCAGTGGCTTTATGGGGAGAAGAAATAGTAAATATCATTTATGACGTAAATTGACCCAATTTTGACTGAATCACGCTTAAAACCAGGAATAAACATTATAATTGCTTTAATATAATTGATGTGATTAAAACTATGAAAAAGACTTTGAAAAAAGAAATTAATGATTCAAACCTGCCATTCAGTTAAATATCACTCTCAGTGCAATGTTCTCACAGCTCAACTATTTTCTGGTCGCGAACTAGACGGAACAAGCAGTTAGCACTAAGCGTCAAAAGAGAGCCTGAGGGGGAGGTGTGACGGGGGTCATGACATTCGGCCCGTTCATCGGCTGGAGCTTAAAATTATGTCAAAGATGACTAGTATTCAAATGAGTGAAATACGTATTTGAAATTGATAACCCTTCCATTCTTCTTAATTTGGGTTTCTCTCATCCCTTCTATTTACTTTATAAACAAGCGAACAGCGAGGGGAAAGAGCGTCAAGAACGAAGGAGGACTGGGTAACGAAATCAAAAATAAAGGGACGTGCCATTTTGCGCAAACATCGAAATGTTTGTTTCTGGGCGTTGCGGAACTTTTTTTGTTTATGGTTCAATCTTTTATGTTGTAAAGTAACTATTGTTCGGCGTATTTTCATTTTTTTTTTTTTGTTTTCGTACGTCCTCCAGTGTCCTTACTAACCGCAAAACCCGGATAAACTGAGATAACTCATACAGTTCACAAAGAGTCACAACAAAATGAGACCTGTTAGAAGAACGCTTTAAAATAATTTAACTCTCATTCTGTGGCAGTTAAAGTATTATTCACCTTTTATACATTAAATGCTATTGTTCATAGTTCCAAAACAAGCCTCTTGGGAACATTTTATTTAAAAAAAGGAACAATACGAGATAGCCAAAATGACGTATTACGGCCAAAACCGAATGCGATTGACATATTACAGAGAGACCAAACGTTGAAGTGATGAAAAGTGTTCCCCATTTGAAATAGTTTTATCTTTCCCTCAACTTAACGCTGTGACGTATTGGCCCTCAAAGCGTAACTGGTTGTTGTACATAAGATAGCCAAGAACAGTTTCGGCGATCACTCTTAAGAAGTCGAGCTAAGCTGATCATTATGATTGCAAGTGACAGCCTAGAAAGTTGTGAAAGTTGCTCTTCACGAAGGTTTGTTGTTATTCTTCATCATAACTCGTAACACTTTTATTTTTATTTTTCTTATTCTGATCGTCCTTTGAAATAATAGACATACTATGAATCAGTACAATGTTAATGTGATCTACAAAAGTGACATCTTTAATTTTTTAGCGCAGTCTTGCACCATGTTTTATTTATAAGTTCCTCGAGAAATAACGCGGAGAAGGAACTGCTGATTAAGACGAAAGAAATTTATCAAAACTAGGCTATTTCTGAATGAAAGAATGGGGCTGTTGGGAAATGATATTACAGACTATTTCTGTCACTGCTATAATAACTCTATGAAACTGAATGTCACCCCTTTTAAAGAAAGGCGTCAGAAAAATTATTATTATTTGGTAAATCAAATAAGAAATCGGAAAAGAGCAATATTATAAGTTGACGCTAAGCCGGTAGCCAAGAATCTGTTGGCAAAAAGAGCTGAAAGCCGAACCATGAACAGCGTCAGAAAGACGATCAGAGCACCGCACAAAATTTTTTGACATTATGACACAGTCTAGTTGTTTTGTGGTTTGCTTGATAATGTGTTTCTTAGTTGTTTGTTTTTGGGACGGCCTGGTATATCCAGTATCATCGAACTGCTTCCGTTCACCAGGGAAAATGCCTTTATGACATAGCTAATACCGTTTTTCTTTCGAGGCGAATTCAGCTCATTTAATGTTTTCACCGGTCTCAGAAATGCAGGAGCTAGATAACTTGTAAAACTCTTCTTTATGCAGACTTCATGTATGTTTGCACAGTTTAATTTCAGTAACTCTTTTCAAGTGTGAAAAATGGCCTGCGTAATGTGCCGTCTGTACATGACTTAAAGGAGTTTTTCTTTTTAGGGACGAGTGATAGCCTGTTTTTTTTTTTTTTTTGTAATTCGTAACTGTTCTTTGATTTTTATCCCTTACGCTTCAAGTAAATAAATTCAAATTCAAAAATCTGCGAAGCACCTTGCAGAACCTTGCAGCTGCAACAAGACCCCATAGGATTAGTTTGAAAAACAATGACGAACAAAGTTTTAAAGAAGTGCTAAGCCACTGAGATTTCAAGAAACGCATGCAAAGAAACATCTGCATTGGGAACCTGATTTCAAAGAATTTTAGAGCGTTCTATTCTGTAATCCCACTCATTCATCCTAAGTAGTTGTTTTAGAAGTATTCAGTTTTAAGTGTAGTGAGAAGTTTGTTGACAAAATTCGGAATCATCAGAAGCTGTAACATATAGGCAGTATTAGGTTTAGTACAAACACTTCAAATCTTATTACAAAAGAGTCTGTTTCTGAATGATGCTACTATTAGCTTAGTAAACAGAGAAAGGTGACTAAAACATGAGAGGGTTATATTAGAAATTAATTTTTATATTCAATTCAATTTTCTATTTTCTGACCGTTGTCTAATTTAGCCGAATTGTTCGACACGGTCCATGCTAGTGAGTCTCATCACTCACAAAAGCCTACCATCTGCTGGGGAATTTAATACATTAAATCGCTTTATGAGGAGGGGAAAAAATCGTAAACCTGACAAAAAAAATTTTTCAGGCTTTTGGGGTCTTTCTGCAGGTACCGTCATCACAAAGGAAACAAAGGAACCAAACAATAGAGTTCTCTTGGGAGCTTTATTGTTTGGTTGTATTGTTTCTTTTGTTTTACGTAATCTGTGCCTCGGTACCTACAGAAGGAACCGGCTTTTGACTGAATGCCGCCATTCAATAACTGAAGGTCAGTGTTCTGTTGCTGTTCATATGTTTTTTATTTCATTTTCTTCATTTTATTTGTTTCTCCAAACCTTAGCACATAATAATACAGAACTAGATATAAGCTGAAAAAGTACGTAACATAAAATTTACAAGGAAAGAAAACGTACAATACAAAGTTAAATTTAATTAAACCACATTGTATATAGAAAGGAGAGGAAAAGGGCACTTCTAGATAAACTAATATTGGGCCCGCTAAAGTTACACATGACAAAAAAACTTGTAGTTTTCAATAAAAAAAAGTAAACGAAAAATTATAAAATAGCTCAGTAAATTATTAAAAAGATGATGTTTCATTAGTATGGAGCAAGGTACCAGCAAGGTTGTTCTTCGAAATTAAACGTTTTGATGAATTATTCGAACAGGCAAAACCTGGGAGAAACTCGTGCACAGAAACATTCGCGAATTCACAACGTTTCTATGCAATTACTGTTCAGCTGACTCGTCAGTTTCTTTCTTTCAACACAAAACACTAGGAAAAAAAATTTTAAAAAAAACGAAAAGCGTGCGTGAGCTTAAGAGCCCTTGAAAAAAGTATAATATCAGACGAAGAAAAAGGAAATTATACAGATACGTGCAAATATAGTTAAATAAAGTTACCTCACTGGAGTATAGGTTACGAAGAGCACACAAGTATTGGTCACACGGTACTTATGAAGCTGCAAACTGTAATAAAAGAGTAGGTTAGGTTTGATCGTCCGGGTGAACGTAGTCCTGAATAGGACGGTTGTTGTTGACAGTGACTGACCGGGTTTCCACAACATGTGCGGTAGTCATCTTCAGAGTCAAAGTGAGTATATCACGTCTTGGTGAAACCGGCAGAAACCTTAGCACGCGACTGACCGAACACAAAAGAGCCACGAGGAATGGGGACGTCAACAATCACATTCCTGAGCATCATTTACAGACGAAACATCAAATTGACTGGGACTCTGCGACATGTATAACGTATTCTACAGACTACTATCAACGTCTTACTTTAGAAAGCTGGCTTACTAACTTAATCGTAACCAACAGTTACCAGCGCCGTACAAACGACTTGATGACGAGATCAAGTAAAACTAACTACGAGAGAACGACTGGAGAACTGACAATTTGACTAACAATAGGCGACTGTTTAACTGTGACAATAGAGGGATCGAAACGCACCAATTACTGATTACGAATCTTCATAGTCAATAACATCACGGCTTAACTGACAGACGACCAATAACATCGTGACGTAATTGACCAATCAGATCAATAACCAGAGTATAATACCATCAACTGACGTGATACAACTCACTTTGACTCTGAAGATGGCTACCGCACAGGTTGTCGAAACGTCAGTCACTGTCAACACCAACAGTCCTATTCAGGACTACGTTCACCCGGACGATCAAACTCAACCTACTTTTGAAATGACTCCTGGGTTCAAACCTTTCACTGTAATAAAAGAATTAAGAACTATAAATGATAGATCAGGTCGATAGTGAACCCGCCCTTGGACATGTTGTCGGCACTTCAATTCAAAAATTCAAGGAAGCAATAATAAAAAATATTCACACTACTAACGACTACATTAACAGGCATAAAACACTGTTGTGAATGGCTTCCTATGAAATAAACAAGAACTAAAAGATGAATTAAAAATAAGGTAAAATGCTTAAAGACTACGATTATTATTAGAAAACTACGAAAGTTTCATATATTATCTAAAAATGTTCACTGGGTGCATTCTTGAACAAAAGGGTAGAAGTTATGGATAAAAGAAAGTCTAATTAAGAGTTCATTCAAAATCTTGGGTCCTTGATTCTAAAAATTCTTTTTCTCCAAATTCCAGGCGAACTGGGTAATTTTACTAAATAACCATTGTTAAGTTGTGGTCTTGGAACGTCGTATTTTCTTTTAAAAAAAGGCTTATATAAGGAAGTACAAAAATTGGCTACTTTTGCGCTTTATTGTATTTTCTCCTGGAGGAAGTTTTAAATTACCGGCTATTGCCGATGATATATTTTATCAGACTTTTTCCGGTGCCTCGCCAACCAAGACCAAGTGATTCGCATTATGTGAAAATAGGCATGACCGAGGGCGAATATAAGGTTGATCTTAAAGATTAGCTCTATCTGCAGCTTTCTTGTAAGTCAAGTAGAAATGTGCTTTAATGGAACAACCGAGAATAGGACGCATAAGACAGAAACGCTGGTTCTCGGATCGTCATCACCATCCAGATCGTAATGTTTTGGTAGAACGTGGTCACCATTCGCGGTCTAAGAGTATACATACGCAATCAAAGCACGGGTGAAGCAAAATTAAAATGTAAACGTAAATTGCACTAAGTATACGGTAGTGGTTGGTACTGATCAATGCGGAAGTTATTCGGCTGTATGAGTGTGACAGTTTGCACACTATTCTCCCAAGAAGTAGACTACTTTTTTTGGGGGGGGGGGGGGGGGGTCAGCAGACTATCCAACAATGATTTTACCTTATAACATCAATTCATAAAGCCACAGTTATATACGTACAAAAATGAGACCCTATGCGCAGTGGGCAGACGATTAACTCAAAGTACTCTCGATTACTTTCGGAAGAAATATCCGGAATATGCTAATAATTGGCTTGTTGCAATTTTGGCAGGTAGAAACTCTCTCAAGCGATTTCTTAAAAAAAAGTCTTGGTACAGAGAAACACAAAGATAAATAAAAAATGTAATGGCGTCGTTACGTTGCCATGGCGACTCCAGTTGCAATAAAACCCAGATCATAGGAAATTTTCATCTTTATATAATACAGTTGTGGTAATGTTTTTCCCGTATCTTTTCTCATGGCGACGTAGTTAATGCTCAAACTTGGGAGGTATCGCCCCCAAAAATTCAGTCGAGCCACCTTAAGAATTCTGCATTTTGCAGATTTTGCTTTTTGGCTTCTGTTTCTTCTGGTTTCTTTCTTGCCGCGTGAATGAAGCTAAAATCAGATTGCTTTATGGTTACATGGCCTGTGGTTTACCTTTGTTTGCACATTATTCATATACTCGTACACCGAAAAAAGATACATAAAGGAGTTGTGGAGTTGTCTTCGATCTTCGCCAGCAAGATATTTGATGCTATTCGATCGCATCTTCCATCTGTGCATGTGTACGCTCATGACACTCAGCTGAATCTTTCATTTTGTGCCAATACTATTGACGATCAGACCTCTGCCCTTGCTGCAAGAAAATACTGCATCAGCGACATTAGGTCTTGGATACATCTTGATAAACTTAAGCTTAACAATGAAAAAACTGAATCCTTACTCATTGACACACGTCAACAGTTAGCTAAAGTTTCTATTAACTCGATTACGGTTGGATCTGTATAAGTTTCTTCGGCTGGCGAAGCCACAGAACTTGGTGTCTTACAATGTCTACTCACATTAGCAGGACGTGTGTAGCAGCATTTTTCTGTCTTTAAAATATTCGCCACAGAAAAAATTCCCATCTAAAGAAAACAATGAGACACTTATTCACGCATTCATTACTAGCAGGCTTGATCACTGCAACAGTTTATTCTATGTTTTGCCAAAGAGTCTTATCTTAGAGCTCCAGCGAATTCAAAACTCATGTGCTCGCTTGGTTTGTTCAGCGCCTAATTTCTGTCACGTCACGCCGATATTGCGGGATTTCCACTGGCTAACTGTATGGCAACGCGATGATGTTCAGATGATTTAATTACTTTTAAGATTTTAAATAATATATCTCCTTTCTATCTTTCTTCTTTTATTTGTGTTGCGACACCTTCACGTTGCAGTCTTCGCAGTTCTTGTGATGGAATCTTACTTCGCTTTCCACCAATGAAGTCATCAAAGACCCTTCGGGATCGCGCTTTTACGTTCGCTGCCCAAATGTTGTGGAACAGCCTACCACGTGACATACGGACGACCATTAATCCATTAACCTTTAAAATGAAACTGAAAACATATCTATTTTGCCAAGTTTTTCATGACTAGGGTCTTACACAATGTATTTTACCTTTACGTACTTATATTTAGAATTATTTTGACTATTTTTAGAACTTCTGTGATGCGCTTTCAAGACTAGGTTCTTTTATATTTTTCATTGTATGTACTTATATATTTAGAATTATTTTTGTTGTTTTTAGAACTTCTGTGAAGCGCAATCGACCATTTTTATGGAAATTGCGCTATATAAGTGTCAATTATTATTATTGTTATTATTACTCCTTTTCAGGTTCAGGTCTTTTGACCTCTACGAGACATCTAATGAAAATCGCCTTGGACCACGAGCTATCTTTCGAGGACGAAGGGATGTCTCGTATTACATACTCACGGCCTACGAGAAAGCGTTCGAGAAATTTGGTTTCTTTCTAGCCAGGCAAAGGCCCGTGGTTATCTTCTTCGTTTCACTTGTCGTTTGTGTTGTGAGCTTGTTGGGTTTTATTCGGATAAGTGTTGAGCAGCTATCCAGTAAACAACTAGCTGTAACTAATAGCCAGTCAAGGGCTGACTTAGAGCATGCAGCACAATTCTTTCCACTCCTTGATTCACGTCAGGAGCAGATCATAGTGACGCCTAAACGTGCTGGAAATATTTTAGACGAGAAATATTTAAAGGAAGCTGTTCGTGTGCACCAGAAGGTGTTGAACAACAGTGATTACCAACGTTTGTGCTTCAGAGGGCCCCCATCAAACGCCAGTACCAAAACACAAGACAAACGAAACTGCATCGTCAGTAGTCCATTGGAGTTAGCTGGTTCTAACTTCGAGAATTTAAGAAAATTTTCTTCAATTCTGGTTCGTGAGTGGAACAATCCTAGGACAATACTTTCAGATGGTCAGTCATTAAAAATATCCCACAGGCAGATACTTAGTAATTTTATGGTCAAGAGATCAGATCCGCCAACTTCCCAGGCTGACGCTCTTCGAATTACCTATTTCATTAAAAAGCCAACAACTGAGAAGGAAGACCAGGAAGTAAAAAACTTTGAAGCCACTTTTGAGAGCCATGTCTCATCATTAAGAGATAAAATGAAACACATATCGTTCTCTTACAAGAGTGGAAGAGCAACCGATGATGCTTTGCAACAAATCATGAAAGTAGATATACTGACGCTTTCTTTGTCAATATTAGTAGTTTTATCTCTTTCACTGGTTTTCACTTACATTGTTTTCAGCAACTTGAGTTGTTTAACAACTGTTTTATTCATTTCCTCAACTGTTTTGTTACCCTATATATGTACAGCAGGCATTGTTTCCATGGCCGGCATTTCTTTACTCCCAACCACCATTTTCATTCCATTTCTTCTGTTGGGAAAATCAACATCAGACGTTGCTCTCTTCCTGGGAGAGTGGAGACGACAGAACATTGTACCTTCCCTTGATTATAGAGTCACCAGCTGCATTGCAAGAGTGGGAACAGTCCAACTCTTTTCGGCGTTTTGTGCAACCATTCTCCTGGGAATTGCAATCAAATCTTCCTTTGAGGTTACATCCGAATTCTTTTTGGTGACAGTTATAGCTTTTGCTCTTGCTTCAGTTGCCTCTTTCGTAATCGCTCCCACTTTAACACGTTCACTCGAAAGGCAGTTAAAAACCTTAAACACATTTTGCACGAGTCCCAGAACGAAAATTAGCAGCTTCCTGCAAGAAAAGAGAGAGGGAGTACATGATGTCATTTGGCACGTTAATAAGAGCCTTCCTCATTGGCTTACCTCATTTGGTGGTAAAGTCATCTCGTTCATTCTCCTTGTCTGCTTCATCAGTATCTGTGTCTCCTCTGCTCTGCAAACAAGTGAAAGAACTTTTTGTACTGAAAACCTGTATCAAGAAAATGATAACTTCATCAACTTTAATGACGCGCAAAAGAAGTTTTTTCGAAATCAAACAGACGTAAGTATCGTCTTTTCCCAGAGGACTGATTACTCGCAGAAGACTATTCAAGAACAAATGCTTCAAATCTGTAGAACACTTGAAAACGCTTCTTACAGTCAAGAGAGAACGGTGTGTTGGCTGGCTGCCTTGTTAAACAATAAAAGCAAGAGCTGCACAAATTTAAAATTTCGCACTTGCCTCCACAAATTTCTCCATCAATCTCAAAATCTACCTTTTCGACGAGATGTGTTGGTTGACGAAAAAGATGTAAATTTTTCGATTTCCGCATCTCGGTATCATGTAAAGATGGTCGTACAGAAAACGATAAACGAAAACAAAGGCAAGCTAGAGAAACTAAGGGAGGACTTAAAGGTCTCCTTGAAGCCTAAACCAGTGTCGGAGACATTTTTCGAGGTTGAAGACCTTTCTTCACTGGAAAGAGAATCTGTTCTCTTTCTTATCATTGCCACAGCTGTGGCCTTTGGAACCTGTCTTCTATCCAGTTCAAGCCTAAGGATCAGCATCTTTTTGGCGCTTAAGTTTAATTTACTCTTATTAGAGGCAGCAGCTATTATGGAAATGTGGTCAATTCAGCTCAATCACCTCGCCTTCGTTGCCTTATATTTGACAGTTGTCTTAGCACACAACTTTAGCGTGCAAATAGCTCAGTCATTTATTTATTCAGACAAACAAATAGTAAGAGAACGCATGAATAAGGCGTTGGAATCGGTTGGTTTGCCTGTGTTTATGGCAGGCTTTCTAGAGGTCTCAGGTTCCGTTTCATTGGGGTTTATTTACCCAAGCCTGCAAGACGTCTTCTTTCGACTCATTCCTGTCGTGTTTGTTTTAGGACTGATCCATGCTCTGGTAATCCTGCCACCAACAGTCACATTATTTTTCGAGTTGATGGACAGCTTTGACTTTCAAAATATGCTACCTAACCGAACGAACCAGAAAAGGCGGAAAATGTCTATTCAAATTCGATATGGTGGTGCTTCACAGGCGATATCTAGGCGCCCTGCAATATCCATTGTCGGTATCAGCTGCAGATTTCCTGGAGCAAACAGCAAAGATATGTTTTGGAATTTACTTGAGGAAGGAAGGAGTTCAATTCGAGACTTCCCCCAAAATAGAAAAGAGCAATATGAAACGTTTTTCCGACTTTACCATCACAAGCGCTTTGTCAGTGGACGTCACTGTGCTGTCAGGGGCTCTTATTTGGAAGATATTTATTATTTTGACAACACATTCTTCGGTATCTCCAATCAAGAGGCTCGCGCAATGGACCCCCAACAACGTATTCTTTTGGAAGTGGTGTATGAGGCCATTGAAGACGCCGGAATGCGCCTTGAGGATCTTCAGAGATGTAAGACAGGGGTATTTCTAGGTGTAATGAACCTAGACTACGGTACGTTGGTAACAAATGCATCAAATTACAACAATATCGATCAGTTTTCGTCAACTGGTATAACAGCATCAATATTAGCAAACAGAATCTCATTTTGCCTCAACCTCACAGGTCCAAGTTTTGCGGTTGATACCGCATGTTCGTCTTCCTTGACAGCACTCAAACTTGCTTGTGATAACCTACATAATGGCGATTGTGACATAGCAATAGTATGTGCACCTAATATTGTCTTAAGCCATGCAATGCAGATTATCACTGGCATGGCTGGTCTTCTAGCGCCTGATGGGCGCTGCAAGAGTTTTGATGCTTCTGGCGACGGTTATGGAAGGGGAGAAGGCTTTGCAGCGATTGTTCTTAAGCTCTCTGATGCGGCTTTGAATGATAAGGATGATGAATATTGCTCAATAATTGCTTGCGGTATGAACAATGATGGTCAAAATGCTGTACCCATGACAGCACCAAGTTCAAAGACGCAAGCTGAACTATGCAGAATGGTTCTTGAACAATCAGGTTTGAATCCGGAGGAAGTGAGTTACTTTGAGGCCCATGGCACAGGTACTGCAATCGGAGACGTTATAGAAGTCACTTCAATCGCCGATGTCTATACAAGAGGAACCACACGACAGCTAAAAGTAGGATCTGTCAAGTCAAACCTAAATCATACAGAATCTACCTCAGGCCTGGCTGGGATCATAAAAGTCGCGTTAATGATAAAAAACAAGAGATTAGTTCCAACTGTTAATGTGCGTGTACTCAATCCAAAATTAAAGTTACAGCAAAAAGGAATTGTCGTGCAACAAACAAGTGAACCTTGGAACACAGAAGAAGGAAAACCACTAATAGGTGCCGTAAACTCCTTCGGTTATGGTGGATCAAACGTACACGTTATCCTTCGAGAAGTGACTCAAAAGACGACCGTAGCTGATGATCTTGAAATAAGTCGACGTCCATGTCATATCCTCACCCTTTCTGCACGTTCTCAAGAAGCTCTCAAGCGAATGGCACGACTCTACTCTCAGTGGATCGAAGGTGAAGCAGAAGATAATGCGACATTTGTGGAGAACTTGTGCTACTCACTGAACGAACGTCGCAGTCAGTTTCCCCATCGCTTAGCTCTTACTTTCGAAGCTATATCGGAGGCTTCCAAGAGTTTGACAGAGTATGCCAACGACTCAGTAGGAATGGAAAAGGTTGTTGCTTACGGAGAGGTGAACGCAGTTAACCCAAAACTTGTCTTCTTATTTGGAGGGCAAGGTTCCCAGTGGTATGCTATGGGAAGACAGCTAATTGAAATGGAACCTGTCTTCAAAGATGCTTTTTTAACTGTCCACAATCTGATAAAAGATCTGTGGAAATCGATGTCACTTTTAGATGAGGTCATGGCCTCAGAGGAGAAATCAAGGATCGCAGAAAATTCCATTGCTCAGCCGGCTACGTTTGCAATACAGTATGCAACTGCAAAACTCCTGATGTCTTGGAGAATCTATCCCTCCGCTGTACTTGGTCATAGTCTTGGAGAGATTGCTGCAGCATGCGTTGCTGGGATCATAACACTAAAGGAAGCAGTTAACCTGGTGATAGCTCGCTCCTCTCTACAAGATCAGTGTCCTAGTAATGGTAGCATGGCAGCCTTAGGTATGTCCGAAGAAAGAGCAAGAGCGCTGCTAGATGAGTTGAAGCTAACTCCTACCCTTTGCATTGCCGCAATCAACGATGCAGAGAGCGTGACAGTGTCTGGTGATGTTGAATCAGTTGAAGCGTTGGGTCGTCACCTTGCTATACACGAAAAGGATACTTTCTGGCGTGTTCTTGGAACAAAACGGGCATTCCACAGCTCACACATGGAAATCATTAAAAGGCCATTTCAAGCAGCACTGAAGCGTATTTCGTTACACCCCAAGCTGTCCAAGGTTCCAATGTATTCTACAGTTGAGGGAGGAGTCCTTTGTGGACAAGAGTTTAACAACGAGTACTGGTGGCGTAACATCCGCTGTCCAGTTCAGTTTTACTCAGCAATGAATCACCTTCTCAAAGAAGGTTACAAACAGGTCATTGAAATAAGCACCCAGCCTATCTTAGCACATTATGTTAAAAAGATCGCTTTGCAAGAAAACTTGGAAGACCAAGCAAGGCCAATCGTTATGGAGACCCTTCCCCGTAAGAGAGTACCTGTCAACCAGCAATGCAAGTCTTTTCTTCTAAACACAGTATGCAAATTGTACACACTTGGTTTCCCTATAGATTGGACTTGTGTGCAGACAATTCCCTCGGCAAAATTTGTTCGCTCGTTGACCTATCCATGGATTAAGAACACCTTTTGGTACAGAGAACGTCCACCCCAAAACATAATTCAACCAGTTGATGCCAAATCCAGGGAAGAAAAGAAAAGCCATCCATTTTTGGAAAAAGTGAAGCAAACCAGTCTTTACTCAGGTCTACACTGCTGGGAAACGGAAATTGACCTCCATCGCTTCCCTGACCTCAAAGATCACGCTCTTATCCAAGGAACAACCGTTATGCCAGGTGCTACATATCTTGAAATGGCCTTTGCGATGGCGATGGATCAATTCGTCCACGTGGCGGGCCTGGAACTCTCTGATGTGAAGCTCTCAAGCCTCCTCACCCTACCCGAAACACAGGTAGTTTTTTATGCCTTTTAAGAAATAGAATGATCATGAATTTAAAGGATATTTACAAAAGTACCTGAGCAGAAAATACACGTTTATAAATCCTGAATGTCAACATTCACTCTTTATCTTTTTCTTTTGCAGGTTCGATCGTTACGTCTGCGTCTCCAGAAGACTGAAAGGATTAACGAGGCTGAATACCACATAACAAGTGTACAGGATGACCATTCCGAGATCATTCTAAGCAGTGGAAAAATTTGTCTGGATCTTCTTCAAACACAGAAGAAGGGTAATCACAAAGGTACAGTTAATAAATTTGTTTCTTTTTCGTTACACTAAGTAAATGCTGTAAATGTTCCATGAACGCTCACAGAGAGTCCAAGAGTCACACACTTGTCTATAGCACTAAGAATCAACCTATATTGTAATTCGTTCATGTCAGAATATTTTTCATTGGGTTATTATTCAGACTGCTATTAGTCGTCCATTATTGTAACTTACGTGTTATTCTATAAGTTTTTGTTTTTCTTCAAACAGCCAACGTTTCAAGCATAACAGTAACTGGTAACGCATTAGCAAGATGGAGACCCTTAGTATGTTTTTTTTTTCTTAGCATCTACTGCGTCTGGTCCAGCAATAAGTGAGCTTCTAAAAAACATGGAACGAATGCCGAATGAACAGTTCCGAGGAGTAACAGAGAAGTTTGGATTTAACTATGGCCCTTCCTTTTCCATCATCAAAGAGATATGGAAAGGCGACGACGAAGGGTTATGCCTTATAGACATCGCGGAGGCACACACCATCCAAGAAGAAACTGAACGTTATGTTGTTCATCCGTCAATTTTAGATGCTTGTCTTCAATCCTGCTTTGTTCCTCTGGGAAATTCTTCGATTGATGATAAATCAATTGTGCCAGTTGGCTTCAAACGTGTTGCACTGAATGACTTGCCATTAACAAGCCAGTTATTTTGCCACGTGACTGCCAATGTTTCCGAGTTTGGACGATTTGATGTGACGCTTATGAATCCAAGTGGCTACGTTTTGCTCACTATGACTGATTTCCGAGTTGCAGAGTTAACAAGCTCACCGCGTCAACTTCCTTTTGCCGATCTTGCCTACGACGTTCAGTGGAAGGAAGCTGAGTTAACGAGTAACGGAGAAAGAACCCCCCCTCTGACCTTCATAGTACTTAAAGATTCCTCTGTTTTGTCGAATTATTTGATCTCATCACTTCAAGCTCGGGAAGTCAATGTCATCGCCATAAATCCTCCAGATGGTCACTGTTTTGACTCTGAAGTCCAAGACACAATAAAAATCGCCTTTGCTGAGGTTTCTGCAATCAATCCCTCTTCGTTGAGGATTATCAATCTCTGGCCTGTGGATACATCACTTTTGCCAGAACATTTTGATGTCATTGAACAATCTCAACAGCTCGCCTTCAGCAGCTCTGTCTTCCTACTGCAGCTGTTGATAGAGAAAGAGTTCATGGCTTCTAGGCTGTTTCTCGTCACCGAGTTAACACAGCTTTTGGATATCTGTGACTACTCTGGTAAGGATAAATTCATTCCGTGGGGTGCTACAGTCTGGGGACTAAGACGAACAGCGAACCTTGAAGAATTCAATCTCAGGGTCACCACCGTCGACCTGAGTAACAAAGAAGATAAACGGGAAATTAGCTCCTTAGTGGATGAAGTCTTAGGTGACAGCGTGGAGGACGAGGTGGCCTTTCGAGATAACAGACGATTTATAAATCGTCTTGTCAGGTCAGAACTACAACACTACACCTCAAAAAGAGTTAAAGCAAAAGAGAGGAAGAAGGATGGACTACTATATCTTTCAACAGTTCCTTCGTCAAAATCGCTTTGCCTTCGCGAGAAATGTTTTCCAAAGACATCGCAATCTGAAGTCACTGTAGAAGTTTGCTATTGTTGGACGCCCTCAGAATCACTCTTTGATGTATCTCAACCAAATGGATGTGTCTTCGTAAGTGGAAAAGTGTCTAAACTCCCTGTAAATGGCAAGAGTAGTTTGAAAATTGGGGACGATGTATGTGGTGTCATTCCCTCTGGCCGTGTTGCACGTTTCATTCCAATACACGTCCGTAACGTGTTTTTGAAACCTTCCAACCTAACAATGGAACAAGCCACTTACCTTCCAGCATGCCTGGCGCTGGCATTTCATGCTCTACAGAAAGCAGCGTCTGGCGCCGAAAAACAGAAACTTCTTATAAATGAAGCCAATCGTGGCCCCGGACCAGCAGCAGTAGTTCTGGGAAAAACACTGGGTCACAGAGTGTACTGCACAATCCCAGACACTTGCAGTTCAGCCACGAAAAGGCTTCTTACTGATTTGGGTGCTGAGAGTGTAAAGCGACAGAGTTCCCCAGCATACAATGATGATTCAATCGACCAGTTTGACGCCGTTCTGTTCTTAAATCCACCGTGTCCAAATGCCCTTCTTAGGAGCGGTCTTAGTCTAAGAAAGGGAGGAAAAGTAGTCATCTTGAGTACTGATTTTGATGGAGATGTCATCTTTCCTGCGAACAAGAATATCAAGTATGAGAGAGAGAATATATTAGACGTTTTACATTCGCCGACAACATTCGAGGAACTAAGCATGAAAAGTATGCAAATTTTGGGAAAGAACGGGGTCTCACAACAGCTTTTCGAAATGCCGGCTGAGTGTGTAGACTTTGTAGTATCAATCAAAGCTGCCAACGAGTCCATTGACAAACCCTCGTCTCTTAAAGATATTGAACCACAGTCCTTGGACATTTCATTTCTGATACAATCACTTGGAACATTTGAAGAAGGGGACCACCTTCAGGGCATCCCAGTGCTACCCCAAGGCTTAGATGTGTGTGGTTTGAAAGAAAACAAATCCTATCTGATAGCAGGAGGAGTGAGAGGATTTGGATTTGAAGTCGCCCGATGGATGGCAGAAAACGGTGGAAAGTCTATAGTACTTCTCGGCCGCTCCATGCCTTCGGATTCCAAAATTCAAGAGGTGCGTCAGATTGAAAGGAGCACCGGTACAACGATCCACATAATTCAGGTGGGTAGATTTATTCTCTTAAACTCACCAAGTCATTAAACCTTTTTATTTACTAAGAACAACATTTCAGAAATATATTTTAGAATATGTCTACAATTCATAAGAATTTTTTGTTATACTTTGACTTTAGAATGTTAAAATTGCAAATTAACGTTTGCTTTAAAGAAGGACTTCTTTTAGTCTCTTAGCAACATTAACGATACTTTTTCACACAAGATAAATAGTAACGTTTCGCCATGAGCGAAATGATTGCCGCTGATCACACAAGTGCATCTAAGACATTTTGTTAATAAACAACCGTAAATTTTGAAATTCCACCCCTCCACAACAGCGACGTTTTGGATTTCGGTGGATGTTCTTGTTTTAACGGCAACCTTCCCTCAGCAATAGTTTATCTATTTCCCTAAAGTGGTTGAGGTGGAAGTTCCAATGCATGACTTCAGTAATCAACTCATTTTATATTTTTCCCTCCCAATGGCTTTTCTAGGTAGACATATCCAGCCAAACACAAATGTTAGCTTTGAAAGAGCGCCTCCAGTCCCTTCCAGATGTCGCAGGCATTGTACATACTGCTATGGTTCTTAGAGACGAATATATCAAAGAGCTGACATTTCAGCGTTTCAATGAAGTTATGGGCCCAAAAATCAAAGGTAAAACGGCAAACCAATCTAACCTCTCAGGTCCTTCTAGGCTTATTGTTTTCAGCAGTTGTCGACGCCGGTGTTTTAGACATCGGTATGAGCCTATTATAACAGGCTTGAAAACAGTTCTAAAGAAAATTGAAACTGTCTTCTTTATTAAAAACTTCGGCTGACAGTGACGAAAACGATTGTTTTTCCATTTTTAGGCTCTTTGTTGCTACATCAAATGAGCTTAGAGATGGATCTGGATTTCTTCGTGATGTTTTCGTCCATGGCGTCAATCGTGGGTAACATGGGACAATCTTCGTACTCGGCTTGTAATGCTTTCCAAGATTCTCTCGCTCAGTACCGGAGACATGTGCTCGGTCTTTCCGGGCTGGCAATAAACTGGGGACCAATCAGTGGAGCTGGTGTAATGGAAAGAGAAACTGGAATCGCAAAATTGCTGACCCTGGCAGGATTGGGTTTTGTAGATGCAAAGGAAGGTGGGTTAAAACTTTCTGTAAGAGCATACGATCGACGAAAATACTGTGCGCGTTTTAAATCGTACAGCATTAATTGAAGTCTTCTTACGAGGGCAAAACGTCGTTGGGAAATGGCCTGACCGCTTGGTGTAGGCCTGACGCGTACTGTTCTATAAGAAGATATAGTTTGGAAAAAGATTATACACTCGTACAACAGGACGTGAAGGCGGACTTTAACAAAAAGATATAATACCAGTGTTAAGAGGGTTGTTTGGCATCACCTTTCACAAAATACGAGGAAATTAATTTATATTATGTAATAAATTGTAGTAATGAACTTCAGTAATGAATGATTTGTCTTTCAAGGTGTTAAGCACATGGTGAAGGTGTTAACTGAAGACCCTGGTCGCTGTCAAATCTCACTGTTTGATGCAGACTGGCCTCGATTCTTGAAGAGTAATACAGGGCTGAAGAAAACGCCACGACTGTCCATTGTAAGATCAACAGTAAATGCTCCCGACAGCCAAACAAACTCAACGGAGTCTCTGGCCCAAAGAATTGTTTTAGAGAAGGATGGAGAAAAGAGGGCAGAGCTCATAAGCGAGTACATTACTGCGACGATGACTGAATGGACTGGAAATTCGCCATCAGAGACTGATCTCAACACAAGCTTGTATAGCTATGGAGTAGATTCCACCGGAGCCTTGACGCTAAAGATGCAGCTTGAAATGAATCTGCAAGTTTCCTTTGAGGTAAAAAATAATTCCTTGATTATAAGGTTAATTATTTGTTAAGACATGTAGGTGAATATCGTCACAAGTGGACCAGGTGCATAGCTGTTTTCAGAGAGCTGTAACGTTGCAATGCGATGTGGCAGGTTGGTCTAAAGGTAGAACAAAAATTCCGTTATTTAACCTCGGCAGTGTTTATAGCACTAATGCTAGTCGGGTCGAGCAAATGCCTGAAACAAATTTTATATATCAAACATAAGAGGGTTAACAATCACAGCTGGCTAGAGGCAAACCAGTTGGCTATTTACAATCATGGTCGAGGATTTGAACATGGGATCGCCGAGAACAAATCCAGCTAACCGTCTAGACGGGACTTGAACTCAGGACCTCTGGATTACAAGTTCGACGCTCTAAAAGCGCGGCCACGCTGCCTCTAAGGTCCAAACTAACATTGTTTGGGACCTACTGCTAAGGATTTTTTCCATTTAACAAAAAGTTCATAAAAGAAGCCTTCTTTTTCAGGTCTTCTACTTCATGCAGCCAGACACAACTCCTCTAAAACTGGGAAGAGACATAACTGCCAAGATGACTGAACGAAGTCAGGGAAATCCTCCAACCGATGAACAGCCTAAAAATAATAACAGACAAGAGGCTGAGCAGGCGCAAGTACAGAAAACAGATGGCGTATCACCTATAACTGACTCGTCTGAAATCAGAATACAGGTTGTACCGCTGTACTCTCCAGAGGGCTCAGCCATAAAGTTTTTCTGTGTCCATCCGTCGCATCGTTACGCGATGAGTTTGGTGCCGATAACAACAGGATTTCAACGACAGGTAAATTCAGATACTAAAGCGCTTTGCAGAGATTTATGATGTCGTAAGTAAAACAAAAGTATGTTAGCAGAGCGTTTATTTAATACGGCCCCCTTTTCGTTCATTTTTTTAGAACTTAGTTTCCTTCTACGCACTGGGTTACACAGACCCAGCAGCAGTAAGTGAGGACTGGGGTGGAGTGCGTGAGCTTGCAGAACATTACGTTCAGTTAATAACCAAGGAACAGCGTCATGGCCCTTACTTTTTGGGTGGATATTCATACGGAGGACTACTCGCCTACGAAATGGCTTCCTTGATGACAGAACGTAATCAGAGGGTGGAGTTTGTGGCGATGATTGATACATTTCCCTGGGTTCTGCACTCAAGGACAGTCAGCAGCAGATTACCTCCAATGCAGGAACATGAAAATTCGCAGCGTCGGCATGTCGAGGTTTGTCATTACCTTGGTCTAAAAGGGGAGTCTAGTGTTAAGAAGTTGCTCTCACATTGAAATGGTCTTTGTGACATAAAAATATAAACGCTTTGACGAATCTTACGGAACTGACAAATCACGCATTACGACTGATTGGATACCTTTAGAAAACAAAAACACTTTGTTTAAGAGGTTATTTCACACAGAAGACACTGTTTAATTTCACCACTTTTTTCATCGTCTGATATGTGATATGAAGCACTGTGTCCTCTCATTTTTAGTATGGTCTTCTGTTTGATATATGCATGACTTCTGACGAGAAAAATAGTGAATTAATGTTTCTGTTGGATCTATAGCTTGATAACAAATTCTAACGGCCAATTGTTACCTTCTAGCTCCAATTTGAAAATTATCTGAGAAAGCTGGCAACAGACTCACTGAAGATGACATCCGATGAATACCACAAGATGAGGGAGGAGAACACTGAAGAATGGATCGTTAATGAGCTAGAAAAACGGGGGCTTGAGAACGGTTTAGCGATCCACAATTTGAGAACACTAAGAGAATCCCTCCGGAAGGATCAAATTGTTGCCAGTAGGACACATCTAGAGTGGCAGCCCCCAGAGGTATGGGCTTCGTTTCCGTTTATAAGTTGTTCAGGTTCACAATTGTTTAAAACAAAGGTCACGTGCCAATGTCAAAAAATAACTTATCTGACATGAGGTTAGTATTGGAGAGTTTTGCGAACTGTTATTAAAAATCATTTTCATTTTAACTATTTTCTTGTTTTTTGAATGCTTGAATGACAAAAATCGTTAGCTATCATTTATAACAAAATTTAAGTTCAATGAGTTCCAAAGATTTGCCACGCCCATATAATTTTTGTGAAAACAAAGAACTTTTCAAGATTCCATGCCTTTTATGAAAGGATTTTTTTATCTCCCGTTTGTCAATAGGTCCGTTACCGAGGTCCACTCGCGTTCCTCAGATGCCAAGATACCTGTTTCTCGCCCAAATCATCAGATAGCATCGAAGAGATTTGGGGCCAGCTGGTTGATGGTGAGATAGATGTGCTCGTTTGTCCTGGAAATCATTATTCCATGAGTGAATCGCCTAACGCTTATGTTACTGGAAGTATCTTAGCAACGGCTCTAGCATTCAAATACCGTTTGCTGTACCCAGAATTCCCCAGGCCCATGAGAACGTTCAGTCAGAGACGAGCAGTAGAAAAGCTCTCCAGTGGGGTAGCTGTGTTCCTCCACTCAAAGAAAGGTACGTCTGGACTTCTACGGAATAGGACCAACGTAACGCAACTTAAAAGGTTCAGTTGTCCATTTGAACGCCAAGTAGTTGTCGCAGGTTGTTGCAAATTAGTTTTTAGTAATCTTTGCTTTAGCTAAAGATTCGAGCATAGCTTATAATGTTTTCACATGGCTGTGTGAAATCGATGTATACGCCAGAGCTTATTAATAAAACTTAATTTTACAAATTTACATAGCAAACAAATAAAATTGCAGCATTTTTAGATGCTTTGCTCTTATTTGCCGGCCACTCACGTTTTACTAAATTTAAAATGTGTTGTTCCTTGTTATTTTTTGAGATAGACACCCTTGCTGTGAGGGCAGGAGCAACCATAGAGCAAGGCTGGCGCAGTGGTGAGAGCACTCGCCTCCCACCAGTGTGACCTGGGTTCGAGTCCCGGCATCGACGCCATATGTGGGTTGAGTTTGTTGTCGGTTCTCTCCTTTGCTTCGGGAGGCTTTTCTTCGGGCACTCCAGTTTTCCCCTCTCCTCAAAAATCGACACTTCCAAATTCCAATTCGACCTGGAACGCACGGACACGTTTCAACAACCATCCCGGACTGTTCAAAGAGTTTTTGAGGACTCTTAAGTGTTCAGTGGTAAACGAAAATAATTACAATTTACATTTTCAATTGGGTCCAAGACCATTGCTTTTTGAGTATTTCATTAAGAATTTTTTATTAAGTATGCTGTATTTTACTTTCCAACTCCTTTCATTGAAATATAGGAAATAAAAAGCCTCATTTTGGAGAACTACATTTCAAGGAGGACGTTCAAAAACTTGAATTAACATCGCAAGCCGATGAAGGAGAGACGCATGAGACGGAAAAAACAAAAAAGATCATTGACTTGAAAGGTATGAACATTATACCCTTGTGGTTACTTTATTTTTAAGGGCTTTTTATTATGGCCTTTTAGTGCCTGGGATAAGAAAAACAAGTCCACTGTTATTGAAACCGTTCAAAAGGTAACACACCCAAGGCCCAAAGAAATGACCCCCCCCCCCCCCCCCCCCCAGAAAAAGTAATAATAATAATAATAACCAAAATATCTGGTGGAATAAAACACTTTCTAAATTTTTTCTTTTCTTTCTTAGTTTAATTCGTGCGTAATCAGTCAAGGTCAAATAAGAATCGCTTTACAAGTTATGTAATTGGTTCAATAAAAACTGCCGTAATAACTCCTCCTAAACGGACTTTAAACTTATGCTTGCGATCAACTCTTAACTAAGAAAGATCCTTTTTTTTTTACAACAGATCTCCGTATGGTCCAACCAGGAATGTTAGTTGCCAATGCGAGGAGGTATGCCGGCCGAAAGCGAAGAGTTGGACCCCATTACAGTGGAAATCTGAGGCAAATCGCTTCTGTTATTACAAGGAAACGTGTCTACAATTTGGAATTTACTGATTATTCGGATTTAAAATCCTTCTACAATATGATCGAGGCTGTTTTTGCAGTCCAGTTGTTATCCCGTTAGATATCAAGGAAACTTGTAGTTTAAATCCTTTTAACTTGAGGGCCTAACGAAACATGCGCTGAGAGGAGCAAAACTATTATATAAGGGTTCGTGAACAGTAGATTAAGAGTTTATAATTAGCAAAGGATTACACTCAGAAACTCAGTGGTCCCAAGCTCTTGCCTGCCACTTAAGGAAAGGGTACACGCTCGAAAACTCTTCCACAAAACTTTTGCCAGCCACTCCATATTCATGCAGTTCTTAACCAAAATTCAGGGGCACCCAACGAGGATATAGTTCAAATCCACTTAACATAGCATTGTTGAACGTATTGTACTATTTAAATGGTAGATATAGGCATATTTTTATCCCCTAAAAACTTTTCATCTGTTCGGATTTCCTAGCTGAAAGTCTAGTGATTTTCTAGTGAAAATTATAGGTATCAAAACTTACCTTTTCGAAAATTTCAGCCAGAAAAAGGCTCCCGAAAATTCTAGGTGGCCTTTTTAGGGTAAAAATCCGTTAAAAATGGGTATTTATGCCATTTTTTAGATGTTCGAAAATCCTAGGAGAGGCAGGCAAGCAAGAATTTTACAACAAATGTTCCGAAAATTCTAGATCTCAAATCGTTTTCCGAACAGATATTTTCCGAAAATTGCCGTTGGGTGCCCCTGAAAATTGTTTGAATAGATCTTAAGCATGTTCTGTTATTTTGTGATTTGCTTGAGATTCATAGATTTTCCTTCGTCTAAATTCATTAAGATTTGGATTAGATTTTATTGGACCTGAACGATTATATTGGTGTTAGTGCTATCACCTAATTCTAAGTAGCTTGTTCGCAAGTCAGTTTCTCATACGATTAATGGTCCTTCCTTTCCACTCCAGACCATATCAGGGATAAGTTCAATTTTACCATCTGGGATGCGGCTTGTTCTTATGAAGGACGGGAGTTCGAATCTATCATTTCGTTCTTGACATTGATTTACATTAGTCAAGAAAGCTGCCAATAATAAAGGTAACCATGCATCCCATTCTGTTTTTTTCTTAAGAGAGGAGAAGTACGCTAAATTTCTTATGGCCTAACAACTGCCATCATCCTCTTCCAGATTATATTGTTGAAAAGGGGCGTTTGAACACAAGCTGACAACAAGAGAGAGAATAAAGGGGCTGGCCCCTTTATACTCACTCGGCTGAAAAGGCACAATATGATTTAAAAATGTCATTGCAGCTTATTTTATGTTATCCAGTGAATATGATTATTTGTATAGGATATTAAACTAACTTTAAGGGCCCCGATAGGCTTTTCGGGATGTGGGATTTGGATTTCATTAAAGCAATATGAGAGTCTGATTGGAGATTGAAACTATGCACTGGATGCAGCAAGATGACGAAGCCATCAGGATTACGGGATTGAGCGAAAATTTTGTTTGGGATGATGGGATTGAAGAAACCTATTGGGGACCCTCCAATAGGCCCTTTGCAGCTTTTCATTTACGTGGTACAAAACCGCCATGTTGGGACGCAAAAGTCTCACTGGGGCAAGACCAACAAAAGGCATACATAATTTTAAATGGTAATTTCCTTTGTTTGCCTTGTCCCAGTGCGACGTTTGCGTCCCAACATGGCGGTTTTCTACCACGTGAATGGAAAGCTGCAAAGGGCCTATTTGTTATTAATTAACAATTAATGAATGAGGCTGAGTACTTATGAAGAATTATGGAGATCGAGGAGGGTGTTATTCGTCGAGGCCGAAGGCCGAAGCGGATAACACCCTTCGAGAGGGTGTTATAGGGTTTCTTCATGAATAATAATGATGGTTAATCCTAGTTTCAGAGTCGCCATTTCGCCAAAATGTAAATTGTGACGAATGTTTAATACAGTGTTGTTAACATGCTAGAGATTGCGAAAATAAAAATAAATTACAAAAATACTTTATTGCACCAATGGAGTCTGATTGTTCGATTAGATTAACACGGAGGTGGGAGACCCAAGGTAGATAAGTTAACCGGTAACCCACCTGTCTAGTATATTATTTCGCATATTCATTTCATCACGTTTACGTGATAGGTGGGGTAACCATATTAGGGATTAAATGGGCAGGCGGGTTACCCCATCTAAGCGGGTTACCTCACAACCTGATGTCCCATACGTCCATGTAAACAAGCTCTTATAAACACCATCTGTTGCACTTTACAATCAAAATTATTTCTGCATTCCATAAAGAGCAAGAAACGTGCCAAAGGTTCTCAGGGACCTTACTGTATTAGAATGCTTGAAAATGGACGATACTTGTGTTTGTAGGGATCTTAATTACGCAAAAGCTAGCAAACATCAACTTTGCACGTGCATCACGCTCAGTTTTTACACGTTTCTTTGGCGTCGTTGTACGACGTGTAACTTCCAAATTTCACTTTTTAAGGAGAACGTGAACACAAGACAACAATTTTCTTTATCTTTTTCTGAACTTAGATACAATAATTTTGAATTCAGCTCCTAACAAATCCGCCAACATTTGAGAAATTGAAGGAGATGTTATGAAGTCATGAAATTTGAAACAGCCGCGATACTTCACTTTATAAGTAAGGTTTTCGCAAGACGCCAGGTTGCTCTGCATTTCCATCTTCAAGTTCAGTAAATGCCGCGCATGGACACAGGCCGCTTTGGAATCTATAAACGATTCATTTTTGGTTTTATAATCAATACAAGCTCGTTCTATCTTACTTTCTGTCACGCACTTTGGGTCATTAGTCAGTTTTGCAGACTTAGAAAAATGGGATGGAGAGTAGTCTTCGTTTTTAAGCTGGTGTCAGGGAGCTATTTCTTGACAGCATATTTCCATTACTAAACAGTTCGTTCAATCAAAGGCATGCGTCCATAAAAATAGACCACCGATAGGGCTTTAATTACACCCACCCCTACTCCCTCACACGTACATTTTTGGATCGTGTTATTTTAATTTACCTGGTTCCAATTTTTCAAGCATAAGCTAACACTTTTCAATGTTCTCGGTTGTAATTTTTCCGCTTTCATCAGACCCACTTGTCTTAAAAGACACGTTGTTTCAGGCTAAGGGGCGCGTTTCTCGAAAGTCCCGATAATTAACGGGCCCTATAAGCTGTTGCCGTTTACATTAAAGACGGGGGTTACAGTAGTTTTGCATCTAACATGATAAAACTATCAGTTGATGAAACAAAATGGACTAGTTTTCTAGCCAGGACCCGCGCTCTTATTCTTTTTATTTGTATTTGAACATTTGATTTCGGGCCCGAAAATTTACCGGGCCTTTCGAGAAACGGGCCCCGGGTTACATTTTCATCAGATAACTATGACGTCAACTTGTGTCATTTTCCTTGATATTAAGATTCCCTTTGACGCATGTTTTCTAGGTAAAAGTTAATTTGGCCCGTTAAATTCTCAAACCGCTTCCTTTGTACCTCATGGCGTGCTGTGATCCAAGAACAAATGAATGCTGATTAGGCCCTGTTCGTAGGGATGAAAGTTGTCTTGGGTCGAAGGCTCACTAGCCTATAACCGAGCTCCACTGGGCGAGCCAACTTTTTATACATTTTCCTTAGGAAATGCGGTGAACTGTTTACATGAAAAACGAAAAGTTGGCTCGACTAGATGGGTGGCCCGGCTAGACAGGTAGGGTCACTCTCCTATCCGGGTCAACTTTTCTCTTTTCCTCTCTTTTCTTTGGCTCGCCCAGCCGGGGGCCCAGCCGGGTCAATTTGGTCAAGGCGAGACAATAAGGGCATGCGCGAGAGCTTGTTAGAAAGGAGTCAACGTTTTTCTCATATAAACGCTCGCGAAAGTTGACTCGTCTGGGAAGGTGACTCTTCTACCAAGGACAGGTTTTCTCCCTATAAACGGGGCCTAACCAGAATTCACTTGTTCTTGGATCACAGTGTCCCATGAGGCACAAAGCGTCAAGGAGGCGGTTTGAGAATTTGACAGGTTAACTCGAGTCGACAAGGCAAAGTAGCAGGGCAAACGAGGCCACCCGGTTCATGTACAATTTTCAGCCGAGCTACTCTGCCAAAATGATGGAACGCATTCGGCGTAACCCCTGTTCCCCATTCCAGCTCTTAAACCTATTTTTGTTGTACATTTAACCGCTTGGACACTGGTCAATGGTCAATATGGACTCGTTCATAGCGGAGCTGCACGCGCGGCGCTTCGCGCCGAGAGTGGAGGGAGCCCCATAGCTAAGGAAATGTGGTAATCTACCCATCCGAGAGAATTTGGTAATCACATTACCGTACACCGACCAAGCGACCATCCATCCGTACCACAGGCATACCAATGTAAAATAAGTCAATCAACAGGTATGGCAACCCAAATGCAATTCAGATTTTTATTTGGAAGGAAATCACATAGCCGCCCGGACTCTTCTTCTCTTCGGAGTTATTTTTTATGTTTACACAAATGTGGATAACAGACAAAACTAGAGCGAGTATTGAAAACAAAGGAGACGAATTTCGTAGGGAGAAAAACGTTGAAATTCAAAGCGGCGGTGAGGAAATGAAAAATGCTAGCGGCCAGCAACAAGGTGAAAATGAGCGGCAGTGAAAAATAAAAGCGAACATGCACACAACACAGGAAAAAAATATTGGGTAAGCACATACGACAATTCCTCCATAAAAGGAAGTTTGACGATTTAGTCGTACAAAACAGAGTTGTAGTCGTGCCAAACAACGGCAAGGGAAAGACAAAAAAGCGTTCTGCAAGTGCAATTTTGTTTTTTGCTAATTAGAAGAAAAAGTGTGCTGCACGTGCAAGTTGTTTTTGTTTTTTTCTTTTTGCTAATTATATCTGTTAGGGCCTGTTTACATGGAGGTGGGGGACCCCAGGTAGGTGGGGTAACCAACTTAGATGGGGTAACCCGCCTGTCCATATGATCTCTCATTTTAATTTGATCACGTTTACATGATAAGTGGGGTAACCAACCAAGGCGGGTAGGCCGGTCTGCTAGACCGGGCAACCCTCTCAGCCGGGGTCAAATCTTGACATGTAAACGTTCAAGGTGGGGTAAGCTGCCTAACCGGGGTCCGATTCGTGATACATCAAATTCGCGCAAAATTCACTTTGGCGGTGGTTTTGCATCATTATTAAAGGAAAGAATTAATAGAAAGCCACAGCACTGAAGGTTGCAGCAAAAGCAGGAAGTGAGTGTAGAAGAGCATTTATCGCCAAAACACGCGGTTTGCCAGCATATTTCTTGTTTATTTGCTTAGTGACCATTCAATAATCTTGAGAAAGTGCATCCCGGGATCGCGTGGTTGTAAGATTGCATGTAAAGGAGGGTTAATTTTTTACCCCACCTAAGCGGGTTATCTCACCTACCTAGTCTTGAAGCCATTTTCATTGTTGTTCCTGTTTAGCATTACACGATTTAATTTTTTTTGTTTATAAGTATTATTAACCAGGGCTTCGCTTTTAGCCCTGGCTAAATCTATTTAGTAAAATCCAACTAGTGGTCTATTGTCAATGCTGCGTTCTGATTGGTTGAGCTACTACTAGGCTATATGTTGTAGCCCACTAGTAGCGAAAAGCGCGGGTTTTTTGGCGGCAAAAAAGGATTAAAGTCTAGCTTTAACAAGCTAAAACTTTTTTATTCTCGATATTTTGACCAACTAGTTGGATTTTACTAAAACAATTATTCCTCTCGCCCTCATGGCCTCTGAGTCGAAGGCCTCATGGGCTATTGACTCAGAGCCCATTCGGGCTCGAGGAATAATTGTTAAATATTATGGCATGAGAGAAAGATCCACACATAATGATTCAGCTTACTTGAAGACTTGTAATGTGCGGACCGTATACATGTCACAGGCGAGGAACTAAAGTATTCATAGCAAAGGTCAAAAGTTTTCGTAACATCTGGTAGCACTCGTCATGGGCACCCAACGACGGTTTCCTCCTAAATACACTGAAAACACTCTTTAGGTTATCCAGAGTACTTTTAGATATCTAGAAATGTATTCTAAGTGGCACTAACTTGAGTCTTTTCAAAATTACAATTAGCTGCTTCAGTATTATTTTCCCGAAAATATTGGATGCAATTTAACGTATTGCGAAGGACAGAATTTTTCTGATTCCTCTTTCCATCACATTATTGAATCCGAAAATTTTAGGTTTCCTTTTTTCCAAGAGAGATAGCCTAACCTGGGGTGTGAAATGTGAAAAATTAAACTTCCGAGAATCGTAGGAAATTTATTACATGTAGTTGAGCTTCGAAAATTGTTGATGAATGGAGCGGACGTCAAGAAATTTTTAGCCGTCCTCAAGTAATTCTATATTTGCTTCTCCGAACAGATATTTTAAAGAAAACAGTCGTTGGGTGCCCCTGACTCGTTGGGCTGCGCTACGAACAGAAATAACGATTCAAAGCAAGTCCCCCAGGACTGTTTTAGATAATTTTGATGTCCGTCTTGAAACACTGAGCAATTAATTCAAAATTAAATCATTTGTAAGGTTTCTTCAGTTCAGTGTGGTTAAATTGTTGTCATCTTTATTATCATAGAGCCGATATTGCTCGGTCTTCATAGCTGTTTCGGAAATTGTTTAGGTCTGAGTTCATGCAAGCTGTCAGGACCTATTGTAGTGTATCAAGAAACCAATACTGTTCTTATTAGCATACGCGGAAAAAAGTCGTGGTTCGTGCAAGCCTTCATGTTCCTTAACCTGTTAGTGCATATTGGTGTTGGAGTTTGTAAACATATGGCACTCAAAGTGGTCTCTGTGTGTCGTATCAAACCATAATAACCTTCTCAAAATTTATACGTGCAAATACTCACCCATTTCATTTATTGATTATTTTGCATTTTACCTTTTGTGTAAGTTGGAGTGATATCTTAACAATTTCAGACCGGCTCAATAAAGTGTAGAAGTAGATGTAATGTTTACATTTACAGACATGCAAAGACAGATTTCCTGGGTACGTTGTTGTTTTTACGTCCATAGATTAGAAACAAATAACTGAAACGACAAATTTATTTTAGCACATTTTATTTTTCATGAGCAGTATTTGCTCAATTGTATCTCGTGAGTTTAGTGAAGCCAGGGAGCTGCAGACAGACACAATCACTTGTCATCTTTTACAATTTTAACAGTTAAAGAAAGTTACCACTTTCTTTTAAATAGGTCTTTTTCCATTTAGGTTAATCCCCACGTGTCATGATAGCTTCGCAAAACTAGTTAGTATGACCTAATGCAATCAACATATCCTTTCCAAAAAGAACTCAGACTGATTGAAAAAGAAAGCACTAAAGAAGTTAAAATAAGAAATTTTGGTTAGCCCGCCTAATTAAATGATTTTTCTCTCGTTTTCCTGGGGTTTTGAATGAAGTCTTTGATGTATTCTGCTATTTTCGTCCAAAAATTACTTCCAAGTCTAAACCTTGCACCTGCGTCATCTGATCTATTAAAGTGTGTCACACAGGTTTCTGTATGAAGGACCATGACGTTTTATTCCAAAGAATTAACACTTCCATGATCTCCTCCAATGGAAAGTCACTCTGCCTAAGTAATATTGTTTTGCTTCCACAGAAATTTGCATAAACGTCCGTAATATGTCACGAAAGATGCGTTTCGTAAGAAACTGGCACAAGCTGTTAATCGAGATGAAAATAGTCAACGCCGCAAACGTAACGCGTAGTTGCAATTGAGGACTATTCATAACCGATAATAATCAGATATTTAGCTTTGCCAGATGGCAGCAAGAAGCGAAGAAGTGATTTGCAATCTTTCTGAAGAAGAGAAAGCAAGGAGCCACGTCCAGATGGGGTATCTATACGATTTTTTTTTTCTTTTTTTACTTAAACTCACTAAACAGTCAACCAACAAACTGAAGCTTCCATCATTTCCAATGCCCTTGCTGGGGGCTCCATCATCTTTTAACTATCCAATTTATGGCAAAGTCAGCCAATTTTCCTGTCCATGTCAAATTTTTTATCAGTCACCAGACTACAAGTACAATTCAAGTTAAATGCTTCGATAAACCATTGGGTTGCGTGCTTTCACCAACTACTTGTTCGGTTGGTCGTGCCCAGTGAGTTTTGAGCGACTTTTAACAAGAGTTTCTGTTCTATGGTAAATTCAGCCGTTTTTAACAGGGTCAGGGTTAAGTATATAAGAATTATCTGCAAACTGATCCTTTTGATTGCAGCAAAAATATTTAATAAATACTTTACGCGGTCTTCCTATTTTTTAAGACACAACGAAAGCGGAAAAAATTACTGTTATCTTCAAAATGAAATACGAATGTGGTATGGTATGAACAAAGCTGTAGGGAAATAGGACGGAAAGACTGCTTAACAAATACCTCTAATGGAGACAGTAAACTTAAAATATGCCGCCTGAGATCTTTCCTTTTTTCGGATTTTTATTTTTAGTCCGGCGATGGGGCCAACAGCCGAGTGACGGTTCAAATCATTTCAAATCAAATCATCACTGCCCACACAGTTCGTTATTGAAGCTTGCTTGTTATGAGAGGCTGCTCTTTTAAAAGTTTGCCGAGTTTTAACACGGGGTCGCCCACCTGATTCACACCAGGCGTAAATGTGCACTCATTTTTATGCTGAATCGGCAGCATCTGATTATTTTTAACAAAATTCAAATAAAATCATTTTTTTGCATTAAGTGTCACAAGTATTCGCTACCAACCACATACATGATTCGGAGACTTTTTAACCTTGGTATTAAAACAGACATTAATTAACCTTGTTGTATTACTGATATGACAATTTTCCAGAGTGGCAATGGCGTTGAGTATTTTTATTTACAGGTGACCGCACTCAGAGACTTCACTTTTCCGGGTGTATACGTAAATTCACCAATCATTACGTACGAGATTCACTGATGTAAATACAGTTGTTGTAGATATATACAAACCAAACCACATCCGAATCCTCTTCACGGCTATGCCGCACATTATCTAAAGCTTTCTTACTCTAAATTCGATTTCGTCCAGGACTAGCGGTTAGTATTGAAAAAAAAACAAACAAACAAAAAAAGGCCGCCCTTGGAACCAATCACCTGGATTTGCAGAATTCCGCTCCCTTGCAAACTGACAAAAAAATTATATATTTATAAAATTCGTGGGAAGATAGGCCAACTTAAAAACTATGTTGTAAAACTGCTCTCCTTTTTCATTATATACACACTGAGATGTACCCCGGGAGATATACTCAATAAAAAGTTAAGTAGTAATGTTTTCTCTGGTTACTCAGAGGAACAAACAATGTTTTTCACACGTACGAATAAAAAGCTACAAAGTTGCCTGAGTTTTTTCGCCGAATTTCAAGCTTTTTATTGCCGATTGCTGCGCCCTCTCTTAGAGAGTGGCCTCTCGGACATTCAACAATTAAGAGAAGATCTGTTGATGAAAGCGGCTTTATTGCAAAAGTTTCAGAGAATTCTTTTACTAGTTTGTTTTTTCTTCCTAGTGGTTGCAGTGCATCCAAGTTCAGCCCATGTTTCTGGTGGTCAAGGTTCTGTAGTTGGTATATGACTCGACTGGAACGTTTCTTTGGTTGGTTTGGCGAAGGAATCGCAAAGCACCCGCTAATTATCGTCTCAATATGTCTCGTATTTGTAAGTGTATGTTCAGTGGGCTTTGTCTGGTTCAAAGCAAAGAACAGAACAGTAGATCTATATATTCCTCAAGGTAGCCGTTCTATGGAGGAACTAGACAGGGCCGAGAAGTACTTCCGATTAAAAGCTCGTGAGGAAATCGTCCTTTTAACGGCGTCTCCTGATCATCCTAATGTGTTAGCTCCTGATTGTATGCGGGAGGCTTTCAAGGCACATCGTGCAGTTATGGAGTTAGAATCATACTCTCACTTCTGTGTCACGCTATCAGGAGAGAAAGCAAAGACACAGGACGACTGCATGATAATTAACCCGCTGGAATTTTTACAGTTTAATGAGAGCAACCTCGAGAACAAAACTCCGGAACAGATTCTAGGGAAAATAACAAAAGCCTATGACAGCTCAAGCCCTTTGACGCGAAATGGCCGGACCTTCTCTTACAACTTTAAACGCACTTTTGGTGGCACCACGCCACCGGACAGAACCATAAAAAAAGCCACGGCACTGCAAATGGTGTATCTAATGAATGACTTTAGCGACCAGAAAGAAATTGATAAAGTTCTGGAGTGGGAGAAGACGTTCATCGACAAACTGGAGTCCTTAGACGGTAGTTTTTCCTGTTTTAAAGTCTATTACTCAAGCGAGAGAAGCCAGGACGACGCTATTGCTGAAAGCAGTGGCTCTGACATCACTCTGGTGTCAATCACTTTTACGCTAATGATCACATTTGCTTGCGTCATGCTCGGCAAGTTCCTGAATCCGCTGACCGGTCACTCGTTGCTCGCCAACGCAGGAGTGTTTGCTGTGGCCCTTGGAATACTATCCGGGCTTGGCCTTGCCATGTGGTGTCGCGTTCCTTTCGTAAGTTTCATTGGCGTGGTGCCGTTTTTGGTTCTTGGGATTGGAATCGATGACATGTTCATTCTAGTAGATGAACTTGATCGACAGCCACGGGACATGTCAGTAACAGAAAAGATTAAAGCTGTGATGTCGCATTCAGGAGCCACTGTTACTATGACAACTATGACTGATCTTGTGGCATTCGCTGTTAGTACGTCCTCCTCGTTTCCAGCGATAAAGTAAGGGCAATAACTTTAAACCTATATACGGAACTAATTTAATGCAATCAAACCCCGTTAATACGGACGCTAAGGGGCCATAGAAAGTGCCCGTATTAAAGGGGTGTCCGTATTAAGTGGATTGAATTCTGAGGAAATGGGAGGGCTTTCTCTCCCCGGGGCAAAGCAAACTGTCCGCAATAATGAGATGATCGTATTAGGTGGGCTTTGGCTGTAGCTTCAACTATATAAAGACTGAGATGGGCTCGTAACGAAGAAAATAGACAGTGATTACCAAGAAATTTTAAGAGACAAGTGAAGTATGCTTAGAGAATGTAATTATTATTTATTTTCAATATAAAAACACTTCTATTCAGCTCCCTTTTAGTAATGCTTGTTCACCCCCATTATATTTTTGTATCTTTCAACAACCAACGGTCAGATCCGCTTGTCATGCATTCTTAAAGACGGCGGAAGAAATTGCTTGGCCCAACTGACTTACATATCTCCCATTTTTTTCAAAAAGCACGCTAACCCTGCGTATGTTTTGTCAGGTATTTCTGTATCTATGCGGCTCTAACAGTGACATTTTCCTACCTAATGATCATCACCTATTTCGTGGCCATCATGACATACGACGTAAAGAGAATAAAATTCGGTCGTCGAGACTGCTTACCATTCTGCAGAGCACCTCAGCCAAAGGAGAGCGCGCCAGCCTGGGACGAGCCGATCCCACAGTTAGCAAATCGCGCTATGGAGACCTGGGGCAAGTTTTTGACCCATCCGGCCACCAAAGTAGTTGTTATAATTCTGTCACTAGGGTTACTTGGTGCCGGAATATACGGCGTTACAAGAGTAGAGGAAAAATTCGACAGAAAGATCCTGGCGAAGGATGATTCTTACCTGAAAAGATTTCTGACTGCTCAAGAAAAACATTTTGAGCTTGCAATCGAAGTCAGCATTGTAGAAACTGGAAAAGTAAGATATGAGAAATTGTCCACCCAGCAAGCTATCAGAAACCTAACGAATATTGTCAAAAGCAACGAACATTATTTGGCTGGTTCTTTGTCGTGGATGGATCACTTTTCATTATTTGCTAACGAGAATAACATTAGCACTACCGGTTCAGCATTTTTACCTGCTTTGAAAGTCTTCCTCAATCAAACGGAATTTTCATTCCTCGCTCAAGATCTGAAGTTTTCTGATAATGGCTCTGCGCTAGAAGCTTCGCGCATTATTTGCTTTATGAAAGGTAGCGATGAATCTACATTCCAGAAAAATGCTATGCAAACACTTCGCGAAGATCTGGAAACGAAGTCCAAGCTCAGTGCCTTCCCCATTACACGTTTGTTTATTTTCTTCGAACAGTATGTTATTACATCACGTGAAACTATACGGAACCTCATAATCGCTGCCATTACAGTTTTTGTTGTCACCAGTCCCTTCTTGGTAGACTGCACAGTGGCAATCCTCGTGTTGTTAAACTTTGCCGCCCTGATATGCGAACTGTTTGGTTTAATGGTTATTTGGAATGTGGCACTGAACTCTGTGTCCATGATAAATCTTGTTATGGCTGTTGGTTTTGCAGTTGATTACAGCGCACACATTGCGCATGCTTACGTTATGTCCAACAAGTTATCAGCAAATGAGCGAGTGGTAGATGCTCTAAGTACTCTGGGAGCGAGTGTACTCCTGGGAGGTAAGTCAACCTCATCAATCTTACAAAAAACTCACATTTTGAGATCTTATCTCAACCAAGATGATTAGCAGCACCACAAACAAAATGGTGGTACAACCAGGTTTACAGTGGAAACTGCTTGGATCTATAATTTGGCGGTTTGTTATTCATTTATGTAATGATGCAATAGAACCTGTGAACAGGCGAAAAAAATGTGAGTATCTTTTCACTTCCCTAAGGGCTTCTTAGGGATCTTTTCAGTTACATCACTGTTTGGTAGACGTTTGCCAAACTTCTTGTGACGCAATTTGAAAGTAATGAACAGTAAGAATTAATGAGTTATGAATGCCCCTAATGTGAGGGTGAATTTGAGACAGACCGCCACACTGTGTGGGTGATTTACGTCCCACAGAACTTATTATATGTGCAAGGGTTGTGAGAAGACGCTTCTCGAATATATCGTCCTTATCCGAGAAGACTAAAACGTTTAACCGTTTGCAGGTCTTTTTACGAAGGCAGTACTGTATATTACGTCTCTCAGTGTTAGTCCCCAGTGGCCTCCCAGCTCACAGTACTACGCAATAATATCTTTTTCACGCAAATTGCCTATAAATGGATCAAATGCACATGAGTGACAGGAATAAATGGTCCCTTTCCCTTGCTCTAACTGCCTGAGTTATTTTTTTTTTTTTTCTTTAAGGTTTCAGTACTTTCCTGGGAATGATCGTAACAGCATTTGCTGCATCCGAGATATTCCGAATCTTTTTTCGAATGTTCCTTGGAATCGTCGGGTTTGGTCTTATTCATGGTCTGTGCATTTTGCCTGTTTATATGTCCTTGCTGTGTTGGAAGCCTTCAGTCACCACATCTCCCTCAGTCAGAGTTAGCGCAGAAAGGCTAGGTAGCATAAAAAAGAAAAATGAAAGTAGCCACGATTTGCAGCTGGCAGCGATTGGAATTGAAAACCCGGGTCTAGCAGCCGAGAACCCTTCTTTGGAGTTAGCTGAAGAAGAAAGCGTCGACGAAGAGGCTGTTAATGATAACGAGAAACAGGAAGATGATGGGATAGATTACGACCAATATATAGTAAACATTTTCAAAGGAATTCATAACGAAGGTTTGGAGACTGGCGACGAAAACCCAGATGCCTCGACGGAACTAACAGGAGAAGAAAGTAAGCAAAGTCTGAGCAGCGAGAATCCGGATGGTGAGAAAAACGCCGGAACTGTCGAGACTACACAGGCTTCAGAAACAAGCGACTCCTTAGCTGAAGTAACAAAATTATAACCTTGAAGAACCCAGTTTGATTTTTTTTCAACCCTCAGACAGTAGTGCCTCCATGGTATGATACTTAAAGAAGCCAGGCACTGGTTATCCTTAATTAGTAAAATCCAACTAGTTGTCTATTATCAATGCTGCGTTCTGATTGGTTGAGCCACTACTAGGCCATATGTTATAGCCAGGGGGGGAGGTGTCTCCAAGGAAATCTGTGGTACAGTCCGCCTGCCAGTATGACGTCACGTCTCGCGTCAGTGAAAAAATTATATTATTACTTCTCCCCATAAAGCCACTGCTAAATTAAGATAAAGGAACCAAATTGGAAGACAGCAAGTGATTATCAAAGATCTTGATTTAAAAGCATTTTATGATTTCCTAATGAGGTTCCTCTAATACAAATTAAAGAGGAAGGCTGGTATAGACAGTATATTGGGGTTCAAAAATTAAAAGTCACGTCGGATTTGTTTTCGGCTAAGGGTCCGAATCCTGTCGTAATTTCCTTGAACTATGAACTGTTTATTAAGAAACTAGCCAGCATGGCAGCCAAGCAGGCTATTAAGAAACTAGGACGTACTACAAAATAAACATTCCGATAACCTAAAAATAAGAAAAACCTTTAAAAAGCCAAAACTCAAAAACAAAACTAAAATAAACTACTTGGTAACACTTGTTTGGAGGGGCCTTCTGATCTTAATCTGTCTGGAGGTCCTTCTTAACCTTTAATTTCTTCTTTATAAGTTTGAACTTCCGCTAAAATTGTTATTCTTAGTATTGATTCGACATTTGTTAAGTGTTTTTCTTTTAACAATGAAAATTCTTGTTACCTTCGTGATTTCTGCGAAATTCGCGGACCATTAAAGGGCTTTCGGGAGGGCCTTCTTTATCTTTGTTCTTTATAAGTATGAACGTTTGCTAAATGTGTTATTCTTGGTATTGATTTGAAAAAATTCTTCGATTTTGCGAAATTTGCGGACTTCTATTGGACCCTTTTTTACCTTTACTTTACTAGCCTAAACTTCTGCTCACTTTGTTATTCTTGTGATTCTTGCAATATTTATCACGGTATTTTTTATTGCAATGATTTTGTTGTTACTTTTGCAATTTTTGCAGACTTTTTTAGATTTCTGCAAGCAGTTTCTATTAAATATGTTTTCGCTAAAATTACTACAAATATAGTAGTTAATAGAGGATGCCTTACGCCTAACTTTTACCCCTGATTATTTTCTGTCATTTCCTGATTAACCCTGTCCCCTACCCACTTAGTACAAAAATGACAGAAATTAATCAGAGTTTTTTTCCATTTTTTACCAAATATTCTGACTCAAAAAAATCCAAAAATCCGATTAATTTTGTAATCTTTGTAAAATTTGGGGAAAATGACAGAAATAATGGCTCGCCCTGCGGGCTCGCGGAAATGACAGAAAATAATCAGGTGTAAAAGTTAGGCGTAAATCATCCTCTATTAACTACTATAGAAGAATTCAATCGTGAAAAATATTATTACAAAATATATTTAGAAAGGATTAATTTTAAATATAAAAATAAGTTCAATTTATTTATATTGTAGAAACATTTATCAAATATCGAATTCTATTTTACTAAATTCTCTTATTCCTACAAACTTCACAAATTAATTACTTTTCACAAAAAAATTTCAGAAATGAAATGTTTTTTATTGAAAAAATTTCACAATTCTGAAGAGAAAATCTGAAGCTTTTGATTGGTTGAGAAAAACGTACGATGACAATGCAATCTATTGTTTTCCATGAAACGTGAGGTTATTTTTGATGAGATCATAATCTGAATTAGTAATCAGGGGGTTTCCCTTCAAAAATAATCTAAACAAATACTAAAATGGAATATCAAAGCCCCGAGGACCAAGATTTCATTGTTGAAGATGGCTATAAACATGATAAAGATCCTGATTATGTTCCTGAGGAAGAGGAATCATCCGATGATGAAAAATATGTTGTAAAAGGAAAAGATTTTCAGAAACTGAGCAAAAAGGCTAAAAAACTAGGCGCCGAATCTCTTGATTATTCAAGGCGGAAAAATAACAAATACGTGGTCAAGCTGCCAAGCGGAAAGAATTTACATTTTGGCTCGTCGCAATATCCAGACTTTTTAATTCACAAAGATAACGAGCGAAAAGAAAAATATCTTTCTAGGGCAATGAAGATAAAGAATAAGAAAGGTGAGTTGACTTATGAAAATCCTGAATCGGCTAATTTTTGGAGTGTTAATCTGCTTTGGTCGGGGAAATAGAGTTTTGAGGCAGAAAAATAAAATTTAAAGGTTTCAAAATAATAATAAAAATGGGATTCAAGTCAACATTGCCAGGTGATGTAACTCCATTTAAAGTTGGTGGGCTTATATTTCCAAGCAAATATTGTTATGAAGATATGAAAGGAATAGATAGAGGTGCTGAAAATATTATTTCAGATTTCAATGATGAGAAAGATCTTCAAGATTTTTTTAATAAAATTAGACCGATAAAAGTTATTGAAACATACCCTGAAGCAAGAGAAGAGATGGATTGTTTGTTTCCAAATATAACAGGATTTTTATGTTATGAAATTTATGGAACTAGTAATTTAAGAGAAAAGAGTTATAAATTTGCTGATAAGTTTTTTTCAAAATTTGATTATATTGAGATATAGATTATTGTTTTATATCAAATGTGATATAAAACTATCTCTTAGCCAGAAAAATAAAAATGAAATTTAAAGAATTAAATAATCAAGAATAAAGATGGCTACTGATTTGAGTAAACTTTCTATTGCCGAATTAAAAAAAATATAAAAAAATATAAAAAAAGAAATCAAAGCTGATTATAAGAAAAAGTTGATTGATGATATAAATAAACTACAAAAAGTAAGAGACAAAATTAAATTCAAACCCAAATCCAAAACCAAACCGAAAGCCAAATTCAAAACATTTGAAGAGTATTTCCAGGATTGCATCAAGAATAAAACAATACCACCTGATACCCCACCTTATTTGCGCAAAGCACTTGAGAGAGCTCTCAAGGAATATGACCAAGGAATAGAAAAAGAGAAATCATCTCTGGAAGGATTTGCTAATAAATACGTAGTAAAAGGCAAAACTGATATTACACCATTCGAGTTTTTCAAATCCAAGGCTGCTTATCTTAAAGAGTTTCTCAGAAATCATCGAAATATTAAAGTCAGATTTGTTCTTGTTTGTATGATGGAACAAATGGGAAAGTCAAGCGATGGAAAGACAAGTCTTTCCATTCAAGATAAAGCATATTTTAATTCTGAAACACATATCAATCTTGAATCAACTGATGTAAAAGAAATACTGATTAAAGTTATTCGTACCATAATTGAAAAGATTGCAATTTATCAGAAGAATGGAAGTGGTTGGTATTTCAGGGAAATAGTACATCTTGAGATTCATACTGCCGATTACAACCCAATGAGAGGTTCATCTTATATTCCCCTTCCAGATTGGATAATGCGAAAGAAAGCTTTGTTAAATATTAAAAACAGGGATAATAAATGTTTTCTCTGGTGTGTATTGAGATACCTTCATCCAAAGGGAAAGAATGCAGAACTATTAACAGATTTGAAGCAAAAAGAAAATAGTTTGAATACAAAAGGAATTGCTTTTCCTGTCAAATTAAAAGACATTTCAAAATTCGAAAAACTCAATCCAGATCTACCAGGGATAAACGTGTTTTCAGTCAATGAGAATAACAAGTTTTACCCTCTCCGAATGGCACAGAGAGATCCTCAGAAAACAATAGACTTGTTTTTGTATGAGGAAGAAGGGAAATACCATTATTCTCTTATCAAAAGTTTTTCAAGATTATTTCGATCTCAAATAACTTCTAGAACGAATGGTCGAATACACATTTGCAAAAGATGCTTTACCCATTTTTCAAAGGAAGAATTATTTCAGAGTCACATTGAATATTGTTCATCCAATGAATCAGTTGTTGTAAAAATGCCAGCGAAAAATTCAAAATTAGGATTTAAAAATTATTTTAAAAAGCTTCCAATACCTTTTGTAGTTTATGCTGATTTTGAATGCTTTACTAAATCTATTAATACTTGCAAACCCAATCCAGCAGGTTCATATACACTTGGTTACCAGAAACATGAACCGTCAGGATTTTGTTTTTACATAAAAGGAATAGTTCCTAACATTTTTAAACCAATCACTTTTACAAAACAGAAAGAAAGTGATAATGTTGCTGAAATATTTGTTTCAAAACTTGCAAAAATAACTCAAAAACTTTACGATGATTTTTATCGTCATCCACGACCTCTAAGATTAACAAAAGAAGAACAGAAATCTTTCAAAGAAGCTAAGATCTGTCATATTTGCTCGGGAGAATTAAAAGATGACAGGGTTCGTGATCATTGTCATTTCACCGGTCAATATCGTGGAGCTGCACATAACAGCTGCAATCTTCAGTGTCGAAAACCATTGATATTGCCAGTAATATTTCACAATCTTCAAGGTTACGATGCGCATTTGTTCATAAAACAACTTTCTGGTTTGAAGGGTGAGTTAAACTGTATTCCATCAACTGAAGAGAAATATATCTCATTTTCCAAAAAGATCAAAGTCGATGAATACAGATCCAAGAGAACTGGAGAGATGGTATCTTTGAATTTTGAGATAAGATTTATTGATTCGTTCAAGTTTCTACAAACCAGTCTTGCGAATCTTGTTGGAAACTTGCAACCGGATGATTTTCAAAATACAAAAGAAATAATGAAAGACAATATCAATCTTCTTACTCGAAAAGGTGTTTATCCATATGACTATGTTTCGTCTCTTGAAAAGCTGACTGAAACACAACTTCCAGCCAAAGAGCAATTCTATTCAAAATTGAATGACGAAGATATTTCAGATGAAGATTACAGTCACGCAATCAATGTTTGGAATACATTCAAATGCCAAACAATCAGAGATTACCACGATCTTTATCTAAAATCAGATGTTCTTTTGTTAGCTGATGTATTTGAAAATTTCAGGAAAACTTGCTTGAAACATTACAGTCTAGATCCAGCGCATTATTATACATCTCCCGGTCTGGCTTGGGATGCTTGTCTCAAAGAAACTGGACAACAACTTGAATTGCTTCATGATTATGATATACTGATGATGTTTGAGAGAGGAATCAGAGGTGGGATGACTCATATAGCAAAACGATACTCGGAGGCGAATAACAAATACATGAAAGATTACGACCCAGAAAAACCTTCTAAATACATTCAATATTTGGATGCTAATAATCTCTATGGTTGGGCGATGTCTCAATCACTTCCCACTCATGGATTTAAATGGATGAATAATCTCACAAAAGAAAAGGTAATGGAAATTCTTGAGAAAACAAATAGCAGCATGACAAACATGGGAAAGAGAGGTTATATATTTGAGGTAGATTTAGAATATCCAAAGGAATTGTGGAAATCACATAACGATTACCCTCTTGCACCTGAGAAGATTAAAGTGGGGGGAGTTGAGAAACTTATTTCACATTTCAAACCGCGTAAAAATTACGTAATTCATTATCGAAATCTGAGGCAGTGTCTTGAATTGGGTTTGAGAATTACAACTGTTCATCGAGGAATTTCTTTTAATCAGAGTCCTTGGATGGAGCCTTACATCAGAAAGAATACCGAACTTAGAAAAACAGCGGCAAACAGCTTTGAGAAAGATTTTTTCAAGTTAATGAATAATTCTGTGTTTGGGAAAACAATTGAAAACATTCGAAAACGACAGAATGTTTTTCTGGTTGATAATCGAGCAAAAGCTGTTAAATTAACATGCAGGCCAAACTTTGAACGGGCGACTATATTTGATCGAAATTTAGTTGCGATTCACTTAAAAAAGACTGAGGTGTATTTTAACAAACCTGTTTATGTTGGCGAGGCGATATTGGATTTGTCAAAGTTGTTGATGTTCGATTTTCATTACAATTACATAAGAAATAAGTATACTTATAAAAAAGCTAAGTTGTTATTTACAGATACTGACTCACTTATGTACGAGTTAAACACTGAGGATTTTTATAAAGACATAAAAGACGATATTAAAACCAGGTTTGATACTTCAGAATATTCTCCAAATCATGAGTCTGGGATATTGGCGGGTGTTAATAAAAAAGTGATTGGGAAGTTCAAAGATGAAGTTGCTGGTCGGCAGATAACACATTTTGTTGGTCTTAGACCCAAACTTTATTCTTTCAAAATAGAAGATTTAATTACTACCAAAAAATCAAAAGGAATCAAAAAAAATGTTGTAAAAAAACAGATTGAGTTTGAAGATTATGTTGATTGTTTGAAAACAGGTAAAAAACAAATGAGAAGTATGAATATCATTAGAAGCGAAAACCATAAAATTTATTCAAAAGAAGTCAACAAGGTGGCTTTGAGCGGAGATGATGATAAAAGGATTTTATGCAAAGACAAAGTGAATACGCGGGCTATTAGATAAAAACGAATTAAAGATTCTAGAATTAAAGATTCTAGAATTAAAATTATAGAATCATGACCAATCAAAAATTTATTGAATTTCAAGAAATTAAATTTTATTGGCATCCAAAATACAAATATTATTTAGCTAGTCGTTGCGGAAAAATACTTAGTTTAAAACAAAAAGAAAAGAGAATTTTGAAATTAAGAATACAAGGTAATGGATACTTAGGTTTTCATTTATTTGAAAATAATGCTTGTAAATATTATTATATCCATCGTTTTGTTTACGAATGTTTCAAAGGAGAAATTCCAAAGGAGAAGGAAATCGATCATGTAGACAGAGACAAAAAAAACAACAACATCATCAACCTTCAATTATTAAGTCATTTGGAAAATATTAGAAAAGCTCGTTGCAAAAAAGTGATTTCTTTAAACATTGAAACTAAAGAAGAAAAAATTTTTGAAAGTATTATAGAAGCGAGTGAATTTCATAAAATTATTGGTTCATCAATTACTTTAAACTGTCAGAAAAAGATTAAAACTTGTAAATCCAAGAAAGATGGAAAAAAATTTCAATTTTTTTATTTATAAAATTAATTGTTTAAATTAATAATAAAATGACTTATTCCGAAACTGAAATTCAAAAATATTTTGATATAATTCAAAAATACACAAAATCTCCAAAAAAGGAAACCGATCGAAAGATCCGTTGTTGGAACTGCCAAGAAACTGATTTTGAAATTGATAAAGGTTTCAAAATTTGCGAAAATTGCGGTTGCCAAAATGAAGCTGTTCTTGGTTTTTTAGATAAAAGAGATCAAGACCGATTGCTTTTTAGAAAGAAAAGTGTTTATCAGAGGAAGTACCATTACGAGAAGAAAGTCAAACAAGTCTCCAAAAGACTAAAATTGACTGAAGATGAGAAGTATGATTTGTATACAAAATTGTTAGAAATAGACAATAAAATAATGGAAAAATTAAATAAACAATTCAGTCGAAAAAGAAGCATTAGCGTCATATTCTTAATAAAAAAAATCTTAGAAGAAATTAAAAATCCCAAACATAAACTAGTTGAACTGAATATTGGAGATCAAACTCTGGAAAATTACGAGAATTGGTGGGAAAGTTACAAATCACTCAATTTACACCTTTGTGAAAAAACCAGTAAATTATTCCTGTCAAATACCCAAGAACTTCAGATTTAAACGGAGAATTGACAGTATAAACACAACCTCGACCAAGATTGAAATGTTTCCGAAATTCTCGAAAAGCGAGATTGAATATAAGATGATTGGATAGTATTGACGAGTTTGATTTGCAACTGTGTCTGAAGTCAGAAAGTTTGTAAAGGATTTGATTAAAGCCTAATCTTTGAGTAAAGTACTTTATATACAAATACTGATAAACCAGACAAGCTTTAATAAAGTTATCATCGTAGAATTTTGTTTTGTGAGAAGGAAAGTAAAAGTTAACATAAGAAACTATTGAATCTAGCATCTTTTATCTATCTTTAGATAAAAGATGAAAAATATTATTACAAATTATAAATTGACAAAATCTTTTTATAATATAAAAAAACTTTTAAGAATTATAATTTGTACAAACCTTTTTCAATATTATTTTTTATTTTATCTTTGATTATTTTTACAACATTTAAATCATTTGGATTAGAATATCTAAATGTGTATTTATTGCCGTTTAATTTTGATGACGCTGTTTTTCTCTTTCCTTCCGCGATAAGTTTAATCAAGCCACTATTGATCTGAAGTGATTTGGATGTCTGATATATCGAGTTAAAAAATTTATTATCACCAGTTGCCAGATTAGTTGCTATTATTTTTCTGGATTGACATTCTGGATTGGAGGATTCATTAATCACTCTTTTAAGGTTGTCTGGTCTGTTATTTAGCTTATCTCCGTCAATGTGAATTATTTTAAAGTATTTATTTGTTTCCTCGTTATTAAAGGCTTCCCAGATAAATTCATGAGCCAACAAGCTAATCGGGTTTTCTCCTCGAGGTCTGATTGAGATTCTAATATATCCATTCTTAGATGGTTTATTACCAAGTTCTTTTCCTGTTCTTGAGTTATAAACACCACCGTTATCAGTTGTGAAGAAATTAGAATAAGATGGATGTGAATATTTAATCATTGAAAAAGGTTTTTACAATTTATATTTAATCAATTTTATTTTTAAGTAAAAAATAAAATTCTTTATTCAAATTATGTAATAATCTTTTTCAAATATTTTTTATTGTATCTCTTTGAAAATCTGTCTGCAACAGGGGATTGATCAATTATCATTTCATCTATCAATTTCATTCGATCAATAAACTCTTGTTTATTGAATTCATCACCCCGCAAAGCTGATCTCAGTTCAACCAATACTTTTTCATAAGTTGTAAATGCTATTTGTGACATTTCAATCTTTTTCTTGTAATTCTTCATTTTTGAAATGGAACTTACTAAAACTCCAAGACCATTGATAACACCCAGGATTATTGGATTGAGTGTTATTCCTCCAGCAATAGTTCCTATTACAACTAATCCTCCTCCAGAAAGAGTAAGTGATTCATCAAGAATTTTATATCTTTTGAAAGATTTCTTAAAACACCAGAATTTCTTGTGATAATGTTTATAGAAATCTTTGAGAGTTTTGATCTCTGATTCTGTTAGTGAGTTATCAATGTGATTAAATTCAAACAAGTCCTTCATTTATTTATTTGGAGTATATAACTACCATTTATTTTCTCTTGTATCATTATCCTTTTAAATGGCTCAGAGTCAAAGTCATAAAAATTTGGAGAAAACATAATTTTATTCATAATTCCATCTTCAGTTGTAAAGTCAAAATCTTGATTAGGTACGTAATTAGCGCTATCAATAGTTAATGTTGAGCTGTAGTTACTCAAGTTAGCTTTTGTAACAATTGTATCAACACTATGCGCCAACCATAAAACAATTTTTTTTCCATTAAAACTATTTGGTAAACTAAAAAATTGTCTTTTACTAGAGGTGAGTAAAGTTAAATAACCAGCAGCTTTAGTATAATTTAAACTCATTAAATGTTGGTTATTTTGTTTATTTTTCTTAACTAAAGCAAAATCTCTATTATCCCAATGATAAAAAACCATGCACAAGGTAAAATTTCTAAAATTATCAGAGGGATTTAAATTAATAGTGTAATTATTAATATTTAATCCTTCCTTTTTGATATTACTTATGTCTTTATTTGGTATGCTAATACCATTTAAACTATGAAAGTGATTTAAGCCACTAATTATAATACCAGATGCTCCTCTTTTTAATTCGTAATTATTTGCATCTGTGAAGTCATAAATTTGATCAAAGTAACGACTATAAACATGGTTTACCGTAAAAGGAATTAACTCTTTTACCATTCCAACTGTTGCAGCACTACTATTCAGATTTCTATCGAGAGTAATGTTCAATATTTTTTTATTATTTGCGTTAATGTCAACATTGTACTTTACTTGCGATCTATAAATTTCAAATGATTTATGATAATCATAAACTTTATCTGGGTCGATATTGCTAACTTTGCTCATAATACCATAAGCAATCATGTAAACACCAGAAAACTGTAATGGATACACAGCCAGATCATTTCCATTATTTGGAATACTAACCAAAATGTGAATAAAGAACCTGCTTCCAGTTGTCAACTTCTTGAAATTAATAATGACTCTATGATAATACATAAATTGTGTTTGGTTTTTTGAATCGGTGAAACTATGTTGAAGTTTTTTTACACTAACATTTCCAAGTTGCAATCCTTGTGACGTTTTGTCATCAACACTTATCTGGGTTTTATGCCACAGTAAATAATCAGTGTTAAGTATTTCTAAACAAAGGGTATAATCAGCACCTCCAACTAATCTGTAAAAATTAAGTCCCATCTTATATTTATAACCACCTTGAAAATTCTTTAGTATAGTTGTATAAAGAACTCTTGTATTATATTCGTGAAAGTTTCCTTTAAAAGTTGGTAAGTATGTTATCTTTTTTGGAATAAAACTAGTTCTATTATCTATTTCATCTGTCCATTGAGTTGGACTTGCCATCAGAAAAGCAAACTCATCTTTGTAATGACTTGGTTGAACTTGAGTTTGGTGTAAATTACCGTCAACATATTTTTTGGTGACTGCATCCGAATCTGAAGTTGGATCTTCAAGATTAATTATTTTATGACCACCGATATTAATATCTGAAGTCATGACCCTACTCCCATCTTTTTTAAAGAAAGAACTGAAATCTTGGTTAGATATCTCGAAGATATTAGCTCTACAGCTACTCTGTAAATTTCGAGCATAAATAAAGTATATGTATAGATATGCTATCGTCCACGTACTTTTTGGGAACGGCATCTGAGTTATTTGTTGGTGTAATAAGATTAATTATTTTTTTATTGTTCATGTTCATATGATTAGTCATCATATTTGATCCATCAACGTGGAGATAAGCAAGATCACCGTAAGCCAATGGTATTGGTTGTTTGGAACCAGTTGGATTTGGAATATTGAATATTCTTTTGTTGTTCATATCCAAATTTCCAGTCATTGATCTTGTTCCATCAAGTTTCAAAAAGACACTGCCATCAACTTTGGAGTCGTCCACATATTTCTTTGTAGCAGCATCATCATTGTTTGATGGTGTTTTGAGTTTTGTAATCGAGAATTGACTTTTCATATCAATATTTGAATCTACTGTCAAAAGTGATGTTTTTCCACCTCCAGAATTGGTATCAACATATTTTTTGGTTGCTGAATCAGTGTCTGATGTTGGTGTTCCAACATTTGTCAATTTTTTACCAACCATATCATAATTTCCATCTGCAGTGAGATTAAACCCAACACCTGGAGCTCCTTGAACTCCTTTGGCAAATTGATAATGATTAGAAGAGTGTTCGTTAAATATTCCCATCTTATTTAATATTTAGATAATCAGTAAAGTTTTTCGAAAGGGTTTTCTTTGGTTTATTTACATAAAGAAATGAGAATGGTTTTCGTGTTGCCTCCCTGTACACATTTTTATCAACTCCCATTTCAGAAGATATTCTGTTTGCTTCTCTGGAAGAAGGAAATTCGTATAAACAGTAATGAGAACAATTCAATCGAATATCTCTTGGAGTTTTGTAAAATGATTGACTCAGATAAATCACTGAGCAATTCTTATGTCGACCTTGAATAAAATAATCAACGATTTGTCTCTGATTTTTATCACATACATAATCATCAAATATCACAAGTTTTTGATTGTCTTCATAACTCATTTCTGTTACAGGAGTTATTTGATCATTACTCACAGATAGTATTTCATAACCGAGTTTATGCGATAATTCTCTCATTTTTTGCATCAATCTCTTATATTTATCCTGCTCTAAATTTCGAGCGTAAAGATAAATCTCATCGTAATATAGCAGAGGTTTCATTAACATATGAAAGAGCAAATTAGTTTTACCACTTCCACTATTTCCACAAATCAGCATTCGAAATGTATCCGATGGCATGAAAGGAAACAACTGCTTGAATTTTTTATCTCTGTTAACATTGCAATCATAATTTGGTATCTCCATTTTATATAATAAATATATAAATGGATATTGAAGAATTGAAAAAATATTCACAAAATAAGATTGAAGCAGATAATCTTATTAAGCAGGTGAGACAACAAATAAAAGAAACTACTTGGGAAAAACAGAATCTGAGAGAAGGATTTACTGAAACATTCAAACCTCTGATTTCTCAGTTTGAAAATCCTGGAAAGGACTCCAAAACACAAAATATATTTACTCAAAACCAAAAAATGTTGCAAAATCAGTTGGCTCTTACGGAAGGTATCAGAGCCAATCAAAAAGCCATTACAGACGGATTTAGTCAGTTTGAGAGATTGGCTGATATGCAAGAGTTGCCTGGAATAGGAGCTATTGAAGATGGAGAAGATGATGAAAAAGACAGTGAAGATGATAAAGACGATCAAGCTCGAGCTCCTTTACCAAAAGAGGATGAGGCACAAACTGTAAAAGCTCCAATAGCAAAATTTAGTGTTAATTATTTAGATAGGCATTTAAATAATAAAAAAGCACAAGAGATACTAAAAGGTAGTGATTATGACAATCTACCATCTTATTATTTTGATAAAGATATTGATACTATTTCTTCATTACTTGATAGTGTTAACCAAGATGCACAAGATCAATTTAAACTTATAAGTAATACCGCAATTATTGGTCAAAATAAAGAAGGTTATCAAATTGCTAAAGCAAAAGCTGACAAACCACAAGCAAAAACAAAAGAAAATATATTTATTTTCAACACATTAAGCATTTATGCAAAAAATTTATCAGAACTTTTAAATTTCAAAATACAATCTGGTTCTGGAATGTTTAGAAACCCAAAAGAACTAATTCGTAGATTTGAATTACTCAATGGATCACTTTTTGCAGGAAACAATGGTGTGCTGCCTGAATTCATTCAAATAGCTCATCGACTCCGAGATCTCGGGATCCTGTCTAATAACCAACTTAATACAATCCTTAGAAAAGTTATCTAATTATATTATAAATGAATGAAAGCGCTATTCATATTTCATCTGTTAAAAGAGAAAAAATAGGAGTAAACAAACCTCATGATTTCTTGGTTAAATTTAATCCTCCTTTGAAACTTGACCCACAATTCAAGCATTTTCTCGCCTTGGATAGGTTATCAATGACTTTCTCCTGGTATAACATCCGAAATAGTTATAAAAATAATACAATCAAATATACTCATGACGGATCTACATGGCAGACTATTACCTTCACAGATGGAATGTATTCTTACTCAGATATAAATAATTACATTCATCAGTACATGGAACAAAAAAATCATCACACAACTGATGCCAAGGGTGAAAAAAAATACTCAATAAATCTGAATTTCATTCTTTCCACTTATCGTGTTTTGATAACACTTGAGGGAAGTTTTCAACTCGATCTGAGAGGAACAGATTTCGGAGAACTCATTGGATTTGAGAAGAAACTCGTGACTAAAACTGAATATGGAACCAAGCTTCCAAATATCACAAAATCTATTGATTCTCTTAACATTAATGTTAGTGCTATAAAAGATTCTGTTGTGAATGGAGTTAATACAAACACGATAGCAGTTATTCCAACTGATAATTTAACAAGATCTTGGCCTTTTACGTTTGAACCAAGGAGGACACTGTACTGTCCTGTAAGTTCTAATAATATTTCTGAAATGCATATAACAGTAAATGATTCACTCGGTCAACCTATTGACTTGAATGGGATTGATTGGTTTATGACACTGTTGCTTCGCCATACTGAAGATAGCAATGTTGTATAATTATATAAATAAAATGATGCGACAATCAGAGTTTAAAAAAAAATATGATCCTGATACAGGAAAATTTTCAAGAAAACATATATACGGAGAAGGAATAATGGATACAGTAAAATCTTTTCTTGGTAAAAAACCAACTAAAAAAAAGGTAACATTTGCTCCGCCTTTCAAACCAACCCCTTCCAGTTCAAATAAAAAGGCTGGTGACAAAATAGTAAAAATGCTTTCTGGAGAAAAACCACCGTCCCGTAAAACAAATAATCGGCAAATGACACAGCAAGAAATCAATAATAATGTGCTAAAAATTATGTCTGGATCTGGAAGAAAAAAATAATATAATCTAATTATTAAAATAAAATGAAGTCTTTTAGAAACCCAAAATATCTTGAAAGATATGAAGATGTTGTTTTTGACCTTGAACAACCTCTTAATATTGCCCCAGCAAATAACACCGTTCAAATTAGAAATAATCTTAAATTCATTGCTGACAATACAGGTGAAGTCACTCCATTTGATTGGTATAATGCTAGAATAGCACTGGACTTTAAAGTTGAACAACATGATGGAACTGATTTTGTTATTGGCGCTAATGTAAATGATGATAGTATTCTTGAAGCTAATAGAGCGCAAATTACTGCTTACGAAGCTGGCCAAATGGGAATAGTAAATGGCTCTAATTCTTTTATTTCAAGATTATCTGTGCTGGCGAATGGAAAGGAACTTTATCAGTGTAATTACGCCAATCATAGTGTAAATATAAAAAATTTGCTTGAGTATAACAAATCTTATGCTGATAGTGTGGCAACAAATGAATTTTATTTTCTTGATACATCCACAAGTGCTAATAAAAATAGATTTACAAGAAGAAATGTTGAACATCGACGAAATGCAGCTAATGGTGCAGATGAACCTGGTCTTATGATAGATAACACTCCTAAATCATATAATGAAGGATTTGCAAAACGAAAAGCTCTGCTTGGAACTTCAAGCACAGTACACTGTGAAATTCCTCTCAATAGATATTCGTTCTTTGAGGCACTTGAAGACAAATTACTTCCAAACACTAAAATCGAAATAAACTTTGAGACTGAAAAAGATGATAATCTTATATGGAGGACCGGGGGAAATCGTTGCCGAGTAGTCATCACCCGTCTTCAACTGTTTGTGCCTCGATTAATATTCAATTCAGAAGGAAATAAGATTTATATGAGTGAGTATCTCAAACCTTTCAAATGGACTTATCTCAATGAAGTTATTGAATCTAACCTTGCTGGTAACCAAGCTGTTGGTAATTTTAGAATTACAAACGGAATTTCAAAACCTCGACATGTATTTGTTTTTATTATCAATACTCCAAATACTGAATCACAAACAGCAAATCCATTTTTATACAATACTTTCAGCGTTTCCACGGATCCTCGAACTTTGAATAGATGTTATCTTGAAGTTGGAAATGGAAATGAATACCCTGATATTGCTTATAAACCTTCATCAGATCCTTCAAGAGTTTTTAGAGATGTGATGTCTTATGTTTTTGCCAACAATGATTTTCAAGGTGGAACACTTCTTAATAGACAAAATTTTGAGAATATTTTCCCATTTGTGTATTTTGATTTGACAAAGCAAAAATTAGACTTGAAAGATGGAGTTACAAAACTATCTTTTCATTATGAGTTATCTGGAGCGACTGCTGCAAATTATAATATTTACGCTCTTGTACTTCATGAAAGAGAAGCAGAAATAGAACAACAAAGTGGAAAACTACTTCTTAGAGCTTGAGAAAAAAATAATATAACATATTATATAAAATAACAACTTACATCGAATACGGGGTAAAACTTTCAGATGGACAAAAATCTAAACTATTGAGTGCAATTCAAAATAAATCACCACTAACACTTCGATGAAAACATTCTCATCTCAGGGGACCTGATGAATTAATGTTGACCCAAAGACAGATTACAAAGATACAAAAATCATTGGCAAATGGAACAGGATCAGACTTGAAAATAAGTAAAACACAGATTACACGTTCAGTAAAACGTGGAGGAAACTTATTCACTAGTTTGATAAGACTCGGTTCAAAACTTCTTCCTTATGCAATAAAGGGAGTTTCAAAAGTTGCTCCTGAAATTGCTAAAGGAGCTGCTACTGCACTTGGAGACATTGGAATAAAGAAACTGTTTGGAAAAGGTATTTCAATTCCAAAAAGGTTTTTCCCATTTCTTCCTCCTTTTGCTAATGAGTTTACCAAAGCTCAAATAGAACAGATTAACAAAGTTTTCAAGACAGGAGGACGATTGGTTATCAAACCAACTCGACAACAAATAGAAGGTGGATTCCTGGGAACACTTGCATCAATCGGAATTCCAATGGCAATTAGTCTGCTTCCAAAGTTGTTTGGATCCGGCCTTCAGGTTGATAGAGGATCTTCAAGTAACACAAGAAGTGTTTATGTTCCACCCACACAAGGAGAGGGTTACTATCCACCTCCCTTTAATGGTACTTGGGAAAATCCAATAGGAATGGGGGTAAAAAAAAAGGCAAAAAAAAAGCCCAAAGGCAAAGGTCTGTTGCTTGGAAAAAACAGCCCATTCAACTCAATTCCCTTGATAGGAAACATTTTGTAATTAAACCCCTTTCAAACTTTGATTTGATGGATTGGGTAAAAAAACTTGACCTGAAACATTTCAGAGGAATTTACAGTCGAGACCAACTACCACAAAAGATAAAAAAAGAATGTGGAATAATTAATCTTGATGATATGAAAGGACCTGGCACGCACTGGGTTTGCTATAGAAACTTGGATTCAGTTGTCGAGTATTTTGATCCATTTGGTCTGATAATGCCGAATGAGGCTTTGAAGTATTTCAGATCTTCTGGAAAACAAATTATTTATTCGATAGATGAAATACAAAATCGCAACACTGTTCTCTGTGGTTATTGGTGTCTTTACTATTTGTTTGAGAGACAGAATGGAAAAAGTATTCTTGATGTAATACACAATCCTCATTTTGACAATGATAACAGTGATTTTATAAAAGAATACTTTGGAGGATAAAGATTATTACAAAATATAAATTAAGTAAAAGTTTTTTATATATAAAAAAGATTCCTTGAATAATAATTTGTAATAATATTTTTCATCTAAGATTAAAATATAAAAGATAGATAAAGATTATTACAAAATATCAATTAAATAAAAGTTTTTTATATATAAAAAAGATTCCTTGAATAATAATTTGTAATAATATTTTTCAAGATTAAATATAAATTTTTATATTTAATCTGAATCCACTGGTGAATCCTTCAACTTTTTAACCTTCTCAACTTTTCTTTCCAATTCTTTTACAGTATCAACTATGGAATCAAATTTTGTGTAAATATCAATAAGTTTGAAAAGTTTCTTCTTTTTATCAGATTTTATTTTCAACCAAGAATAATCTCCTCTTCTTATTTTTTCCCACATCTCACATTCACCAGCCATTAAAACTATTGAAAGATCTGAATTTTTATTCCGGAGAGTCTCTAACTCATCAATTATTTTTGTCCTTATTTCTTTCTCAAAATCTTTAATTGTTTCAACATCCATATTTTTTTCTATTTCTGAAAAGAATTTAGCTTCCATTTATCTTTAGTTTATACTAAACTTCCTCTTTTAAAAATTTTTTGAGATTACTTGTTTTTTCAGATAACTCCTCCATCAACTCAAGTATTTTAAAGAATCGTTTATTATCATCCATTCTTATTACTTCAATTTTATCATAACACTCATCTATTTTTTCGCAAATATTTTCAAGTTCACTTTTTACAAATTTATTTCTCATTGGCATTTTTTTATCATCAAATGATACTATTTCCATATTTTTTATTACATCAAATATATGACTCATTTTTTATTTAAATAATTATATTTTTAATTTACTTTACTAACCTGTTTAATAAAACAGAATGTCCTTTGATTTCCATAACTAACTCAATTATTTTCTTGAATCGATTATCACTCTTTAATACCGCAATATTTAGATATTCAAAACTATCATTAAGCACATGATATATCTCATTAAGTTCACTTTTTACTAAATCAACCCTAGCTGACATTTTAATCTAAACATTATACTAAATGAAAGAATCATATTGCATTAAAGATAAAAGAGTAACACCTTGCACCGAACCAAGTGGTTACCAAACCGATAAAAGAGGAAGAAAACAATTCTTTTGTCATTGCGTGGTTTGCGGAATTAAAAAAGTAAGATATGTAAAGTCAAAAAACTAGTCAGCCCGTCTGAGAAGGCGGGCAAGCAATCCGGAGGAGATGTCTTTGACACCGTCGTTGGAACGGCTGCAGATGCTTTTGTTGAACATGCTCTTCCTTGGATGGCAAAAAAAACAGTCGAAATGGGTCGGTATGGAGCAAGTGAATTAATGAGAAATAAAAATTTGCAAAAGAAAGCTGTAAATTACGGAATCAATAAACTGACCCCTTTTATTCAAGATTCTGTTGGATCGGCAATGGATCAATTATCAACCAAAGTCAGACCCAAAAAGAGATATAAAACCAACAGACGTGATTTGGATGGAGCTGGAATTGATCCAATGACTGTTGTAAAAAAAGCTCCAGAAATTGCTATGAAAACAACTCAAGAATTGATACCATCTTTGAAACCAGTTTACGTCAGATATAAATCTGGTGATATCATGAAATCAGCTTTTGGATCGGATCATGGTATTACATCTGGTAAATTCTGGAGACGACCCACAGCCGCTGAAGAAGCCAAGATGGGAATAATAAAAAAAGGTTCTAATCCTGAATTATTTTTTAAATTTGAAAAACCTTCAAGAAGAATGAAAAAGTCAAGATTTTTTGAGAACAATCCAGAAGCTCTGGCAGATATGAATAATATCATTTCATCTAATCCTGATACATGGCCCCAGATATTAAAAACTAAATATCAGATTATTATTGATGAACACTTCTGGGAAAATAATCCTCTGACAAGTTTTGGAAGTGGAGTTGATATTCATAAAGCCATTCTTAAAGTAGCACCACGTAAAGGATTTACACTTCCTGGTCATAAGTATACTGGCCCCGGTAATCCATTGGAATCTCAATTGAGTTACGATCCACAGACTGGAGAGATATTGGAAATATTTGAACAGCCAACTGGAAGAACAGATGCTGTAAGTATGCAACATGATGTTGATTACTCTGTCTGTGGTAACAAACCATCAAGCGAACAAGTAAAGTGTAAAAATGAAGCTGATAGAAAAATGATAAAAGCATTAGATGCAATTCCTTGGAAACAAAGACAATGGGGGCATTCTTTAGCCAGAACAATGATTAACACAAAACAAAAACTTGGACTTGGTCTTCAAAAAAACGCGCGTCGGCGTTGAGGAGTGATTGGTCTCAACAACTTGCCGACGAACTTCACAAACCAATCACAAGAAACTTTCAAAAGAGATCAGTAATCTCAAACGCCCGTGATGATATCTGGGCTGCTGATTTGGTTGAAATGCAAAAGTTTGCTAAGTGGAACAAAGGTATTAAATATTTGCTGATGGTTATTGATATGTTTAGCAAGTATGGTTGGATAAGAGGTCTGAAAGATAAAAAAACTGAAACTGTGAAAGAAGCATTTGATGATATTTTTGAAAGAGGGCGACAACCAAAGATGTTGTGGACTGATAAAGGTTCTGAGTTTATCAGCAAACATTTCAAAGATTTTCTGAAGAAAAAAGGAATCCGGCTTTATCACACTGAAAATGAAGAGAAATCTAGTGTTGTTGAGAGATGGAATAAAACAATGAAAAACAAGATGTGGAAGATGTTTACTGTAAATAACAACACTGTTTACGCAGATAAGATAGATAAACTGGTTAATGATTACAATAATACGAGTCATTCTAGTATTAAAATGACTCCTGTTGAAGCGAGTAAAAAGAAGAATGAGAAAAAAGTTTGGAATAATTTGTATGGCGAATCTATTTACTTGAAACCGGGTAAACCAAAGTTTAAGATTGGAGATCATGTTAGAATTTCAAAGTATAAAAGAAAGGTATTTGATAAAGGTTACACGCCAAACTGGACAGAGGAAATATTTGTGATTGATAAAATTATTCCAACAAAACCTGTTACATACTCAATTGTTGATCTGATGTCGGAATCGATCAAGGGATCTTTTTACGAACAAGAATTACAAAAAGCAAAACAGAAGACTTTTAGAATAGAAAAAATTATCAGAAGAGATAACAAGAAAAAGATGGCATTAGTAAAATGGAGTGGATATCCTGATAAATTTAACTCATGGGTGAGTTTCAAGGATTTGGTTAATTTTTAATACAAATTTTGTATTAAAAATCTTAATCAGTTTCTTCCTCAATGTCGGAAATAATTAAATCTTCAATATCACCAACCTCAACAGCCACATCATCATCACTTTCACTATCACCTTCTTCCTCAGTTATTGTTAGTAAAGATTCTCTAGGTTTCAATGGTTTAACATAGCACTCATGAACTTTTATTTGAATAGATGTTACAGTTTTGCTCAAAAATATTCCTTCAACTATCAACGCCATTTTTACATTGCAATACTGATCAATATATTTAAAAGGATTCAAATCTTTCTTCGCCTTGGTCTTGAATAGAGAAAGTATTTTCTTTGACTTCTCAGAGTAAATAAGTTTTGCGTAAAGAACCGGAGCAGCTGACTCATCTTTTCGTGTTTTCTTCTTTCCTTTTTTATCTGTATACTCAACCTGTTTGTAATAAAGGGGAGAAGACAGGGTTGATGCCATATCAGATCCGTATTCAGTTTCAAGATGTTTGCAGCATATTTCCACGATATTATTCAAGGTATCAAAAAATGCTTTTTCTTCTGTATTAGGTTCACTATCTTTTCCCCAGAGACAAACTGGAATACTATAGCCAACAAGTTTGTTATTCTCTTGGTTTTTCTTTTCATTCACTCCAAAAGAGAAAAGAAACGGAGTTTCAATTACGAGAGCACCTTTCTTTCCATTTGGGTACTTGACTTCAATTGGGATTCGTTTGTATTTGATTTTACTATCCTTTACTTTGAATTCTTTGGCTTCATTGAAAATAATATTTTCTGGTGTGAGACGATCGTAACTTGACAACTGCATTTTATTATTAGAAAATATTATTTTTTAAATCATTTTTTCAAACCATAAATATAATTATCAAAAATATTTTCAAACGTATAAAAAGAACAAAAATTATTTACAGGGTCGTATATAATATATCTTCTACTTAAATCTTTTTCTCTTTCACAAATTTCATAAATAACTTTTTTTCTTTCTATAAAAGGATATTCTTCTGACATTAAATTTTGTTTAAAAGAACTTTCTTTTTTAAAAAATAATTTAGACAAACTTCCTTTACAAAAATATTCTTTTTCTAAATTTTCCACATCTTTAACATCAAGATCTCCTTTAGTTTTATATTCTTTTAAATATTCTTCATCTGTCATTATATAATCATCATCTTCTGAATAATTATTTTTTTCTTTAAAATTAGATAAATATTGATCTTCATACATTATATTCAACATTGTTATAAAATCATATTTATCAGTGGAATAAAGAGGAGCGTTTTCTAATAATTTATACCAATAATCTCTAAAAGTTTCATAATTTATTAAATCTGGTTTTGGTTCCGGGTCTTTCCTTGCACATTTGGTAAAATCAAATAAATAAGGTATTTCCATTATCCTTCTATAATTAATTAATTCTCTCTTTGTCGATTCGTTGTATAATGATTTAAATCTTTTTCCTATTTTCTTTGTGTCTATGTATAATAAGTCGCTTTCTCCAGGTTTGATATTTTGTTGATATTGGTCTTTTGAAGTTATTATTTGTAACTCAAATTTTTTAGGATTATCATAAAAATTTAGTTCAAAATAAGCTTTATTATCTTTTTCTTTGTAAGTTTTATCAATATAAAAACTATATATTAAATAATAATCTTTTCCTTTATACAAAATTTTATTTTTATTAATAGTATATTCTATTCTATAGTTTTCAGGAAGGAAAAAAATTTTACTTAAATAACTTCTTTTTCCTCCATTTCCACCACATTCTTCATTTACATTAAAAGTTAAACCATATTTTTTAAACTGATTTTTATAAATGTAGTAATTTTCTACCATTTTATCATAATTTTCTTTATTATATTCTGCTTTATCAGGAAATGGATTTATTATTTCATTAAATAAAAAATTTTTAAAAATTCTTTCAAACGGATTAAATGTTTTTATTTGTCCTTTTAGAAAACTTGGTGAAACTTCAAAACATTTTTTATAATCCCTCATCTTTTACTATATAATTAAATAACTTTTAAATCAAAACTTCACTCACTCAACTCTCTATAAATAATAAGAGATTAAAACTTACAGAACTTTCAAGAATCTATCATCCCACCCACCCTCCCCAAAACCAATAAATTTGATAAAGGTTTCTACAATATAAATAAATTGAACTTATTTTTATATTTAAAATTAATCCTTTCTAAATATATTTTGTAATAATATTTTTCACGATTGAATTCTTCTATAGTAGTTAATAGAGGATGATTTACGCCTAACTTTTACCCCTGATTATTTTCTGTCATTTCCGCGAGCCCGCAGGGCGAGCCATTATTTCTGTCATTTTCCCCAAATTTTACAAAGATTACAAAATTAATCGGATTTTTGGATTTTTTTGAGTCAGAATATTTGGTAAAAAATGGAAAAAAACTCTGATTAATTTCTGTCATTTTTGTACTAAGTGGGTAGGGGACAGAGTTAATCAGGAAATGACAGAAATTAATCAGGGGTAAAAGTTAGGCGTAAGGCATCCTCTATTAACTACTAAATATTAGCTAGCAAATTTTCGCTACAGCTTACAATCCTTGCTGAATTTGTTATTCTTGCTATAGTTGCTATAATACATTTCTGATAGCAGTTTCCTCCTTCAAATCTTTTTTGCCAAAATGGCGAAAACAATTTGCTAGCAAATTTTTGCCAGTGTGTTCAATCCTGGACATAAGTGGAGAGAAACTTTTGCATTTTTTTCCCTAAAGCCTCGGAGTCATGTTAGAATGTTGGCTATTTAAAAAGGCTTATCACGGTCAGATATTTCTCCAAGAAATATTGGCTAAGACAGTATACCCCTTAACTGAAAGAGCTCATTTGTTGACAACTCACTGCTAATCAACCCGGCAACATTTTTAATTAAAAATGACCGGTTGTGCGTCCGTTGTTTATAGCTCAGAGTTAGCTTGGCTTGCTACTATATCCTCAAAAACCGTATCTCCCTCTCCCCCCTGCCCATTCAAAGACTTCTACAATTCTGGCTTAAAAGGAACAAATGGCTGGCCACGCCCCTGTTCGGGTAGATGAGCGAGCGAATTATGCGAGCACGCGGCGTGAGAAAAAAAAACTGTTAAGATCTTGCATGTTTGGTTTGTACCTGAACAAATTGCATGGTCTCGTGAGGGTACAGGCCTACCATCGGAGACACTTGAAGGGCCTCTGAGACGTTTTACCGAATTCGAAAGAGGGGAAGTGAAGTTTTTTTTCCCCAACCTACTGTTGCACGAGTTACTTTGAAGAAACAAGAAAACACCCAAACTTTCAATGCAAGAGTTCATAAAGGGTCGCAACGATTTCGTGCCAACGATCATGACTAACGGGACTAGCTAAAGTGTTTTCCCGTGCATGAATAAGAGGCGAATTTGACGTTTCGTTTTGCACTTGTGGAGATATTGAGTACGAAGTTGCGGTTGAGTTGTTGAGCGGGTTAATATTGAGTTAAGTGATTTGTTCTGTCACGCGTGAGATAAAGCCAAAAAGATCTGAGTCCTCTTCGAGAGTTCCACATTACGACCTCCCAGAATTCAAGTTGGCCTCTAAATGATGCACACTTTATTTATACCGCAAGGTCATCAATGTCAACGGCCTAAGCTGTATGATGATAGTAATGAAACATGGGCGACGGGATTCGAACAAATCCGACGTAGTTTTTTTTTAATTTTTGAACCCCAATATGTTGTCTATACAAGCTTTCCTTATTAATTTGTATTAGAGCAACCTCATTAGGAAATCATAAAATGCTTAATCAAGATCTTTGATAATCACTTGCTGTCTTCCAAATTGGTTCCTTTATCTTAATTTAGCAGTGGCTTTATGGGGAGAAGAAATAGTAAATATCATTTATGACGTAAATTGACCCAGTTTTGACTGAATCACGCTTAAAACGTTTAATAACTACCAGGAATAAACATTATAATTGCTTTAATATAATTGATGTGATTAAAACCATGAAAAAGACTTTGAAAAAAGAAATTAATGATTCAAACCTGCCATTCAGTTAAATATTACTCTCAGTGCAATGTTCTCACAGCTCAACTATTTTCTGGTCGCGAACTAGACGGAACAAGCAGTTAGCACTAAGCGTCAAAAGAGAGCCTGAGGGGGAGGTGTGAAGGGGGTCATGACATTCGGCCCGTTCATCGGCTGGAGTTTAAAATTATGTCAAAGATGACTAGTATTCAAATGAGTGAAACACGTATTTGAAATTGATAACCCTTCCATTCTTCTTTATTTGGGTTTCTCCCATCCTTTCTATTTACTTTATAAACAAGCGAACAGCGAGGGGAAAGAGCGTCAAGAACGAAGGAGGACTGGGTAACGAAATCAAAAATAAAGGGACGTGCCATTTTGCGCAAACATCAAAATGTTTGTTTCTGGGCGTTGCGGAAACTTTTTTGTTTATGGTTCAATCTTTTATGTTGTAAAGTAACTATTGTTCGGCGT
>JBBMOI010000014.1:2347500-2350000 GCA_038088405.1 Porites divaricata | reverse complement strand
CAGTTGTCCTTTTGTCCTATTTTAAAAGTGGTTAACTAAGTTGGTTAGCAAACATACTGTCCCACTTTTAAAAATGGTACAGTAACTGAATGTTCTGTTCTTCTGATTTTACCCCCAACCCCGGAGTGTTCAGAAGATATATTTGCACTACGCATGAAAGGCAAATGAATTAAATTTTAAGGTTCAAGGCGGTTTTAAGTCATGGGCTACCAATGGATTAGTCAGACCTGTCATAAGGTGCATTGCACAGAAAATTGCAGGCATGATATCATCTGCTATTATATGTCCATTAAGTGATTTTGCAGTAAACATTTTGACTTTTTTACCCCAAAAGTTTTTTCCGTTCGATTCTTACAGATCCAAACTTTAATAGTTAAATTTCTATAATTTGTTGTTATTAAAATGCAATTCTGCAAACAACTAAGTATTTAATTTTGCGTAAAAGCTACATGAAATTGTACTGTTTAGCCGTAAATCATTAAAAAGAGAAAGCATTATGCTTTCTCTTTTCCAAGTCTAGTAGGACTTAAGCGATGGCATTGCTTAAGTCCTACTAGTTGTTATCCATGTCTGCTAAGGAGAAAACAGTTTGCTCTTTTCAAGAAATTGTTCTTGCCCATTGCGGTTTCAAACCAAGGATAGCAGCAAGTCTGTCGTGGTCGTATATCGCTACTTCAGTGCAAGCGAAGCATAGGCGCACAAGTCAGCGCTTGCGTTTAGTCAGGTGCCAAAAATGAAGTGGAAACTTAACCCCAAGGGCGTCCATGTTCGCTCCGGCTCGAAAAGGTAGAATCCAAGATAGTAAAGCAGTTGTGCAGTAAAAAGTAATGCGAAAAACCTGCGGGGCTGGGGAAAGAAAGGCGTCTTATTTTTCTTTGGCTTATTCTATTTTCGCAACGTGGTGCAGGCTACGAAATACTGCCAAGCTCAGTATATGTCTTCACCACCGAGAGTCACTTGCCCTTGGCCGGACAAGCCGTCACGTATGATATTTCGTTCCTAAAGTTATTTCAAAGCACAGCACCAAACCTACTCAACGGCCGAAGGCATAAATGGGGGATGAGCAAACGAATGTCACATCATATTTTGCAAGAAACCAGTATCCTTGTGCCTATCGGCTTAGGAACGATTGATTAATACTAGAATATCAGGGTCAGAATTAGAGTGCTAGAATGGGAGGAAGGAAGAGAAGGAAACCGCCGTGCACACCTGTTAAGTCTTTTATAAATGTCTCGTCCTGACGGCTTCAAAGAAGGGCGTTGTGGCTGCTATTTAATTTACAGTGTCTGTTGCAGGTGTGGAATTAATCTTACAGCAACTGGAAACGTGGCCACGCCTGCTAAAACTGAGATTGCTTGTAGGATGAACGGCTATAGCTTTGGTGTATTCACAAAGGCGTTTTGTCCAGTGAACTGAGTTCGTAGTTTTTCTTAACGAAGGGATGGGGTGGGTCGAGTGAATAGTTCGGGGAAACTTTTCTCTCTTTGGGGGAAGCGGGGGTGGGTTATATTTGTTGATATCAGGAGTTCTGGCCTGGATAGAGTCGTTGTAAAGCTATTTTTCTTTGGGGTATCGGTTTACGGGAAGCTGAACAAGGAAAAGTCAATGGTGCATTTATGGAATAATAGAGATTCTCATGGTCTAACAGTGCGACGATTAGACTTCTGGGAAGGTGGCAACGATCAAGGCCCGCATTAGAATTCATGATAATTGAAGGTCATGATGTGGAAAAAGAGAGTCAAATGGTGGATGCCATGAGATCCTCGCAGGTGTGGGCGGCGTACCTGGCCTTAACGGTTGCCCCTGCGACAGAAGGCAAGCATGCCAAGATTGTCCAGGGGTAATGCTAATGAACCGTCCCTTTCTTAGCACCCGTTCCTTGTCTTAGATCCGGGAAAATTTCTCGAGATTGCACCATCATTTTGGGCCTAAAGCTTGCAAAGTCCAACCATAATAGCGCATGTTCGCGACGGTATTTTTAAGTCAGTTAAGTTCTTAAACCAGACCTTAAACGACGAGTTTTATGTGTCGATAACATTTTAGAGGCATACAAGCCTCATGCAAAAGACAGTGGGAAGGAACTGCACATCGGTGATGGGGAAAAAGGAGTAGCCCACAGTTTTTTTAGGGGTGGATCTTTCGAAACATTCTTATACTCTTGGACAGATATGCATTGTTTAAAGTTTTAGACAAACCAGGTGTAAACTATAGTAACAAACTCTTAAATATACATCAGCAAGATTTTTGCGAATCTTATTTTTCGCTGGAGACTATAGTTTACTGGCTGGTCACGCAATCAAAGGTAACGTACTTTCCCAGGTTTATTTACTCACCTTTCGCTCAGCAATACACTGCGTTTTTCCTATTCGGCCCACTTTTTATCTTTGGTAAGGCACTGCAAAGCTGATTCACTTACGAAGATTCGAGCGAGGATCATTTCATGATATTGTTCTGATTTCGGAGTCACGGGAAAACAGACCTAGGGCGCGATCCATTCAAC
>JBBMOI010000014.1:2302500-2342500 GCA_038088405.1 Porites divaricata | reverse complement strand
TTTTTTAAATTTTTTAAGCATTTCTGATTTCCTCTGCCGGTTCGCTTCTTAGGAAAAATGCTGCAATTATCCGCTGACCATCACGCAGGGTGATCGCTTTGCAAGTTGTGAGTACATCGTTTCTCGGTCCCAGACCTCGTTTCTTCCCCCCCCCCCCCCGCCACAACTGGTTTTGAGACTCGATTGTCTAACATGCGATTGCACTGAGCTGAGTCGACACTGAAGAAGCTAACCGGTACAATTATTTCCTTTTCAGTTTTACATGACAGCAGGAACTTGCTCTAAGGGTTGTAAGGGCGGTATGCTATCCTTTCAACTGCGGCCTATCAAAATCGCTTAAAGGAGCCATTAGTAAATATGGAAATTTGTTTTTTGGTAGGCCAGATAATAGGTGCCTTATGGGCAACGTAAGCGTTTTGCATTTTGGTAGCAAAGCAAGCGAGTAGAAAAAAAATAACCATTTAAGGCCAGAAATCATGTTTTTTGCCCTTGCAAATGAATTGTAACATGGATGTTGTGCATTTCGAGCAAAATACCTTGTCCACCCTTGTTGGCTAATAAACCACCTGGCGGAATCAATGTGATGTAGACCCATATTGTGCAAAACATATGCTGTTACCATGACAACAGCCATAAGCCTTCAAGAAGTCAAGGGTTCCATACGCCATTTTGGTCATTGTTGCGTTGATAAAAAGAGATTTAGCGTCACATTATACCTCGCATTATAATCCAAAACTGTTTTAAGGGTGTAAGGGCCCTTACACGAGCCCTTACACTGAAAACGTATCACTAATTCGTGACTAGTATATACTACGACCTCGTAAAAGACCGATCGTGGACATAGGCGTACGGGCAATTTTTTGCCAGGGGGGGCGGTAAACTATTTGCCCAAAAAATTCTCGCAAGTTGCCCAAATTTTTACGAAACAGTAGGAAAAAAAACGAGGCCAAACGATGCAACAACGTAGCCCGTACTGGCATATGAAGGTGGCTCGATACTGTAACAGTTTTTCAGGGTCAATACCTCCCAATTTTGAGCATAACTACGTCGCCATAGACAAACATTTGGAAAAATTGCTACCATAGTTTTATTAGATTTAGATAAAAATTTATCATAGGGTTTTAATGACATCGGAGTTGTCATAGCAACGAAATGACGCCATTGTCTATAAGGTGCGTTGGATTGGGAAATCCGGATTTAGATTTTGAAAATCTAAATCCGGATTTCCCAATCAAACGCGAAATCCGAAAACGGATTTCATCTCCGAGAAATCCGTCCTCAGGGTGGATTTCAATTAAGAAATCCAAATCCGGATTTTTTGGATTTCCCTTTTTGTCGTTCGATTGGGAAATCCGAAAAAGGATTTGCTAAACTGTTCTCGTGAACAGCGGACTATCTTGTGCTAATTATGCGACGCATAAGAAAAATTCGGATTTGGATCCACCCTGAGGACGGATTTCTCGGAGGTGAAATCCGTTTTCGGATTTCGCGTTCGATTGGGAAATACGGATTTAGATTTTGAAAATCTAAATCTGGATTTCCCAATCGAACGCACCCTTAATTTCAGCAATATTTATTGGCACTGGGAATCGTTCACGGGAACTTTTTTGTCCAATAGTTGCGTCGATGTTCTTGAAGTTAAAGCGGAATCTATAAAAGAGTTATCGGGATATTTTGGGATAAAGTTTTAGAAATATGCTAAAAAAAATCTTGATGTTTGGCCGTTATCTGTAGAAAACGAATCTCTTTTGACATGGAATTTCACCTCGTAGTAGCTTCAATCTTTTTAAAAACGTGTGTAAAAGATCATGGAGATAGCTCCGGCGCAAGAGAGAAGGATTCCATTTCGTTAGTATGCAACTAGGCTCTCTTGTTAGCGGTTTTGTAAACATTTCGGTCTACTTTTATAAATTATTGTTTGATAGATTATTTAAAAAGTTTCATATTCTTCTCGTAATTCGAGCTGAGTACTAGTCAGACACTTCTTCATTTTCACACTCACTGTTGCTGATGCTATCTGCCATACACTGTTCTACGGGCGGAGATGATTCTAGAAACTCGGATATACGCAAGTTTATTCTAATTAATTCACGACTGGAAAGAGCGCATTCCAGTCAGTGCAGTGCAGTGCAGTGCAGTGCAGTACAGTGCTCAACAATAAAAAACTATAAATATGTAAATCAACAAATGATACCCTTCCCTATAACCAGAAACTCATCACGTGCTAAGCTGGATTATTACGCTGACTTCAGGATTTTTTCAGATTAAAATAGAAAATATTTGTCTCTTTAAACTAATAAAAAACAACACAGAAACGTCTTTAAAAAATGGCTTTGCCCAAATTTTTTCTTGCTGCCCAAAAGTCTGAGTTGCCCAAAATTTGGGGGGGGGGGGGCTGCAGCCCCCCTCGCCGCCCCCGGCCCGTACGCCTATGATCGTGGAGTAGTTCACTCTTTTTGAGGCCACATTTGAGTATTTGTTCAGCCCTTATAAATTGTTTGTACACCTTCTGAAAGTTAAGTTATAAGTTAGGAAAGTCCCAGGGGTTGGGAGTAGAGGGGGTTTTGGGGGGGCGAGGGTAACACTCTTGAAACAAGACACCAACAGGATAATTTTAAACTGCACTATCAAGGCTATCAAGCCTGCATGTGTACATGTATGTACACTGTATTTCACTTTCAATACCCTCTCAACATCTGGTCGTATAATGCATCACTCAATTGAAACCGCGGCCCCCTGATCCCTGGAACTTAGTGAGGAATTTAACATTAGCCTAGTGTTAAAACACCACTAATTTTTCCACTTCCCGGGCCAAGTAGTTTGTTAAAAGGCATCTTATGGCGGGGAATTAGTGATTATAGTTCTAGGTTTGATTTAAACCGCTGCTTCTGTCTGGTACTTTGTATTCATTTATTTTATTTTCAAACCAATGGACCTGTTAATAGAAAATCTCAACTGCATTTTATCGAATCTGACAATTAACTTCATTCTGGGTTATCCTTTGTTGAGTAACAGCAACTCCTTGCTTTTGATTCTAATTTCGAGTGACAATTCCCGGTTTGCCTAGTCTAGAATAAAATCTTCAACCAATCAGTTTCCTGAAACCCAAACTCTCTCTATATCCTATCCCAGAGTAAACTGCTTGAAAATCATACCCTTCAGAGTGGAACATACCTATATGGCCCATATATGGCACAACGCCCCCCCCCCCCCCCCTCCTTCCTGGGGGAAACAAGGGCTTCTCCTAAGTCACTCATGTTAAATCCTACTCTCTGTCCCTGCTTCCAAAAATGTATAAATTGTGTGCTGTTAAATCCCTGCTCATGAGCTGGGTCAAGTAGGAATGTTGTTGATTCTACTGCAACCAGGGCCAACACATTATTAAATATGTGTTAAATCCTGGCATTGGCTGTATTAAATCCCCCCTGTGCCCCAGAGGTTTGGGAGGAGGGGGGAAGGGTTTCAATTAACTGATGCATGTAAACACTGCATCGTTTACTCGCTTACTTTGTCACCAAGAGCAACTAATCATTCTATCTAACTTTATAAAACTGGTCAGTATACTCCTATTTCTATTAAGGTTGCTTCGAAAACTGATGCATGACCCATGTTTCATAGCCCGCGTTGCATTATTGTAGCAAGTCTAGTAAATTATGTGCCCGCAATGAGCCTAGAAACCTAGAAAGCAAACACTGCTGACGCTTCTATGCTATGTCAGAACATTAAGACAATGTAGTTCAAACACTGAATACTAGGCTTTTTATAAATTTAAGACAGTAATTTGAGGTTAGGTTTTACTCTGTGGTAATATGCAAATTTTCAATGAGTTTACTTGGCTCATGCTCGTGGGAATTTTGGATGGAGTTAAAAAAAATTAAATAGGACAATTGCACGATGACGTCATTTTACTACAGCTACCAGAATCCCTGAGTGTGTTGTTTTCTTGTGCAAATTAAGGTTATTGTTCTTTTTTCTTCAGCGGAATTGGCAAATTTAAATAACAAAGCAAAAACGAAATGAATTCTGGTAGTTGTAGTCAAATATCGTCATCGTGCAATTGTCCTATTCAAGGCATTTGTTGAACAACAATACAATAAATAACTTTGAATAAAACAAAAAAGAATATTGTTGATTTGCGTTATTGAAATAATCAGCATTCTGGCCCATGCAAAAACGCAGCTTAATCAGACAGGCCTTTGTTAAAAGAAGAGGCTTCTAATTTTTTACCATGGCATTTTAAAAATGAAATTTTTCAGCTTGCTCATGCTTAGGAATTTTAGCAGCCATTTGACTTGAAAGCTCTCTTGAACGCCTTTCACAAATAGTCTCCATCATTTTAATGAACGTGAAGAAGGTTAAACTTCCCGCTACAAAAGGATTTACCATAGTGTACTGCAGGCTATGAAACATGGTTCATGGGAGCAACCTTAATAAATTGAAATAGGTGCATAAATCTTAAACAGGTTTTCAGTAGTATCATAGTTACTACTAACTATAGTGGTATGGACTAGAAAGGTGCAATTTTAATGCTAATCATTTTCTGTTTTTTCTACAGGATTAACACTACTTAGATCAATGACATTTCCAGGCTTACATGTCTTACATGTAAACAGAATTGGAGAGTAGACTGGCAGGCCTCTCATTATTACTTATTCTCTTGGCCTCTGCATCATCGTTCAATCAAAACATCTATGGTCACTCCAGAACATAACATTAGTGATCATCTACCTGTTCTTTTTTTTTGTTATTGACAATGTGATTAGGATTTATACCTAGAAATTATTTTCGTGTAACTTCTCACAGACAGGATTTTAGAAGAAAAATAATGAATAATGTGTTTTAACAGTCATAGCCTTCAAATCAATTCATCACTGGAAGCTTTAGCCTGAGAATGCAGACAGATTTTCAGTTGTATTTTTTAGTGACGTGAAACTACAACCCAAAATGTTTTGTTTAGTAAGTTTGATTATTTTTCTCTCCTTGCCCAGTACTTCTTGTACTGTCTTCAGTAATATGACCTGTCTAGACATTTTCCTGACTTTTCCTTTCATTTAGTAAGAATATCTTGCATAGTTCCATGGAAAGTAAAAAAAAAGTGTTAATAAAAGATTTACACTGTAAGTATTTTGTTGCTGGGATACTTGTGGTATCAGCTCTAGAAGCATAATTTCAAGTGAGGTAGATATACTCCCACATAACAACAGACTTGGGAAGTAGTTTCCTTATACTTACCTCTGAGGAGCAAACGGAGCAATTATTATTTACCAACGAAAAACTTAACCCGAATAGCTTCGGCAATTTGAACTGATAGTTGGAATATGCGGACCCCCATGGAAACAGTTACTCCAAAATTTTGGAGCGTTTATTGACCTACTTAAAAGGCGTTCTTATGACCATTTGGGGAGAAGGGGGGGGGACGATTGAACGGTATAGCTGAACCTTGACAGAATATTTGTCTTCTCATTGAGAAGCGATTTGGTACCTTCAGGAACACTCTCTTCAAGTCGTAAGCCGTTAACAAATAAGCTTCGATGTCGCTGTCTAGGTTTGAAGTATAAATATGTTCAAATCGCTGAGTCACTAGCCTTAACGTTCCGTTCCCAGTTCTGAGATATTTTCCACCTATTTATAGAAGCCATTGTTTTGATTCTGATTTTTTCTCGAAGGTATTGTTTTCAGGGGAAGTTGCGTCAGCCCAAGTGACGAAAACGTACAATGGGTGTAACATATTTCATAGGCAATTTTGTAGACTTAATCTGTATTTAAGCACCTCTCAAGTCCAAACATTGACATAAAAAGATATCCTCGAATTAATCATATTACTCGTTTCATTCGAGAGCTTTATTGTTGGATTAACTGGTTTATTTCTCTTGCACTTCGCCGCTGACTCGCAAGGTACCTGTGGAAAGTAGTGTTTAAAGCCACTGGTTATTTTTATGAAATTGTTATGAGATTTAATTTTTCAAAAATGAGAAAGAGTTTTGACCTATGTAAGTTATGTTTTTGTCTCAAAGCGCAGTATTGTGGGGTTTCTGATTTACAGGCCATTAAAGATGATTTGCTGATGATTTTTATCCATCGGTAGAAGCGTTTGTCAACTCTTTTGAGTCTTGTCGCCAGTCTGTTTTTTATTTTCAGGCTAAAATTACGTTATTGATACTTTATATGATAACATCTGTAGCTTCGCTTTAGTTGTTGAAATGATTTGCTCGACTGTTGCTGAGAAATTGGACCATGAACTTTTCACGACTAGCATTTTGTTTACCTTCTTTCAAACCTTCCCGGGCCGGCTTGAACGTGACGTCACGATGGCCAGAGACATCGGATTTTCATTCGGCAATGCCCTGGGGTCCGTTTCTCGAAAGTCCCGGTAACTTTTCGGGCCCGAAATCAAATATTCAAATCGAAATATAAAGGATAGGAGCGCGTGTCTTGGCTAGCAAACTACTCTATATTGTTTCATTAACTGATAGTTTTATCACGTTAGATGCAAAACTACTGAAACCTCTATCTTGTATGAAAACAACAACAGCTCTACGGGCCCGTTAATTATCGGGACTTTCGAGAAACGGGCTCCAGGCCTAAGTTTATGACTCCCTCCTGGTGTAAGCCAAAGATGGCTGCATGTGCTTTGAGAATAAAGTGTTGTGTTCTCGAAAGCTGTTGTTCCTTTGATGGAAGCTTTCCCAGCCGGTAAACACAAACATGCCACCTATTGTTAAGCGTCGAGTACGTGGGTATTCAGTGCCGTGGTTAACAAGCGACCTGAAGTAATCATAAGCGGTTACGCAATACTATCAACACAAGAATGCATAAAGAGAAAAGTGGTTATTATTTAATTAATAATAAATCAGCTGGCGGATGAACAAGACCCAAAGGCGATGTGGCAACATTGCATAAAATCTTTCCGAAAAATATCAAATCAGTGCCTTCAATTAGCAGTGATGGTCTAACAGCCTCAAGTTTCAACGGCTTCTTTACCTCGATTGCTAGTGCTTTGTGCAGCCATTTTAACCGTTGTTCCACTGTTGCTCTACCAAAGGTTTTGACACCTAGATTTAAACATGATTTTGTCCAGAAGTGTCCTCCAGTTTTGTACAAAAAGAATTGCTCAAAATGAAGTAAACTAAAGCTACTAGACACGATGGAATTCCTGCTCGGTTATTGAAGGATGCAGCAAATGAACTATCTAGAACCATTACCTACCTCATAAATTCATCAATGAATGTTTACCCGTATGATACCATCTGAGTGGAAAAGTGCAAAGGTAACTCCAATCTACAAATCTAGTGATAAGAGCGACACTTACCAATCATTCTTTGAAATCGAGGTAAATATTCCTAAAGCCACTATTCACCGAGATTGAAAAGAATAATTGTCTTAGTATATATGTTGTAGTTAATTTTTTATCTCAGTTAATTTTTATTTTTCCATTGTTTTAGGGTATGGTAATGATGCTAATGTATCGGTCAAATCGAAGCTTCAACATCCCCCCCCCGGGCAACACCCCGGGCATTTGACTTTTTTGAAAATTATTGTTCAAATTCTCCCCCACCCGGGTCAAAATGCCGTTCAAATGCCCCACACTAGGGTCCATTCTGGTGATCAAATGCCCCCACCCCGGGGACATTTCACAGGCACATAAAGGACAGAAGGACGGCAGAAATGCCTTCAGTTGTCGAACAAAATCTTTATAAATACAGCAAATAATTTGCATTAAAATTTAAATACCTTCAAATACGGCACAAAGCTTGTTTAAGCCCTTTCTGCGTAACCAATTGGCCACAAAGCCACAATCTTTTCCACGGAAATCCTCTAACACTGCGTCCCCTATGATAGCTTGCAGCCAGAGATTTCATATGAAATCAAGGGTGTAGTTCAAATTCCCCACCCCCTGGAAGACTCTGATAATCAAATTCCCTCCTCCCCGAGAAGGCAAAGGTGTCAAATGCCCGGGGTATGCCCGGGGGGGGATGTTGAAGCTTCGATTTGACCGATACATAATGAATTTGAAACAAAGGAAAAACAAAAATTAACTAAAATAAAAAATTAACTGCAACATATACACACGAAGTGATCTCAACAAAATCAGAGAGGAAACCATTAAAAAGTACGATTTGATTGACGGATCATTTCACACGAAAGTTTAAAAATAGATCTTTCCAGAATTTTCAAACAATTCACAAGTTTATCACTTCGCAATCAACAGCGTAATAGCTTAAATGGAACTGTAGAGCTTGTTGTTAAATGGAAAAGTAGAGCTTGTTTTCTGTTGACTCGCCAAGTTTATAGTCAAAAAGGTTTGTGGTGTCGTTCTTCGCATGAAGTGCTGACAAAAATCGCGGCTTGGTCTTCCTGTAGCATTCTTTTTCCTATTTACTTGAAACGTAGAATTTCTGCAAACATTGCTTTCAAATTGTTTGTCGTAAATATACTTCTATTTTTGGGGCAAATGTTTCTTGTTTAATAGGAACCGCTGAGCTCACGAAACGGTCTCTTCTGCGCGAATGAACGGGAGTTGTAAACAATCTATAAAGCACAAAACTTAGTTACAGTAAATGGGAAAAAGCCGTTTTGAATCCTTCGAAGTCTTTTCCTGCCTTAAAAACAGTCAACCCTAGCATTTTGTGTCTTTAAGCCGTTTAGAGATTTGGTTGCTACGTAAACCTAAGTAAGATAGCAGAATAATATCATTCTTAGGAACAGTGGAGACGTGCTTGTTTGACTTGTTAACGTTTGCTCAGGCCAAAGCTCAGCCTGATGTTTGCTGTAAACCGTTTTTAGAATCCACCACAAGCCCCCTCCCCCAGTTCAAAAGAGTTGGAATGGTCCCTGCACTTTAAAAACTGCACCGAAAGGAAAAAGGTTTGCTTGATCGCTGTGTACTTCATATATGAAGTACCTACCCTTCTCCACGGTGCAACCGCTGTAAATGGTTTCTGAAAAAAGTGAATTCTCACCCATTTTCTCACCCAGTTGTAAGCCGCTTGCGTAACTAACAGCTTAAACCTTTGTCAGTGCTTCAGGCATCGACAAAGGGATTGAAATCCTCGTAACAACGTTGACTAGCAATTCAGAACGTTGCCGTTCACCTTTCTGTTGACGGCAGTAAGAAGCAAGGATGATTTCGAATCCGTGCGACGGTGAGAGAAAGACAAACAACGGCCACCAGAGGTATGAGTCATAAACTATATGAACTTTAGCGGTTCATTTAAATACGTCAAATTTCAATTTTAAACCCAAGAGAATCTAAAAAGTAATCTCGAATTCGTAAATCCAGTGTTAATCATTAATTTCGTCAACTGTATTTTATCTGTCGACAATTTATCTGTCAACGCTTGTTACGTAACGGCGGGTGTTATCGTGAAATGACATTTCCCTGAGAATCGAGTTTCGAAATTTTTTGCACTTGTTCTACAGGTAAAAACTTTTTCTATAGATTAGCTGACTGGTTAAATTAAGCAATAGAAAACGTTTTCCGTGTTTGCATAACCTGATGTAAACATGAGAGGGGTTGGGAGAATTCGAGACAGTTGTGCAAGCCCGAGACGAAGTCGAGCGTTTGCATAACTGTTGATTAAAAGAGAAATTCTTACCAGTCGCGAAGTCTTGTACACGAAGCTTGTACGCGTAATCAGTCTTTGTTTTGCAAAAAAGATGCTTTCCAAGATACGGGTTTTTCTCGCTTAGAATGTCAGCTTAAGCGAAAAAAAATTGTCACACCTTCTTTGTAACGATTTTCCAACTTTCAGCCGACGAAGGAATGGGTAAATAAAGTAAACTTGTCGAGTTTTGAATTTAACTCGAAAACTTTTTCAAATTCGTGCTTGCGTGATTAGCGCGCGAAAAACAAAACATCTTGAGGTCAAAACCATGTTTACATACTCTCATGCAAATACTCCTCTCGGACAATCAGAGCGCGCGTACTATCTTACTTATTTTATAAATGCCAATATGAACCACAGACTCTCGAACATACTTAAAAAGTTGCGTGTTTGACAACCTAAAAATCCCCGGCACAGAACTTCGTGGTGCACTTGGGTCAGCTACTTCCTCTCATGGAAGGTGAGCTTTTCATGATAATTTGCCCCCGAAATCGCGAGGCCGTGATCGAATTTGGTAAATCCAAGAAAAAAACTCATTGTACTACTCTAAATCTGGAGGAAATTACGTAACGTTACGTAACACGGAGTATGGCACTGCTTCGCGGAATCCTCTTGCGTCAGTGTTTCAGGCTTCGGAACTCACTAAGAGACATTCAAATAACCAATTTGTGTTACTTGTCGTAGCAACAAAAGACAATCATGCCGTGAGTTTCACACAAATTCCAACAAATTCACAAGTATACATTCGAAGCGATCTGGCTCTGCGATGTTTGCGGAAAATTGTCGCATGGTGTGTTTCTGCTCTGATATTAAGCTCTTAAATAAAAACGATTACGTATTCAGACTGCCCAAGCGTTCTGTTGAAGAGCACATACGATAAAAATAGTCAAACTCATACCGTATTGGTCTGATGACACGCAAACATAAAACATTTGTGTGAAAGGTTTGAACCCAGGAGTCATTTCAAAAGTAGGTTGAGTTTGATCGTCCAGGTGAACGTAGTCCTGAATAGGACTGTTGTTGTTGACAGTGACTGACGTTTCGACAACCTGTGCGGTAGCGGTACAACTCACTTTGACTCTGAAGATGACTACCGCACAGGTTGTCGAAACGTCAGTCACTGTCAACAACAACAGTCCTATTCAGGACTACGTTCACCCGGACTATCAAACTCAACCTACTTTTGATAAAACATTTTTTTGATTCCAAGTTCAGTAAATTCAGGAAAAAATTTTCAGCGATTCGAGTGCTTAAAATGCGATAAACATTAAAGCTTAAAATATAAATGACTCAGAAGAAACTTTTGAAAACAAAACACGGTTAGTCCACTGATTCGAATGGAAAAGTAAAAAAGCGGGAAAGAAGGCTGTCACCTATAAAGTTACTTTTTGCACGGATACACTGTATTGATCAAGATGATTTTTGGCTTTTATGTTAGTAAAACTGCTGCGTTCCCTTAAAAGTTCTTTATCTTTTGAGAATAGCGTTCGTAAAATTAGCATTGAAGATTGTTTGTGTTATTGTTACAACATTTGTACAAGATCTGGTTGTTACACCTACAAGTTTCTGTAGTTCAAAAGGTGGATTAGCGCTATCCAATTGATAATTCTTTGTCCAGCGGATAAATATTTGGGGAACCAATTGCGTTATTCTGTATATAGTAATTTACCCTGTGGATAGTGCTATCCAGCTTTTGAACGACCACTGGAACAGGAGTTACGTAATGGATATTTTTATTCGCATGCAGAAATAAAATATTTCGCTACAGGCATTGCAACTGAAACTTTGAACGGTTACCCGGCTTAAAACAGAGAGTAGCGAGAGGTGTCGATTGCGCCGGGTGCTGCAGAGTTGACTAAAAACTAATCATCTGTTTACTATGAAAATTATTGTTAAGATACTAATACTGTTTTTACTGGTGAAAAGATATAAACAAAAGAACAATATGTACGTTGAAAATCTCAGCTTCTAGGGTAAATCTTTATCCTTCATCGGGAGAAATTTATAGATATAGAACCTTTTTACAAGGAGTACGAAATAAAGATAAAATTCAAATTGTGAGTTGTTTAAGTTTAAGTTGTCATTTAACGTAGAACTTTTAAAATCCTCCGTCATGCGGCAAGTGAATGCCATCGTCTCGATTGAGTGGATTATTACAAATATAAATCATCATAGTGTCTGTTACGCCAATTTGCACCTGTGCGTAAGGTAGCGGAAGATTCCTGGGAATTCGAATGACTGAAACGTAAAATGTTCAGCTATAGCGCAAAATTTCTCGATTGTTTAGGATCTACCGCTTTCTGGTGTTTTTTCAGTATAGTAGCAAATTTGCGTATCGTTTCAGCACCAATGCAGCTCTTGCCGCAATCTTGTCTCCGAACGCCATGAGTATACTTGTTCTTTCTGTAACAGGGACTTAATAGGAGAGAATTAATCTCCATCGTTGTGCGAAAGATGCCCTGCTACTTACCAGGACCTTTACATCATTAAGTGGATCAGCACTGCGTTCACGAACATGTTGTATTTCTGTTGTTGAATTATTCAGATGCGTGCATAACTTACAACTTTTGATCAAAGGCTTGTTGTGATGAGTCACTGCCAACCATTTTCGGACAATGACATTTCGAATGCCCGAGACTATCATGATTTCCTAACGGAGTAAATTCTAAATGTGTTGCTTTCACACATTTACAACAGAAAGCTGCTTTTGTATTACAAGTGTATTTGTTCTAATAATATAGGAGCTTAAAACATCTGTATGAATATCATTTGTTCACTGACCCAAACACAGACCGACAGAGAAAGAGAGACTCGGTGCATAGTAGATTGGGGTGGAAAAGAATTTTGTTAAAAGGCCAACCACGTTTCACGGATATAAATTAACAAACTCATTTAAAGTTACTTCCATAAACCATTTTTCAGGGCATTTACAACCACATGTGCTAAATAAAATCCATTGAGCTAAGTGTTCGGGCTGATTTATCCGTGGGATCATCAATCAAAGGCTCTTCTTAAATGTCGTATCGTGCAAATTCTTGCCTGAAATAGTCATGATTCCCTAGAGGCGTGTGGTCTGTATGTTCTCAAAAAAGTATCAGAAAAGTTCTGTACGGTAACTCAGTAACTAGAACTGCTGGCTGCTATAGCCTATTTGATTCGACAATAGAAAGAGGGATATGCACGTACACTTGTTTGCTATAAAACATTTCCTAGTGGGTTCTTCAATTGTACTTTTCTTTTCCTCTCAGTTATTGCTGTTCATCCAATCTCAGTCCATGTTTTTGGTGGTCAAGGTTCTGCTCCTGGTATACGAGTGTTTTGGAGCGTTTCTTTGGTTGGTTCGCAGATAGAATCACGAGGCATCCGCTAATCGTCATTTCCATATGTCTTGCTTTTGTCTGCGTATGTTCTGTGGGTTTTGTCTGGTTCCAGGCAGAGAACAGAACGGTCAAACTTTTTATTCCCCAACAGAGCCGGGCCATTGACGATTTGAACACCGCCGAGAAATACTTTAGAGTGAGAGTTCGTCAAGAAATTATTCTGTTAGTGGCATCATCTGATCATCCCAATATTCTAGCTCCCGATTGTCTGCGGCAGGCTTTCAAGGCACATCGCGCGATTGGAGACTACTCTGATTTCTGTGTCACCTTCTCAGGAGAGAAAGCAAGTACGGAGGACGACTGCATGATTATTAACCCGCTGGAATTTTTACAGTTAAATGAAAGTAACCTAGATGGTAAAACCTTAGAACAGGTTCAAGAAGACATAACTAGAGCATATAACAGCTCAAGCCGCTTGATGCAGAATGGCCGTACTTTCTTTTACAACTTCAAACGCACTTTTGGCGGCGTCAGTTGGAAAGATGGAATTATCAAAGGCGCCACAGCATTGCAAATGGTGTATCTAATGAGTGACCCCACTGATGACAGGGAAAACGACAAAGTTCTGGAGTGGGAAAAGAGGTTTATTAACAAGATAAATTCGTTAGTGGGTACTCTTTCCTGTTTTGAAGTCCATTACTCGAGCGAGAGAAGCTTAGACGACGCTATTGCCGAAAGCAGTGGCTCTGACGTCAGTTTGGTAGCAATCACATTTACCCTCATGATTACCTTCGCCTGCGTCATACTCGGCAAGTACCTTAATCCGCTGACCGGTCACTCGTTGCTCGCCAACGCAGGGGTGTTCGCAGTGGCCCTTGGGATACTATCTGGATTTGGCCTTGGCATGTGGTGTCGAATCCCCTTCGTCAGTATCGTAGGCGTGTTACCGTTCTTAGTTATTGGAATTGGAATCGATGACATGTTAATCTTAGTTGATGAGCTTGATCGACAGCCACGGGACATGTCAATAACAGAAAAGATTAAAGCTGTGATGTCCCATTCAGGAGCCACGGTTACCATGACAACTATGACTGACTTGGTAGCCTTTGCAGTTAGTACTTCCACTTCCTTTCCAGCAGTAAGGTACGTAGAATGTTTATGATAATCTCTTTGTTAATGATATATGAAATGAATCATATATGAACTGCGGAAATGAAATGAAATGAAGGTATGATCGTCGCAGTGAAACGCAATTTAAGCAATTGCGTAAAGAAGCCTGAAAAAAAAAAAAAATTCAGGACTTCAACGGGGTTTGAACCCGTGACCTCGCGATACCGGTGCGATGCTCTACCAACTGAGCTATGAAGCCACTGACGTTGGGAGCAGGTCAATTATGGGTTCATATGTTCCCGTGAAAGAAATGAGTGTTAATGATATATGAAATGAATCATATATGAACTGCGGAAATGAAATGAAATGAAGGTATGATCGTCGCAGTGAAACGCAATTTAAGCAATTGCGTAAAGAAGCCTGAAAAAAATTTTTTTCAGGCTTCTTTACGCAATTGCTTAAATTGCGTTTCACTGCGACGATCATACCTTCATTTGATAATCTCTTTGTTAAAGGCTACATGTTAGAGGCAGCATTTAGACTTACTGGAAGTGTGGGACTATTGTTTAAGAAGCAAATGAAAGTCAGTTTATTACGATTTAAAATTCAAAGAGCTCTTCGTGCTCGGCATTCCAACAAGATCAAAAGCCTTTCTCGTCTTTTTGGCGATAACGTTCCTTTACCTTCGGGCACAGGTTGGACAAATTTTTACAAAGAAATCTGTATAAAGAGTGTGGCTACATTTCTATGATAACCTTTTTCGTTTTCTCTTGTCTCTTTTGTCAATTTGCTATCTAAGAAAATAAAACGTTATCTACCTAGTTTAATGTAACCGTTGTAATTTACTATATATAGGTAAAACTACGCGAGGCCTCAAGGACAGATTTAACGAACACAGACGCCCAGCCGACAAAACTAACATTAAATCTAAACCCACTACTGTTTTTGAAAAATTTCTCTCTGACTCTGACCACTCTCACACTGACAGGCAGTTAATCTCACTAGAGAAAATTCATCCTTCACGTGACTCAGTCCGTAAGGCGAGGGAGTCACATTTGATAGATAAGGCCATGACTCCTGAACCTAATGGCCTAAACCGCCGTGACGAATTATTGTAATGCATGCATATTCTTATTAGTTGTTCTTTTCTTTTTATGTCAGTGAAAGCCATTTCCGCCTCTCCCTTTTAAACAATTTTTATTTCGACATTCTCCATTTATATAATATTGTGATTCCTATCATAAATTCAGTAACATCTGTAAACCTGAAGAAGGCTGGTATGGTCAGCCGAAATACTGAATAAGCAATATAGGTTGTTAAGATCAATTTTGCAGTAGTCTTTGGATGTCTCGCTTTTTGGTTCTGAGCTGATTAGAACTTATTTCCAGAGATCCAACGTTGATAACCGGCAGGATCTTCGTCCACGGTTTTTGCAGTTAATTTCTTTATCATCTAAGGAAATAGTCGTTAACGAAAATCTGTGCATCGTCCATGTATACACTGATGAAAGATTTCATTGTTGATTCTTGTCCTTTTAGGAACTTCTTAACAAGTCTTCTCATCCTTTAGCTCTCCGCGTTTAGCTTCTGAAGCTGTCTTGAAACGTGTTGCAGCCATATCTTATACAAATTTTGCGTTAACTCAATTGGATTCCAAAATATATATTCGCTAGATAGCGCTGTCAATCTTTCAAACAACCCAGGCTAGGATAAAACACATCGAAGAAGAGGGAGTTTCGTAAGTTCGGTGCAGACTACATCAGTGTGTACATCTACACATGGTGGCTCTTTGGTGAGACCATAGTTGAACTCACTTTCTAAGGAGTGTCCAAGCGCGTTTGACGTAAGGTATGAACTAGAGCGCCTTGAAGAGCATTGAAGAGCATAAGCGCCTAACCTGAGCGCACATTTTCACACTATTTTTCTGTCTACGTGGTTTTAAGAGCATCTTTTTTTTTTCTATTCAGGTACTTCTGTATCTACGCGGCTTTGACAGTGACCTTCTCCTTTATAATGATCATCACATATTTTGTGGCCATCATGACATACGACTTAAAGAGAATACAATTAGGTCGTAGAGACTGCTTACCATTCTGCACAGCGCCTCCGCCTAAGGAGGGCGCGCCAGCCTGGGACGAGCCTAGCCCACAATTATCAAATCGAGCTATGGAGGTCTGGGGCAGGTTTCTTACATATCCGGCGACAAAGGTGGTCGTTATCGTTCTATCTCTGGGGTTACTTGGTGCTGGAATATACGGAGTTACTAAAGTAGATGAAAACTTCGACAGAAGAATCCTGGCGAAGGATGATTCCTACTTGAAACGATTTTTGTCTGCTGAAAAAGAACATTTTGAACTGTCCGTCGACGTTAGCATTGTAGAAACTGGAAATATTGATTACGAGAAATCTTCTACACAGGAAGCCATCAGAAACCTAACATACATTGTCAGTAGCAACAAATACTACATTAACCGTTCTCTGTCGTGGATGGACAGTTATTTAACTTTTGCTAAAATGTCCAACATCAGCACTATAGGTCCATCGTTTTTGCCTGGTTTAAAGACCTTTCTCAGTCAGCCAGAGTTTTCATTTTTCCGTCAAGATCTGAAGTTTTCCAGCGACGGTTCTACACTAGAAGCATCGCGCATTCTCTGTTTCATGAAAAGTAACGGCGAGTCTACATTCCAGAAAAGTGCTATGCAAACAATTCGCGACGATCTTGAAACCAAGTCCCAACTTGGAGTCTTTCCCATTACACGGCCCTTTATTTTCTTTGAACAGTATGCGATCACATCACGTGAAACTATACGGAACCTCATAATCGCTTCTTTAACAGTCTTTGTCATCACAAGTCCCTTCTTAGTAGATTGCACAGTGGCAATCCTCGTGTTGTTCAACTTTGCCGCCCTGATATGCGAACTGTTTGGTTTAATGGTTATTTGGGATGTGTCCCTCAACGTCGTGTCTATGATAAATCTTGTTATGGCTATTGGCTTTGCAGTTGACTACAGTGCACACGTTGCACATGCGTACGTGATGTCCAACAAGTTATCAGCAAATGACCGAGTTGTAGATGCTCTGAGTACTGTGGGAGCGAGTGTACTCATGGGAGGTAAGTCAAAATTCTGAACATGCATGGCTCTGATACACGGCTTTGTCCGTTCATAGGTCCAGTCGTTATACCATTCTGATGAGCCTGTGTACAGCCGATCCCTCCCCTCAAACAAAATTTATCAAATTCCCTCTTCCCGATTTCTTTCAGGGGAGGGGGTGGCTATACACAGGCTATGAATGCTGATTAGCCCTAACAAAGGTGAAACAACTCTAGATAGCAACCACTGTTTGCCCGAGTGATATAGCTGTGCGCATGCGTCAGGTAGTTGGCAGGCCCAGGGTTGGTTTACTGTGTCCATTGCAAATGTTCTAGAAAAGCATCTTAATTTTGGCTTTGCCAACCAACGACTAGAGCATTTACAATGAACTTGAAAAGACTTGATCTTAACACTAACCGACATCTCAGGCCCGAGTTATGCCTATTTGCTCCGAGATATTTTACCGATAATGACTTAGAGGTCAAGAGGAGAACGAGCAGTTAGCGTGGCCGAGTGGTTAGAGCGATGGCCTTGCAGTTCGGAGGTCCCCAGGGCAAGTCCCACCCTGACCGCTAGCTGAATAGGCCACTTCCGAGTTCCAAAAACCCTCACCTTCAAAATGAGGCTAGGTGCACAACCATTCTTGTAAAGATGAGTTTTATTTGCATGAGAATGAAAAATGATTTCCATATCAAAGGCTGAGCACCTGCTCTCGTTTTGAAACAGAGGCCCGGGGGAACTCGGAAATGGCCTATTTGTCCACGGTAGTTCCGCGAGTTCAAATCCTCGGCCATGTTTGTAAACAGCCAGCTGTTTTGCCTCCGGCCATTTGGGATTCTTAAGTTTTTTAAGTTCGATTTGAATTATTTGTTTCAGGAATTTTTTCGGCCCCAGTAGCAGTAGTGTTATAAATACTGCCGAGGACAAATAGCGGAATTATTTATTTATATTTATTTTACTTCCAGGACAGGTTTTCATTCAAAAATACTCCTGAAAAATTACACAACATGATTGCTGTAAGGATTTAAGCTTGAGCGACAGTAGAGCTTGAAAGCGTTTTAGCCTCAAAGAACTCTTGGAAGTTTGAAAATTTAAATAATAAATTAAGTTTTTAATAACTTCCACGCTGTTAATTCCGTCTGAACACGGTTTGTGAGTGTGGATTGGTCATAGTTTCATTCATAATGTCAATCTGGAATTGCTTTATTTAGGGTCTGATTTACGATTTCTTAGCAATATAATTGGCTACTGCTTTGAAACAATACTTGGGCCTCAGCGGCTACCCTATATGAAATATCTACCCAGAATATTCAGAGACAATGCACCACACTTGACAAACAAAGGAATGGCATGAGTTCTGCTGTCAAAAAATTACATCAACCGAAAAGCTCCTTTTTGCAATATTAGAATTTTGTTCAGATTTGAATTGGCAGCTAGTCCCCATGCAGTCAGTCCATAGGAAATGTACGGTTCGGTTAAGGAACGATAAAGCTTTAAGAGAGTTACTGGTAGGCAGAAAATTTCTTGTTAAAGATAAGTCAATATCTTCAAGTCATTGTCATACATTTTTAAGATTACGTTGTTATCAGGCTTCGTCATTGATAACAGATTTAAGCGATTTCAAATTTTTGTTTGTGTATTATATATTTGCATCATCAGCAAATAAACAGAAGTTGATTTTAGGGGAGATACGGTAAATGTCGTTGATTTAGATTAAGAAAAGCAACGGCACTAGGACGGACCCTTGGGGAACACCAAATAAGATTTTTCCTTTGCTAGAAATGCTAGCTCCAATTTTAGTAGTCTGGGTCCTGTCAATTAAATACGAAGCGCGAACCAATTATTGATACTGAATTCCACCAAGAGAGGATAAAGCTTATCCTTTCTTGATTCCACGTATTCCGTATACCGTCTTATTCTTCACATTACACTCAGCCTCATCCCAGAGCTCATCCGATAACGGAATTTTCGCACGATGAGAAATTCCGGAAAGGAAGCCCTAATATTGTTTAATAATTACCCCAGTGAGCAGATTTTTTTTAGGTCTTATTTCATTTTGATGAGACCCGTTTTTCTTTTTTTTTTCTCTCCGGCCAGGCTTCAGTACCTTCCTTGGAATGATCGTACTTGCTTTCGCTGCATCCGAGATATTCCGAATCTTCTTCCGAATGTTCCTTGGAATCGTCGGGTTCGGCCTTCTTCATGGTCTGTGCATTCTGCCAGTTTACATGTCCTTGCTGTGTTGGAGGCCTGCAGTTTCCACATCTCCCTCGGTCAGAGTTAGCGCGGAGAGTGTTAGCAAAACCCAGAAAGACAAAAGTAGCCAGGATTTGCATGTAGCGGACATAGGAAGTGGAAACAGAAGTCTTGAAGTTGACAACCCTTCATTGAAACACAAACTGCATAGTGATGATTCACAGCAAAGAAACATCGTCGGAATTTCTAACAAGGGCATGATATCAGATGGGGAGAAATTGGATATATCGACAGAAGTAGGTGGCGATGCGGACAACAAAACCAATGAGGTCACTCAGGAAACCAACAAAAATGAAGAAGAGCATTTAGCAGCAGCAACAGAAAATTCCTCGAATGAATGTGACGCTAAAACTGCCACAACAAAGTTATAATTTACTGCCCCTACGGTATTTTAAATCGTATTTTAAGTATTTAGCATTAAATTCGCATTACACAGGATCCCCAGCAACAGATCGTTGAGCAAACTGAGGAAGGAGCTTCTTTAGTGATACATGCAAATTTAATCCTTTATAGTTCACGAGCCTAAAAAAATATTGTAAATATTTGCGACGTTTTCGCATGCCAGAGAATAATAAATGTGTGTAATCAAATGGTGGCGAGTTTTATCAAACTTTTGATAACTTGACGAACCGTTATAAAATCCACTTACATTCTTGAATACTCACTTGTCAGACATGTTCGTATATAGGACGGCATATTAAATGATGTAAACTTTTCAGCTACCAAAACGTTTCGGAAGTTCAGAAAACTCAAATTTTTCTGGGAAAGCATGCGCAACTTCTTTATTTTGTACCCAAAAGCAATTCTACCCCACCAATTGTGGTCACATTGCAAAGTACAGCTAGCTGGTACTTCAATCTCCAGGAAAGCGGGGTCCATTTTTATTAAAGTGGTAGGGCAAAAACCTCTGACCCTATTAGCAGACAGTAGCTGTTTCTGTTCTGCGACTTATACACTTATCATACATATTCGCGCTATCAATTTTTAAACTCAATGAAAACAAAATTGTCGACCCCACTTGTTATATCATTCAATGCAGTAAATATGTTAATACTTAACGACCTAATTTTGCTGCTTTTTGAAACTGCCAAAGTTTCTCTCACGGTTCTCGTTGTTAGAAACAGACTCCTTTACGCCGTCAGCTATACAGAAACTGTCTGTTTCATGCTTGTAGTCATTCAAAACGTCTTTGTTTCTAAAAGGTTTAGTCAGTCATCCTGGATCTAAGCCACGTCTTCAAATGCCGGGCAGATGAGAACGACGCTTAACAGCAGCGTTGATGGAAGGATTTACAGCAAGCATCTGTTAAATCGTTCAGACTTCCTAGACTACCTTCTTCCCTGATTCTGGCCTCTTTGTCACCGCCGACAGTATGTCATCGAAACACAATGTCTCCTCATCCTCTACCATGACTTCCAAAACACTTAACAGGTGGAAGATCTTTGCTTTACGATGCTTGGCGAATCACCGAGCAGCTCCTCTTTAACCAAGATTAGTTCTATCTGGGCGTAGGAACTGAGGCTTTCCTAGTTAAAACGTTAGTCGATAGCACTGAGAACAACACTAATTCCCTCGTTATAGACCCTTTTTAAATGACCTTTGGTAGTTAGGGATGGGTTAGGGCACTACCCTCCAGCCTGGCTGAAGTGCGTCGCTTTCTTGGAATCATTGGATCGCCAACCAGGCCTTCACTCTTGCGGGTAAACTTATGGGAGTAGAAAACGTCGAAGCTCTGATCAATGCGCATTTTAGTGAGCGTTTCCTTTGTTAGATTTGTCAGGTGTCTCCCACTGAGAGCAGCCATCTTTATCCCCTGATAATCATAGATTATTGGTGTGAGAATAAAGCAGCTCTCCAAGGCTCGAACCAATGAAAAAGTCAGATATTTTCATTTAGGATTTGCATCCAAATCGAATGGACGAGCCATCGGACTGTTATTAATCCAAGCAAAAAAGTGTTAGGGCTATAGTCCTAACAGGCCCTCCCCCACCACTGCCACTGATTCTCGGGGAGTGTGATCACTCGAGATCACTTTCATGGGCTTCTGCCGCCCTGACTTAATTTTATAAGACTGATCAACTGATACATCTGTCAAAAAACTATGGCTTTCATAACTAGGAATGCGTTCTTCCAAAACTTGAATCGGTAGAGTCTATGCACGAAGAGCCGGATCAGGGTTATATTTTCGTATTGATTAAAAAGTGAAAACTGAGGTCAACTCTTTTTCAGCTTTCTGAGAGGATTAATATGGCAAGAGTAATGTTCAATTCTTTTGTTATCATTTGCTAACAAATTGACCTCCAGGAAGCATGCTAAGACCATTGACTGTGAATACGCGGCACTTCTTGAGGGTTGAATATCCTCGAAACCACCAACTCAAAAGAGCTTTTTATTCCACTGTCAAAAGAGCTTTAACGAGCAAAAGTCGCAATTGACAATCTAAAGTCTGAATAATAGAATAAAATGGGAACGAAATTCCCCCTTTCCGCGAAATCAAGAATGGAGCAGTGCGAATGCTAAAACGCGCTGACCTTGATTTTGGAAGAGGAGAGGGAGCTCTTAATCCTGGAACCCAAGTAGTTCTTCTCGAATGATGAAGCCGTAGCCGGCTTGTTGCGTTTGGCATCTTTAATCCACGCATAACAAAGTCAGTGCTCTTCACTATTTGTAATCAAAATAAGGTGTCAAGCGAGGGAGAAAGAGAACAAACTGAAAAAACATCTTAATTAGGTAAAACCAACCAATCAGAAGCTACCATAAACGCACTGCGACACCTAATTCTTTGGAAGGCCCTCCTGGCTTTGACAGCTCTCACGGCATCCGTAATTAGGACAATTTCTTGGCTGTCGGTGGAACTAGTTTTTGGCACTCAAAGCCAGTCAGACAGAACACCAGTGGAATTCACTGAGGACCCCCTTGATGAGCATTATGTAGAAGCCCTGCAGGAACGCATTACTTATATCATACACTATCGTGCACTGTCACGCAACAAAATAATGAATTGGAAACCGTCCGGTGGAAGAAGCCAAAAAACGGCCAGTCACCAAATTCGCTGGGAAACGAAGTGCCTACGCTTTACACCGCAAAGCCATGTCGCCAATTGGGACTGATCCAGCACTTGTCTTTATCAGAATGGCATACACAGCTGTGGTCTGCCATTCTCAATGAGCCCTTTTGATTCTTTCAGTAGTTTTGGTAACTCCCCCAAAACCTTTTTGTAATATGCCGTCTCCATTTACGAGCACTGTGCGCTTGTAACATCCATCGAAGACATCGAAGGATCTGTCCATGTCCTTTGTCAGGGTTCAGGGGTTACTACAGTTTACTTCGGACTACACCCACAGAAAAAAAAACCTATAGCCTGCATGCCCGACAGTATACACACTACTACTGCAGAAGATACTAGTCTGCGGACTGATTGACGGCAAAATTATGAAAAATGAAATTGAAGTCCTAATTTGGTTTGGCAGATAAAGCTCTTGCAGGGTACAGTTCCACTTGCTTATTTTATTACGGCAAAGCTGTCTGTCATGGAGTATTTGCGCCTTTGAATGGTGTACGTTAGGGAGCGGTCATTAACTATTGGGGGGGGGGGGGGGGGAAGACGGTATTATTTCAAAGGTGAGGGCCCCAAAATTTTAGCCCCTCTCACGTTAACAGCCCAAAACTCCTGCCCCTCCAAAAATGTGTGCCCAAAAAATTGTAACTCTCCCCTAATAACATTTTGAGTATTCAAATGTTGCATCACGAGAATCCATATCAGCGTAACTTTGAGACAATTATTTCATTGAAATAAAAAAGTGTTACTATTTACAATATTTTCGGGGGTAGAAGCGGAGTCATTTGAATCTTGATATTCATGATTCCTGTCGTTTTTTACCTCAATGATTCATGATTTTCTTCCAGATTCTTGATTCACGAAGACTTTTGATCACCTATTCATTTAATAATGTTCTCATTGGCTACCTAAGATACGGTAAAACAGGCAATAAAAAGCGCGCAATTTGTTTTGCAACATGGCTGCAAAATGAGTTGAATAGTGATGTTGCTCGTTTTACCACCCACGAAAACAAACCTTTCAACCTTATTTCTTGCAAGACAGGGTCGAACATGGGTGGTAAACCACGCAACATTGCTATTCAACTTGGTTGTTGCAAAACAAGTTGCACTTTTTTTGTTGCCCGTTTTACTGCAACTTTAGTTTTGTTTTGTATAGTTTCTTTGGTGTTCAAACTACAGTTTTCATCCAGAATTATGTATATTTTGGACCAATGTTTCTCGGTATCATCATTTATTTTGTCCAGGTATGGAGTTTTTTGTAACTGAACCGCATTACGCGCTAGTGTCACTGGAGAAAGAAGTGTACTGTCAGCCCCGATTGCACAAGTTATATAGGGGGGTTCGCGGGCATGCTCTTCCGGAAAAAAAAAATTGAAAATTGGACTCTCAGAAACGACATATCCTGCATTCCCTGGATCGAACGCAATTAATTCATGCGTCTATTTTGTTGAGCTTTCAGTTCTCAGCCTCGTTATTCATAATTCCCGTACGCTGTTTTCAAAGCCATTTGCAAACTATTCCACGTCAGGAAGTCACTCCTCATCTCCAGCCAATCAGAGTGCTTTTTAACCGCGCGTTCAGCTTTGAGAATGCAATTCTGTTAATGGTACTTGCACGGCCATCGTATTTCAAGCAGTGCTTAATATTTCAGTAACACAAAATCCATTAGTACGCGCACATCGCCCAAAGGCGCCCAGAAAATTGTAACCCTCTCCTAAATGCGGGCTCAGAAAATTTTAGCCCTCCCCAAATGGGTGTCCAAAAAATCACAGCCCTCCCCCCTGATAGTTAATGACACAATCCCTTACATTTGTGATTATTAGCGATCAAGGGGAAACAAAATTCGCTCTTGTTAAAGAGAGGCATATCAGAGGAGCAGTTGAGAAGGAAGGACGAGTGGAAAGGCTTGATGGAGGATTTAAGATAATCTCAGTTTTAGGTTACTGCTCAGCCCACAGACACCTAGAGCCCGGTTTGACTGGCTAGAAGCTCAATCAAAGCTCCATGGTCTCTAGTTTTAAATCGATTTTATAAAGTTAATTATTATGAAGAAAGAAGAAAAGGCACAAAAAAGGTGGCTAGATACTTGTGGGTTTGCATGCGCGAAAGGGAATCATTCAGAAAACCTGCTGAATGATTGACTGCTCGGAGAGAATTAAAGAGAACGAAAATCAGAATAGCCAAAGCATTGAAGAAAGTACTTTTACTGTAATATGTATTATCCTTTTAGATATATGCGCTCGATAATGGTTTCATTTCTTGTTCTGCAATGCTTACATCTTTTACTTCCCAACTCTTGAACCTTTGTCGCTGGGTTTTTTTCCTTCCTTTTGTCGAGATGGCGAAATAACTAAAAATGTGTAAAGTTTGTTTTAAAAATAATTTATGAACTACTGCTAGAGAGATTTAGCATTATCTTAAAATAATAGGAAATTTTTGTTCACAACTGTTTCCCGGTGTTTTGCTTGACAAAAATGAACTGGCTGCAGCTGCGACAATGTCTGTAGACCCTCCGGAAGATAAACTTTGAAGGCCTTTCATTTGAACATCTAAAAACGTTTTCTGGCAGAATTTATCCGCAACCATTTGGCTTAAAATGTAGAGATCAATAAATTTAGAATACAAATACAAATTTTTACAAAATTGCTGTAATTTTTTGCAGTGAACAATATCAGCCGATTTTTTTCTTCAAATCGTTAAAAGGAAGGTGTGAGCGGGGGAAATGGTCGCCGTGTGACGTCACCTTACGCAAGCGCAGTTGCTGATTACTTAGGAAAATCAGTTTTGGTTTGTCCGTTTTGTTCACTGAGTTAATTCTACATTTCCACATTCGCGCTCTCGAAATAACACGTTCGATGAGCTACACATCAAAATGAAGAGAAGAAGCATTGACCCTTCGAAACTGAGAAGGCCTTTAAAACGTTCTCGTATCACAGAATCTATTTACGGCAGGTAAAGTCGATGTATCGATTCGCTCAGTGTTGTACTAGCACTGTCGTGAATATAATATTAAGTCTTTTCTTAATTATGCTTTCCTCTTTATTTCTTCTAGTGCATTTCTGTATGTCCGGTTTTTCATAGTATGGATAATGGTCTTGACTGCGGACTTTCTATTGGAGTTTCGCTTTGAATATCTTTGGCCTTTCTGGTTACTTTTACGGAGCGCTTACGACTCATTTAAGTACCAAGGTTTGGTAAGTTTTCGAAATTTAAACCTTCCTTCTGTCGTTTCTTGCCGCTCATTGGCCTTTAAAGTGATCCCAGGGTTGCTATCATAACTGCGGTTTTTGCTAAAATTTATTCTAAATGTTTTGATAGCTCTTGCAGTTTATTTTCCGGTTATGTTTTTCAGGCTTTCTCCCTTCTATTTCTCACTTTGGCTTTCTGTTCGGATCTCATATGTTTGATGTTTCTACCTGTGCATTGGTTGTTCTTTGCCGCAAGCACGTATGTCTGGGTTCAGTACGTCTGGCATACAGGTAAATTTCTGGACATGCTCTCTGCCAGAATATTAACGGCGTTAAACGCGTTGGTAGTTAAAAACGTTGACCGCTAAATTCGCACAAGGAAGATTTCAGTGTTTACTTTTCGTCCAGTATTGGTGAATTAAGAGTATGGAGTTACATTCGAAGGTGGGGAATTTCCGTGAATGTGATCACCGGCGCGGGATTTCCATAGGTGAAGTAAGAATCCATAAAATTTGTAATGAATCTAATGATTCTCCGTTTCTAATAGTTTACTGTTTTCACGTTTCAGATCGCGGTCTATGCTTGCCAACCGTTAGTCTATGGTTACTGTTTGTGTATGTAGAGGCGTCGGTACGACTTAGAGAGCTTAAAAATCTTCCCTTTCACTTAGATCTCTGTCGACCTTTTGCCGCTCATTGGTAAGTAAAACGTTCAAGTTCTTTGAAGATGGTTTTTGGCACAGTGGGGTCAGTAAATTATATTTTGCGATCAATATGTGAACAGTTCGGACTTAGACGATGATGAACACTTCCCAACCTAATTTACATTTTAGCAAAAGATTTTCTCAAACTGGCAGCTGGTTATTCCATGCAAAGCAGCCTTCGTTCAGATATCGTCGGAAGTAAACCCTTATTGTACTTAGAATTCAATAATTGTCTTTAAAACTTCCTCGAAAAGCCCGCTCACATCAGTTTCTGTGGTCATCATCAATAATAGAATTTTACCGCCAATTTGTACATTGGTTCTGGGAGTTCTCATTTTCGAGTGATTAATCATTAAAATCTGCTTTATTTTGAAAATGCTTAACTGACAGCTAAAGGAATAAGCTGCTTTTACTTAAAAGTAATTTGAAACGTTTTGTTCATTTTTGCTATGATATATTTTGTTATGTCATGGAAAACTGCACATGTGTGAACTTTCAAGGTTTTGAAAAATTTTAAATGAAATTTGATTCATTAAATTTAACCACCGTGTTATAGAGACTGTTCATTTGAGGAAGGTTATTCTGATAAGGATAGACTTTGAGGATTTATTTATGTTTTTACTCAGAAATGTTACCCTCAGCCCGTTGCACTGTTGTCCTGTGATTTAGAATTGTGTACCTGTCAGATCTGCCTTACCTTCATCCTCAATATTTGCGACCAGTGTTAATTTAAAATTTAAGGTAAACTGTGCAGTGCTTCAAGTTAAAGTTTCTTCAAAGTTGCCTTTTGGCAACCTGAAATCTTAATGTGGTTACAAGCATAAAATATTGGTCACCAGAAAAATGAACACTTTGTGCAATATTAGATAAGGAGGGTGAAATGATCAAAGGGTTTTGCAGGGCTTGAAATTGCAACTGATACAGTTGCCAATGTGACTGACATTTTCTCCATGGCGAGTAAAAATTCTTGTTTAGTCGCCACTTTGGCAACCAGATTTCTCTATGATTTAGATTTAAATTAAAAGAGTAAAGTTAAAACAAACATTTCATGTCCCAAATCGCATAAACAAAGCCAGGTAACTTCCAGATTTATACCTACTTCTGTCCACAATATTTTCAAACAATCAAATCTGATGGATCACGCCATACTAAGAGCTGTGTCATTTACATTATGCAAACTGGAGACTAATAATCTGTGTATTGATCGCGTAACTACAAATCTGAATGTTAAGTTAGCTAAGCACAGAAATTCAGTCCCAAATTGTCAAAATATCTGACAAAAATAGGTCTCACAACTAAATCTCACATTGGTAAGCCTTTTACAATGAGGGAAGGTGTAAAACAAATGAAAGATGTCAAGGAATGTGTAAACAGTCTGCCATGTTTGGTCAAACTTGTACTTTAAAACATTTACCTGGTTACTAATCACAGAAGAATGCTATGCGAACTGATGGTTTTGATTAAAAGACAATTTATGTGATCATTTCATGTATAATGGGATTAAGACATGAGGAAAGGTTGATAGCAGCGAATAACTCAAACAACAATCTTACGTTTTCCTGGACAAGGTCACGTTTTTTTCAAAATTGTTAAGTTTTACAGTAGTTAAAAGTCTTCTAACGAATGGGTTTTGGCTTATAGCTGGGAGTTTTGGGTTTATCTTTCATTATTGGTTATGCTGATTGTGCGAGTTTATAGTTTAGGGTGTCTCGGCTTATAGCCAAATAAATACGGTATATTTCTCCAGTTCAACTGGAAGATTTTTTTAAATTTCAAGCCCTGTTTTTCCATGACTCTGAGACCTGAATAACCCTAGGGAGAGAAAGGGAAATATTAAGTATTATGATGACTTTTTTGTTGCATGCCATGGTGACCGAAATAGTCGCAGCTTGGAGCCCTGGGTAGAGTATTAAATCAAGTATAGGAGGGGGGGGGGGGGGGGGGGGTTGGAAGTTGCTTCTTGATTTTTCTTAAATTATGTCCAGTTAATTGGTTATTGGTTAGTTATTGTGAAAAGCTATCCATGGCGATGCACTGATTTACATCTCTCAATTACAGTGTAACCTCTTCTTTGAGACATCTCTATTCAAGGGATACCTCCATTCAGGGGACACAAAATTTTGTCCTCTATTGAAGGGACACCTCTATTTGGGAAAAGGACATTCTGGGTCCTGAAACCCAGGTTTAACCTCCATTCATAGGACATCTTAGCACTCAAACAGTTACAGGCCACAAAAAGCATTTATAAGTTTAAGTGTACACTAGTCACAATGATAACTTGACTTTCACAACATGAAGTATGTCACTTAAATCAAATGAATGTACTGCCCTTGTGGGATTTCAACACAAAATTTTGCTGACATAAGTTAATCATGTTTTTTACATGCATTATCTAGCTGCCTGAAATATTGGCTATATTCACTGTAGAGACGGATTATCCATCTGAGACGGGTTATCCGTTAGATAATTCATTATTGTCAGACAGATAATATGTCTTGGTTTGAAAATGGAATGGTTTTAATTTTGGATGAACAATCTGCTTGACTTTATCTATCTGTTCTTCCATCAATTTTGACAGATTTTGAAGATGGATTATCCATCTCTCCGTCTGTTGGTTGATAGTCACCCACCATATTTCCTTAAAAAAGAAATCTTGGATTCAAATCATATTAAACTTAAGTGCTATTAATGGGCAGCTTATACACAGCTTGAACCCTAATTACTTTGAGTTTTAAGGTGGTACTGGAGGCTAACGTGACAATCTCAGAGCCAGAAACAAACTTGTCAGCACCTCACTCCAGGACAATGTTGTGAAGCAAAAGGTGTCATTGTTTATACCTGTCTTCGCAGGAAAAATAGCCAGCCAAGTATGGCGATCATGAGCATATATACAGGGTGTCCCAAAAGTTTGTTCCTCTAATTTCATACACTATAGCTTTTGATCAAAACTTGATTTTTACATGAGATTTCTAGAAGATGTATATTTCTCTATCAAGTACATGTATTCAGAATTTCAGTAACTGGTATGCCCTTTTTGTTTTTTTTTTATCACATTCTGTAGCCTGCCGTTGCGGCATGAAGTGGGATACAGTGTGTAGACTGACAAATGATCCATTTTTAGCTTTTTTATCACCTGGTGTGCAGGATCCAGTTCAACCCCCAAACAATATTTGTTTAGTTTAGGCAGCTGAAAAAAATATACTTTAGGCATTCTTCCAAAAAAAGATAATCATCCCGGCCCCCTTCCACAGCAAGGCTTTTGTACTTCTTTACAAATTTGAAATGAGCCGGGCGTTAATTGGCAGACTAAGTAGAGGTTTTTTTGCCATCTCAAGGGCCTCTAATTATAAACATTTTAAACAGCTTTTCATGACCCTTTTATTTGGCTTGCTAACTAGGGGAGACTAAGCTTCCTTGTCGAGTCCCTATTTTGTATCTAGCCTTCTTTAAAACTGTTTTAGCTGCTTTATTCAGGGCTTTTGGTCGTCCCCTTAGTTTCTTGCCTTCAAAACCTTCATTTCTCCATGATCATTCTACCACCCACTGACAGTGGACTGACTGTCCACTGACTTTGGGGTAACAGTTGTTTTGGGGAGCAGATCTTGACAACATTGTTACCCTCTGGTTTTATTATTGTTATTTTTATTGTAAATAACATTTGTGCCTTAAATTTTAAGATAATATCTAAGTAGATGTAATTATGTATTAATTTACTGAGCTGTGTTTGTAAAGTAGGAACAGAGTTTTTATACTTAACCACATTATGCTGAATGTAGATCATGTAAATATCGGTGAACAAATCTGTTTTCTTGAAATATCTTTAACACTAATTTGTGAGCTATTAGTTGTTATCCCCCTTCAGGAAGCCTCACTCTTGATCATTTTAATCTGGTTATCAGACAAAAGGATCCAGTATTTCTAAAAATAATGTTTCTAGGCTAAAATTCCACTAGATTATTTTACCCATGACTTGTAGCACGATACACATGTACATTAGCGGTTGCTCAAATATATTTTCCTATATCTTTGCAAACTAATGACGGATTTCGTTTAAACTTTCTACCTTACTTCAACAAGGATTGTAGTTTAGTGGAATGTTAAAAAAATATCATTTGGAAGAACCTAGGAACACAAAAATCTTGAAGATGCAAGAAAATAGTTACAAAATCAGCGTGTAACGTGTAACTCCTAATTTGCATGAAATAGTTATAAAAGTAAAATTTCACCCTTAACACAATCTCATTACGAAAATTCAACAGAGCAGAAATATTAAATAGGAAATAACGACACCATATGCAAAACTACAGTTCTCTGCATTTATTTTTCAAGTAACGAGAATTATAATTCTAGGGACGGTTGCCATTAAGTGTCTGTGTAATGCTCAAGGTCCAACAGCGCTCCATGCCTTAAAAATATAAGGCTAGCGACTTCCAAACACACCTAAAAAAGAAGATAATTCGTGTGAGTAAAGTTCATAACATTGTTTACCATCGAGTAAGAAAGGTTTTCAAAGATTACTCACGGCGATGAAGAAATAAAGAATTTTCATGATCGGAAACTAAACTGTTGTGTACTTTTGACGTGTGAAATTAAATATAACTTACCTAAAAGAAAACCTGTATCTCAGCCTCCAGTAAACAAAGGTCGCTGATACACAGCTGCAACACAGTTCAGTTACTGGTCTTCAAATCCTGCTAAGTTTTTTTGTCTTCAGTAGGCTTAAAACGAAGAAATTCTACAAATGGTGAATCGGAAACATATTTCCAGTTGAACGCCATGTTTGTCTAAGTGTAACGATTGAATTACCACCACACTCGCAGCAGAAAACTTCCCAAATGAAACTTGAATTCGAGCCATTTTCCAGCCAAAATCCACAGGAAACATCGAAGGAATCCTGTGTAACCTCTCCTTAGTATCTGGGGGGTGTTTTTATAACAAATCAGGGATAAAAAGCAGGAAAACATGAAGTTACATAATAGTGCACGAGGTTGGTCAAGCGTCGAATTCCGATTTATAAAGTGCCTTTGACTGTAAATGAAGAAATAATTGCCTCTTTGTAGTATACATGATTTAGAATTAGTTGTGTCAGTTAAATTTGTTGTATTTTAGCGACAATAGTCATGTTAAACAAGCCAAATAGTCAGATGCCATGCCCAAAAAGGATTCTGGTAATTTCTAAAATAAGCTGTAGACAAGAATTATACCATGAAAATTTTCCAAATAATATTATGTTTGTTTGATGTTAATTACTTAATATCTAGCAAGTAATGATGGTTTGGGAATATTTTACACGTTTTCATAAAAGTGCGCTATGTTACACTGGTGTACGTGTGTATCGTGCTACAAGTCCATAGTTTTTCATAAGACAAGATCTTGTAATCATTGCTATAAAAAATTAGGATGGGATAATGAACAAACTTTCGTACCAAATATAAGGAATGTATCATGCCTGTTTTCTTTCTGGTGCTGTGGAAACCTGCCAATATTGGTTGATTTATTTCGGTTTTTTCTACTTTTCTTATTTGACTGTTATTTATTCTAGGGCCATGGGGTTAAATTTGTCATATGCTACAGTCATTAAAGAAATTCTTACATACCATCCATGGATGCAGCAAGCTCAAAATCCTTTAGAAATTCCTGAAGTGATCTTTATTTTTACACTTATTTTTTACTTTTGAGCCCTTAAATACCATTTGTACCTTGTAAGGTCAGGTAAGGAGTTGGTTCTGGTTATTCATCTGGTGGTATTAACAAGTCATCATACTTTTTCTTTGCAGTATTGGTTATCCTGTGGTGACACTTGGTTATGGCGTTAAAAGCTATGTTGGCTATAAAATGCGTCAGGTAAGAACAGTTAGTCTCATTCACAACTATAATATGTTTAAGCACCAGTGTTGAGTGTTGAAATTTTGACTTGCATCTTTAGAGTTTCAGGTCAAACTAAAACATAATACTTAAGTTATGCTGATTTGTAGCGATACTTACACTAAGGAGGCTCAGCATTCATGTTCTTTTTTTTCCCATTCATTGTTCTGTACTAAAATTATTAGGAATACTTTTTGTACATTTACAGCGAAGAGTCCAGCATGTAGCAAAAGAAAATGAGTTTTATATGCAGCTTATTAACCTTGCACTGCCACCTGAAACAAATAATCACACAGAGGCCACAGAGAGGTCATCATCCAGAGGTATGGTTTTTGATATACTCTCATAGTACTAGTAATAAGCAAAGGTTATGGAGTGTGGGTGTTGTTTGTCAAAGGTCATGATGCTTTTGCTCCAAAGCTGTGCTTTGCATAGGATTCACTTGATAGATAGTCAAAACACACGTGATTAGATTATGAGACATAGAAGGTCCAAATGCATGTCAGATCAGATTGCGTTCTGTGTATTCCATTCATTCTTAGCAAAAGTCCAAAAGGAGCTGACTATATACTTGCTGTGCATGCTTAATAGCAACCTGGAGATTATGATTGCAGGTTCCTCTTGTTGCCCAAAAATATGCTTGTGACATGCTTGCCTTGTTGTAGTAAGTTAAAATTGTGTTAAAAAGAAAACCGCGGACTTCAAAGGGGTCAGGGACCCGTTTCTTAAAAGTCTTAATGATAAATGGGGTGGGAAAGCTAGTCAGTCAAGATCGAGGTTTCAATAGTTTTCCAGAGAATAATATGATAAAAAAATGTCAATTAACAAATAAAGTGAAGTTGTTTGTTAGCTAAGACCTGCACTCTTGTTCTTCATATGTTAATTTAAATATTTGATTAAGGGCCTGAAAAGTTAGTGGGACTTTCAAGAGATGGGCCCAAGAAATTGGAGATTTCCTCATGGCTACTATGTATGCAAACCTTAACAACTTTAATAGGAAATTAGGAGAAAAATAGAACCAAAAGAAATCCCTAGCTGCTTTATTCCCGGCCTACTTCTTGTATTTGCCACTGTAACTTGAAATCTTGGTGATAGCCCTGGGCTAATATTGTCCTGTTCAAAGGCCAGTGTAGTTTGAACCAATCTTTCAGGAGGCTCTTCTTAATCCTCACTGAGAATATTATGTTTTTGTTTACTTGCTTTGCAGCTATTTGTAATGGCAAAGTTGCAAATGGAGATTTATCATTACCAAGAGGACGGTCATTGCCTCTTATGACAAATGGTATAAACACAAAAACTGATCTTGATCTCATTATAGCGAAAGAAGCTAGTCGTCGTGGCTTAAAATTAAGTGATATAGAGTCAAGAGCTACTTTGAAAGGAAATAATTCTTTAGATGTTCATCCTTCAAAGAAGACTAGCGAAGACCACAACTTAAATGAACTTAACAAGCTGTCTCTGGAGGAAAAACAAAAGAGTAGTAAAGGAGGGCATCATAATCGCTCTGCTTCTTGTGGAGTCTTTTCAAAGAAGAAACATGTTGGAAAACTTAATGATGAGGATGACGATGAGAATGAGGAGACAGATAGTGATTCTCTGAGTGCATCTGGTAGCTCCATTAATAACAGCCGTAAGAACAGTAGGAGTAACTCTCCCAAGGTAACAACATTGTCTTTTTATAACTAAATAAATCAATAATGATTTAAAGGTAGCATGTCTACTTACTACCTGTTTCCTGGTCAAATTGGAATTTGGAAATGTTGGTTTTTGAACAAAAGGGAAAACCAATGTACGGGGAGAAAAATAGAGGAAAGGAGAGAACCAACAACAAACTCAACCCTTAACCCCACTTATGGCTTTGATGTAGGAAGTTGAACTCGGGCCACATTGGCTGTACCACCAAAGGCAACACCCTTGTATTTTGCATACGGTTCTCACAAAGCTTTATAGCTGAAAGAAGAAGAGTCTATGTACTGTAGGCTGCAGTAGATTCGATTGAAAGGCAAGCGCCGTTTATGTGTTACATATGTATTTGGGGAAGGAATGGGAGGGGAGTCTACCTCCTCCATTTGGGGAGTTTAGAATTTTGGGGGCCTTAAAAAGATTATTTTAATGCATTTTAACCAACCAGGGAAAAATTCTAACCATGAGAGTGGCAGCTTTGTTAACCGATATTTGCTTAATTTTATATTGTATGTCTGTTTTTGCACAGAAAAAAAGTGTTGAGAAAAAAGTACAATTGATTTATTATTCTCCTAAAACCAAGTGAGCAGCCTGCCCTTCTCTGATGACCAGATGGCACTTTTCTCTAGCCTGCGAACAGGCTCCCATAGTAGAGTACGGTCAGAAAGAAAATTGGTGAGCTAAGCATGGCCTGGGAGAGAAGGAAAGGCAGGGGAGCCCGTAGACTTTTGCTACCGACTCGCAATTATCCCGTAACACATATGTCAATAACATGTCAAAAGACCTGTCAAATTATGATGTTTTCTTATGCTTGAATGCATCAGCTTCTGCACTAACGTTCATGTGTACAGGAGTATTTTTTGCAAAATGGGGAATGTATTCATTCAATATTCGTCAACAATCAGCGATCACCAATCAGATCATGGCACCAGAATCTGTTATCATAGATGGGCGATATCAGAACAACTTCTACAGGCTCCTCCGCCTTTTTTTCTCCCCCAGGCCAAGCTCAGCTCACTTCACTCGGCGATATTCTTTTTTGCCCCACTCCACTTGGGAGCCTGTTCTCAGGCTAGTTTTTCTCTGGTCACCAGAGTTCTGTGGACCTTGCTGTTGCTATTTATTAGAAAATCAAAAAAGCTACGAGTGGTTATCACGCAGCATCAGCCCCTGTGGCCCATAGTGGCTTACTTTTGCCCTTGGGCAACTAGGGATTTTTAGCCTTTTCATAGATTTTCTTTGCTTGGGGCCTTGGATTGCACACGTTCAGAGCACAGGGTTCCCTTTAATTTTTTCTTAGAGCACAGCCTTGTATGTGTACATCCAGTAATATTTTTAGAAATTGTGGTGTACTAAAACTAGTCAGTTGTGGGGCAAATAAGCTCATGTGAACTTAGGAAGAGGTTTTGTTAAGGGAGTGGTACTGTAAAAACCTGGATTTAAGAACCCCTCTTTGTTTTCTCAGATCTGACTTTCACTTAATGCCTTTCACAAAATAACCTTGCGTCCTCTTCATCAAAGTGTGTCATGTGTTTTATATTCTGTTACATTTTGAGTTGGTTTTCATGGTTGTCTCTAAGATTTCAAGTTGCTGGGTAAATACAACAAGTAGGCGGGGAATCAAACAGCTAGGGATTTCTATATTTCTTCTATTTTCCAATAAAAGTAGCGGGAGGAAATCCCCGGCCTCCGCCTGTTAATGACAAACCTGGTTTTACACAGTTTATTTCTTTCTTCAGGGACATGAGAAATCTCAGTCTGTTGACCTTGGACCCAGTGTTTTCTCACAACTGAAAGAGGAGCGGCTGTTACGGTAACAACACTCTTACACTTCACATCATTCAGTTACCACTTTTTGAACTGGGAATTGGGGAGGGTGGGAACTCTGTCAAATTTTGAGTGGGATGCGATGCTGCATTTCTGGGATCCTCATCCCAGACTATAACTCAAAATCCGCATACAACAGACCAATTTCCCTTAAACCTTACAGGACCCCGTTCTAGACCAAAATCCTCTGATTTCTATCTGCTTCAGCTTGCATGGAGCTCTTCGAACTACATTTGCGTTTGTACTAATTTCATTCAAGTACTTTCTGGCTCGAAACTATTATTTTAAGCGTAGGGTCTATTCTTTCTTTTGTTTGTTTTTGTTTTTCTCGCCCAATGATTTTAGAGCTTCCACCTGGCCCATTTCTATACCCCATCCCAGAATAAACTGCTTGAAAATCCGACCCTTCACTGTCTCCTCTCTCTATAGCCTGTATTAATTTCTAGAAATAGAATAATTGAGTTTCACATTAACGGGGGCCAACTTGTTAAGAGTTCAAGGTACTATAGCCACTGGTCTTACTGGAAAGTCAAGACTCCAAATTGGATACCACAGCATAAGTTGACAGACTGAGCAATACACTTGTCCCTTGTTGTTCAAAAGCTGGATAGCGCTTTTTACCGGATAAATCACTATCCAGCGGATATAAAACCAATTGCGTTATCGTCTGGATAGAGATTTATCCAGTGGATAGCGCTTGACTGTGGGAGATTTGATTGTAATGCTGTTCCGTTTCAGTCGTCGTGCGGAGAGTAGTCTCAGTCAGTTAGAGAATGACAGCAAGCGACTGCGGGTAGAGCTGCAGACAAGCCGTCAAGGGGAGCAAGAGCTGAGATCCACCATGCATAGCTTAATGGCCAGCGAACGCTCCACAAAGGTGGAACTACAGCAGCTCAAATCTGAATGTGAAGTTATACAACAAAAGTGAGTTAGATCGGCATGGTATTATAAATATTGGTAATAGGACTCAAATGAGTAGAATTTACCTACTCCATGCTAGACCGCGAGCGGTTGTCTTTCTGTCCTCAGATCCACGCGCGGCGAGTGAAAAAGTAAAATGATGCAAATTAGATAAGATAAGATAATTTATTTTATGTCAAATACACAGCGAGTGGTTACCCAGTCTCCCGAGCCGGAGGCTCATGTTGAAAAATTAATGGCAAAAAGGAGAAGAGAACGGGTGCGGCGAGAGCTTCCGCCCTTGTTTCTTATGGCGCGTTATCAGGGTCAAAATAGGGAGCTTTAGCATCGACGACGGCGACGGCAGCAAAAACGTCAGTTTGAAAAGGCATTCGCGTTTTTTTAAACATTATCGCGTTTATTCCAATCTGCTGAAAATATCAAATTTAGGCGACTTTCCCCAGGTTGATTTCTTGGGGACCGCACTCAAGTTTAGAAAGAAAAAGAAAAATTCGTTGTCGCTTGTTTGCGTCCTCCATAAAGCGTGAAATCAGGCATTTTCACTTCGTAGTCGTGCAGTGCGGCAAAGAAATGTACAAAATAGCGTGATGTACGTGCTAAGTTGTTGTTTTGCTTAACAAACCCATTGTGTTTTTGGCGTTCTCGTTGCCGTTGCCGTTGCCGTCGTCGTTGCTAAAGCTCTCTAACAAAAAAGGTACACCCTTCGTTATGAATTTAAAATCTTATGTTCCCTGTCATTTAATTCTGTAAACTTAAGTTATTTTGCAGTTTGCATCATTGCACCATAGAAATATCAGCAACACTCCGTCATTATTCCTAAAATAAAATGTTCCCCTGGCATTTCATTCTGCTAAAAAAAGTCTCTTCTTTTTCTAAATTGTAAATAAAAGCATTACTTTAACATTGAAAAGAAATCTTAAATACCCTCTGCTACCAAAATGCAAAACAACAAGTAAACAGAAAGGCAGTCAAATTGGGTAAAAGATACTCCTGCTCTCGTGCTTGTTGAATTTGTGTAACAAAGTCTTTACACAAACCTTTCAAAATACAAAACAAATACATACTTTGTTTTTCTTTTGTTACTTGCAACCAGTCTAACTGTTAAATTGGAAACTTCCTTCAGCCGGATGTGCGATTTGCGATAACACGACATTTTGAATTGAATACGCGCATGTTGAATTGAACGATTGTAACTTTTATTCACGATTCAAACTTAACTTAAGTTTGCAGAATTAAATGACAGGGAACATATGATTTTAAATTCATAACGAAGGGTGTACCTTTTTTATTTTGACCCCGATAACGCTCCATAGTTTCTCGCGGCTTCTGCTCGCCCCTCACACGTGTCCTTGGGACTCAAAGAAAAAAAAAATACGGTCATTGTGGAGAATAACTCCCCTAAACCGACTGTTGGCCGACAGTTAACCGACAGTTAACCGTCATATTAGCGACACCTTTCCACTGTTCATTGAAACTCTGAAGACACGATTCGCCGGCATGTCTCTCACCAAAAAGGGTTAAAAATGACCTTTTTACTTCAGTCTGTGAAGAAAATTGTTTGTCGGTCGACGGTTGGTCGTCGTCTGCCGTTTCCCGGGAGTTGTTCTTCGCAATTAGCAAAGATACTAACGCAGGCAAAGAGAAACCTGCCACTCTCGCTTCACTATGAGAGAAGGGATAAAGATATCCACACTGAGTTAATCTTATTCCTGTTCCATGTTAATTAATGACATCCTTTGGATACCAAAGTTTTGTATGTATTTATAAATCCTATAGGCTGCAGACTATGTCCACGCAGCGGCAGCAAGATCGCAATTCAATGGCATCTTTGGAACGCAAGTTAAAAACAGAGCGTGATGCGAGGCTTTTGGCTGAAAGTCAGCTTCGCGAGGAGCGCAGACGACAGAAAGCAGAAGATGCTGCAGCCAAACAACGCGACGAGACCACTGGGCATGATGCGTGTAATGCGCTTCGTTCCGAGCTGGAGGAAGATAGCCGACAACTGCGCGCTTTACTGCAGGAAAAGGAGGAAGAAATTAAACGTCTTGAAAGCGAGTCTGAAACACTGAGGCAGAAGACTCGTGAGTATGACAGTATGCAATTAAAGAAGGAAACAGAAGTGCTAATGTCCGCTCTCACTGCAATGCAAGGCAAGAACACTCACTTAGAGAACAGTCTAAGCTCGGAGACGCGCTTGAAACTGGATCTGTTCTCAGCATTAGGTGACACTCGACGTCAGCTGGAGATAGCACAGGCGAATATTAAGAGCAAAGACCGGGAGATTGAAGCTTTCAAGCGCAAGATCGCCGAGGTCATGGCTCTTGTGCCCGCTACCACCTATAGTACCGGAGATTCCCCCGGAGTTCCGCCTCACACCCCTCGTTACGCCTCCAATCATCTCATCGGCCCCAGTCACATCGATTTGGCAGGGAGTGGGTTGGACCCCAGCGCTCCTTGCTACATTCCCTCATGTAAAAGCCCTAAAGGTTTGCTCTAAGCCCTTACTCAGTTCAGGGCTTGTTTCGTTTACTGCTGCCCGGAATTACTTTTATTCTGTTACAGTCTCATATTGTGAATAAACGGTGAATAAAATGTAACGTCAACAAACCAGGCTCTACCTTCAGGGACGGACGTTTTTTGTGTCTGTCACGGTGTAATTGCCTCGCGGAAATTTTGCTTGATTTATCCCGAGGGAAAGGGATCACTCGTATTCTGGCAGAATTGACAGATTATGTGACGAACACAAACTTTTTTTTGCAGTTGTACACATTTTCGTCTTCTGTCACGAGCGTCGTTCTTTACAATGTGAGTTTGTAACAGGCTAAATTTGTTCTTAAATTATAATGTTCTTAAGTTATTGGGTTTGCGCAACAATTTAAGCAAGCAGACACGGTATTTTTCTGGGCTTGCATATAGTTTACGTGTCGTTAGAATTAACCACAGATGTTATCCCAGTTTCAATACGAAAAGCTTTAAACATTGTCAAACTTTTCTCCTGATACTTATTACTTCCAATTTCGAACTGTTTCTTCATTTAATATGCGTTAACGAATTCTCGTATGACACGTCTTCATTTATCTAATTCCTTCTCTTTACAAAATGACACATTCTCTGGTGGCAAGAATTATCTTCATAAGGAGCGCGCTCTTTGAGACGATCTTACATTCTATCAAATGGAAATGTAAACTAGGGATTTGATTTCTGAGGTGAGAAACTGGCCAACTCAATAAAAATTTCAAAAGAAAAGTAAATGCGGTCTATTTGAAATAGAGTTGGCCGCGGGCTCAGAAACGTAGGCTTATTTTAAGAAAATAGTCTTCAATTTCGAGTGTGAATCGACCAAAGGAGCGTGATCTAGATTCGTCAACAAG
>JBBMOI010000014.1:2257500-2297500 GCA_038088405.1 Porites divaricata | reverse complement strand
GTATTCAAGTAAGCGCGAGCAGTCAAACGAAAGGTCGGGAACGAGGCTGAAAACGGAGAATGAGACTGGGGAGAGACGCTAAAAATACAGACTGTCCGCTCTGCATACGTTATATTTGTTCGAATTACCCGCTTCCCCAGCCACGAGAAATTTTCCCATTGGCTAAATTCAATGCAAGCTGTCAACAAGCTGTCAAGTAATGTTTTCAACAAGTCATTTCGCGTGATGGCTGATGTTGATCCCCTGGATTTGCTCGCCCAAGAACTTGGATTTGCCTTAAAATCGGAGCAGAGGGAAGCTTTGCAGTCACTGCTCAGGGGAAATGATGTGTTTTGTGTACTACCCACAGCTAAAGTGTACAACTCATATCTGAAGATCTTACTATCTGTGAAAATTCGACATCCTGCAAACAACTTTTTAAGAGCTGGGCCGTAGGAAATAACCACATTCACGGACAAATAATCTCACATGCATGCATGAAGTTATTCAGATCCAGGCATTACGGAGAAAATCAAAGAAACTAAAATCTTTGTTAAGTTGTAAGAAACAGAGGTCAAAGAAAATTAAAACACTTTACAAATGCATCTTAGATCAAATCCTATCAGGGACACGTACAGAAGCATAAACTACAGGAATTGATTACTCAGTTTGCATGTAACAAACCAGCTTCATGACCTCTTAATTCCTAGTAATGTAAGTGGAAAGCCTGCTTAATTAATTTGGTGTGGCAAAAACAAGATTTACTCAGTCAACTGAAGTTTGGATTGGTACATGCTCTGTGAAGTGCTAGTAGCCTTCGCGCGAGAGAGAAAAAGGAAAAAAAAAACTTCTGTTCAAGCTTACACTCAAGGTCACGTTTCCTATTGCTGGGAGCTTATGAGTCGTGTTTGGCCTGTCAACACTTATTCTAACAGGGGATTTGCTCATTCTTTTCAATCGCAATAATTGATCATTATCAGTCGGTGTGTTCAGTTTTTCTCTAATTTGTGAAAGCATCACAGCACAGTTTCTGACCTTTGTCCTGCACAAAGAGCAAACTCTTGATCATGAGGAGAAAGATTCTCCTTCCTCGGCGACAACGAAAAGTTCGGTTTTTAGTAGATCGGCCAACTTTCTTAACTTTTCTCCTTTTCTGGTGGGCGCAACTAACATATTTTCCGAGCTTATCCATCCACTCTTAAAATTGCCGAACTGTGTTTTGGAGCAACAGCCGCACATTCTGCAATTATCTGAGGCACTCGTCTCTTTTGGTTTTCTCCCTCTTCAAGAAGCCACAGGCTTTGTTGGCGTAGTGCCTCTTCCACTCATTTTCGATCCCCCACTATATATACTACATTTCACTATATATAGACCCTATATTTCACAGAGAAACAACACTAAAATCTGCTTTAGAAATTACTGGATACAGCGTCAAGATTCAAAGGCAAGTGCCCACAATAACACTTGCTATTCTCCCGCGAAATCAGTCAGCGAGTGTATCAAATTCACAAAGAGGGTGGAGTTGTGAACACATTTTTGACAGCTCGACGACATTTTTTAACCCCCTGGTCAGAACGAACTCGTAGCTAGTATGGAAAACGGACAGTCGGTTTTTTTCTCTCGTACGGGTATGTGAGGCTCTCGCGCTTCGCGCGTGTAAGACTCTTACGCCACGCTTTACCGATTTCCTTACTGATTTTGAGAAAACAACCGACTGTTTTACAGTCTATATGAAACGATGTTCTTCAAATAATATCGATTTGATTCAATAACCCAAAGAACATTGATTCTCGTCGATAGCTCCCGATTTCACTATGTAATTCTGGCTTGATAAGCAATGAAGAAATGCATGCATAAAATCGAGAACATGCCTTTACAAACCTCTTCAATTTTTTCCTGTCCTTGACAGATGAGCCAATCTGCTTGTTTTTTAGCCTGCGTAGCTTGCGGTATTGTGTGGGTGCAAGATTAAAGTTTTGGCGGCAGAGCCGTGTTCCAAAAAGAGGGAGTAGGGACGAGGTGGTTGAAATACTGCCTTCCAGAAAACCCCGGTATTTTGAATAGTCCGCACACCAGTGTGTGGAGAAACGGACTGGTCAAGGGCCATACATATGTCAATCATGTTAGATAATCCTTCCCATATATTTCCCAATTAAGGGAGCAGATGGCAAACGGGAAAAGACGTAAGTGATTGTGGTTTCCTCTTTAAAAAGAGCATAATTAATGACCAAATTGCCGAAATGGCGTCTTTAAACTTCACAGCGCTAGAATTGTCTTTATTTAGCCGTAGGAAACAAAGGTCAAAGAAAATTAAAACACTTTACAACTGCATCTGAGATCAAATCCTATCAGGAACACCTACAGAGGAATAAACCACAGGAAATGGTTACTCATCAGTATGCATGTAACAAACCAGCTTCATGACCTTTTAATGTTAAGCCTAGTGTGGCAACAAAGATTTACTCAGTCAAAGTTTAGAATGATACATGCATTGTTTAGTGCTAGTAACCTTCGCGCAAGAGCCGAGAGAATAAAAAAACCTCTGTTCAAGCAAACTCACAAGGTCACGTTTCACGTTATCATGAGCTTAGGAGTTGTACGTGTGTTTAGCCTGTCAACGCTTATTTCTAAACTGTCTCATGCGATAATAATCGGAAGTTTCAAATTGCAGGTTTCTCCTTGATTGGCTGATTTAATTGGGATCAGCTAAAAAATAAGGTGATGAAAGTGGGCGGCATTCGAAAAATCATGGTTCTCTGGCAGGCGGTATTTCTCATGACTTTGCCACTCGTGACGGCTACGCTGTCAAATCTCACTCGACTATATTACAACAGCTCCGACGCCAAATGTCACTCGACTACTACACAATACCGCCAGCTACGCAGGCTACTTGTTTTTCCAATAAAATCCTGACAGTGTGGCTGTATTCTGATAGGAAACCACCTGCGCATACGTGTCAAAAGTTTGGGGTTGGCCCCGGGGTTGGCAAATGCCCGGCCCCTGGGCAGCTCAAAATTTGCAATCACCCCACCCCCGGGACTTACAAGGTGGGCAAATGCCCCGCAGTAGCCCAGGGGGGCGGGGGGGGGGGGGGGCTGGTTGCAGCTGGAATTGACTGATGCATTATTGGCGGGAGCAGATTCTTGACCCTTTGATGACCGTTTTAGTCATTTTTGTAGTTTGATTATAATCCCAATGCACATTCTCTTCCAATAGTATTCAGTTTAAGCTGTTATAATTAAGTGAATCTTTCCACAGGTTCCACCTTTCAGAAATTCTGACCAATCGTGACAGCGTTAGGCTCATAATACCAAGTAACATGTTGCGGGAATATCCACTGCCAATTTTATTTTTTGCAAATTAGATTTGTCCCAATTCCATGCAATAAAGTAGGCAACAATAAAACTGGCCTTAAAAAGAAAGGCAATTACAGGGAAAAAAGAATGGGAAAAAATGATCGGAGTAAATTTGCCAAAAAAAAAAGAAAAAAAGAGTTGTAATGTTGGCTTATGAACATTTGCAGGGCATTTGGGTGCCTTGTAATTCTTGGGGTAGGGCAATTAGCAAAGTTTGTGCGACCCATGCCAGCGGTCACCTCAGGGTAGAGCGTAGAGTATGCTGCCAGTGGGACCTGACATGTCCTTGGGCAACAATCACACAACACTCATGGGAGTGAGCAGAAAGTCATGAAAACAAACAAACCCAAATATGACTTGTGATAAAAAGATCACACAGATCTGCTGGGTTGTTATGTGTTGATCTGTTTGGCTAGTTCCTTGTCTTAGTGACTACAGGAGAGGTTATTTGGAAGTTGGGATGCATTTTCCACAGCCTCCCACGCCGGCGTTTTCTAGGCCTAGGGGAGCTTGTCTTTTATCCCTCCCCACAAATGCCTGCTCAACCAAAAACAACATTCCTTTCCCAAACATAGTCAATCACATTGTACTTTCCAAATCCTGGAAAGTTGACCTTGACTGCAGGTTTATCTGATAATTACTTGATCATGTGCATGAAATACTGGGAAAGCTTTATGACCTCCAATAAAATAATGTTAGACTCAGAGCGGCAAAAGTAAGATTTAGTCAGATTTTAGAATACTCCGTACGCAGCATAACCTTAGCCAAGGAATTGAAAGAAAAGAAGGAAAACGGTAACTCTAGGGTCACGTTTTAACATTACCACAAGTTTATGAGTCATGTTTAGCCTGTCCACACTTAATTTCAAAAGTGTTTATTGGTCACTGACCATGTGAATAAAACAATGGGAAAGGAATGTTGTTTTCGGTCGAGCAGGCGTTTGTGGAGAGGGATGAAATACAAGCTACCCAAAAAACGTCCGCATGGGAGGCTACATTTTCCATGGAGAGGTTCCAGGCCATTGTTAAGATGTTAAAACAAGAGTGAATGTGTAGGGAATCCCTTTCAGGACAAAGTACGTACTGTGGCTGTTGTGGAGAGATCGGTGTTATTAGAGTTTCAATGGTATTAACCTTGCCCTAGCTAATATCAACATTCAAATTCCCATTCGCTGTCCCTATATGTTTCCTATAAAAGAAGTAGCAAGAACTTGTTGAAGTATCAATTCATTGTATCTTGCGTGATCATCTCCTTAATTCTCATTGCCAATCTGTTTTATAAAGCATTGAAATCACAAGGAGAATTTTGATACTGAACACTCTTAGAACTGCATGGGCTTAAAGGGTTAAGATACTTTGATGGCAACGGTGCTGAAAAAAATTGCTAAAAAAAGAAAAATTGCACTCTTAGCTTCCAGTACTAGTCTTCATCATGATTATTCAACTCACCAACTTCATCAAAATTATTATAGATGAACTCTGCTGGGGTTGAATTCCTAAGAACTATATCCATGTTTGGATCATGAGAGAGAAAGAAAATTTTCTCGTCACTTGTTTACATCCTCCATAAAACATGAAACTAGGTATTTTCATGATGAGGTTATGCAGTGACAGCAAAGAAATGCACAAAAATAATGTGCTGCACAATTAATATTGCAAGGTTGTTGAGTTTGCCTTTTGTACGTTTTCCTGTCCTTAACCCCTCATTTTTATTATTCCACTGCCATTTCTAGTTAAACCGGACCAATATGTTGTTGTGTTGATTTCTCCAGGTCTCTTAGAATGACCACATCTTTCACAAAGTACAGAGACAATGCACCTATAACTTTAATTTCCAATAATGCAATATCTTCTTCACTGCAGAAAGAGGGCCAGTGTCGGATATATGGAGAAGTGACGGGCCTGACCCCTGGAAAGCATGGCTTTCATGTTCACCAATTTGGTGACGGGACAAATGGTATGTATCTCAAGGAAATCTCCTCTTTTTGAAGAAGACATAAAAGCAAAAAATTAAAGGATGGAGTTAAACTTTCATGGTGTGCTTAACCATTTAACTTCCATATTTAATTTATTGTTGGGACTAGGTATTTCGTACTCTCGAGTTGAATGAAATTCTATGGTCTCAGCTTTCAAATCAAACTCTTCAGCTTTACTCTCACATGGTACTGTTTCTGTAGTGGATAATCTGTGGTTTGACCATTCAAATGAAGTCTTATTGTAATTATTATTTTCCTGTGGTAATATTAATTTTTTCTTTAGTAAAGGTGCATTTTGAGCCATAAGATCAATGCAGGTTAAACTATGATTTACAGAAAGCAACAAAAGATTAGGCAACCTGTGTCATAAAAGACAAAACATCTTATACAAATCTCTTTTGTATTCGCAACTCTTTTGGGGAGTGTTCCGGCTTAAAGGTGAATGATGAAAAAACAGAAATCATGCCTCTAGGAGATATATAATACCCTACAGGAGAAAGATTTCCCAACTCATAGTATTTGTGAAGTCATAAAAATCTTGGGGATATATTTTGGTCATGACGTCAAAGACAAAGGAACAACCTTGACTTTAATTTAGTCAAACTTTAAAAGGTATAAAGGAATCACTCAACGTATGGAAATGGAGAGGCCTTTCCCTTTTAGGAAGAATACAGATAGTCAAAACTTTCGCTATCCCAAAGCTTATGTTAATTCAGAGCATCGGTTATACCATGCAGTCTCTAATGAACTATAATTAAAGAGGCAAACTCAATTATCTATAACTTTATTTGGAATGGGAAAGACAAAGTGAAGCATCTTGCATTGATATCCGATATAGAAATGGGTGGACTCAAAATAAATGTTGGACATTCAATCTATGATTTGTGCTAAATGAGTAACATGTTTAAAGAAATTACTGGAAGATTACTCAAGTCCTTGGAAAACAATCCTATAGACAAACTTCTGTTACCAATTGGAGGACGCTTTGTATATATATTGCACTGCAACTTTAAAACTTCTAAATTGAAAATCAGTCTACCAGCATATTATAAGGAATGCTTTGATGCATGGTCGGAGGTTAGTGGGAAAATTCCTAGTTGTTATGAAGAAATCATTAACAAAATTATCTGGAACAACAAATTTCTTTGTTATGACAAAAAATTGATGTACAGATCTAGAAGAGATATAGTAAACTTAGGCTTCGTGAAGATATATAAGTGACTTAATTTCTGCGAACAACTCCTTCTTGTGCGACTTCTCTTCACTTACAAACCCTGAACAAAGATTTTTTCTTATGAGTATTATCAATTTGATTCCCGCAGAATGGCGCTCACTTATTAAAGCATCTACAAACATAACACCAGCCCCATACCAATTACCCCAACTATATATTAAGATGGCAAGCGGTAATGTAGTGCCAATCCTTGATATCTCTCCTAAACAGATCTATCAAATCTTTCTGCAGCAAAAGCAAGCAAATTGCACCCACCGCAAAACAGAAATTATCAAACCAGTACTCAAATATAGATATTGATTGGGAAAAGGTTTACACTTTGGCCTTTAAATTAAATGCACTTTAGACACAAAGATCATGCAGGGAATTTCATTACAAAATTTTAAATTGTATAGTCTTTACAAACGTGAAACTTAATTTAATTGGTGTGGTGGAATCGCCAAACTGCACTTTCTGTCAAGAAGCATCGGAATCTGTCGAAAATTTACTCTTCTATCCTGTAGGATATCTTCTGACTTTTGGAAACATGTCCTGTCCAGCTGGCTAAGAGATAGTGATGTTCATGTTGAGACAATTAATGAGTCAGATGTGATATTTGGAAAATTTGATATTGTAAAAGACTATATTCCAATTAATCATATTTTGTTATCTGGTAAATATTATATCTACTGTAGGAAATGTCATAATAGCTTACCTTCAATTAGAGGTTTTATTGCTAGGGCAAGGCGTGTTTTCAATATTGAGCTCCATATTGCCAGGGAGAAAAATAAACTTCTTTTTCATTTTCAAAAGTGGGAGAAGCTAACTAATGCACTTAATATATAGTAGTTGATGCTCAGAGGTTCGTAGAAATGCCACTCTCTTCCTTTATTGTTGTCGTTGTTGTTGTAATATATATAAACTTTTTTTATCGTTGTTATGGTTATCCTTTTTCCCTTTTCCTTTTTGGTTAGTATGTATTTAAGTGGAATTGTAAAATTTAATTTATTTAATTAATGTTTATTCTTAAATAACATTGTAAGACTTGTGTTTAATTTAATTCAATAAAAACTGTTAAAAAAAAAAACAAAAAGAAAACAAAAGAAGCCAGGAATCTAACAGTTTTGTGGATATTTCAGGGCCGGGTTGTTCGAAGCTGGGTTTGGCTAGTGTGAAATTTGAACTCAGATATGAGGGCTTTAAAAAGCAAATTCAGTTTAATTCTCTTTGCCTACAATTTGATGATTGGATACTCTAAAAGAAAAGAGAAAATTATCCGAGAGAGTGCTTTTGATAAAAAGATAAGGAAACCCGGGTTAAAATTTAACCATGGGTTAGCACTAACTGGTGTTTGAAAGTAACAGTTGGGCCGAGATAGTCAAGTTGTGCTTTCTTTATTTGGAGGATTAATAGAACTAATTATGACATGACAAGAAAATTAACTGTATGGTACAATGTATAAAAATAATCATTCTCATTATAACTTTTTTGTTTTTCAGGCTGTACAAGTGCTGGCCCTCATTTTAATCCTAAGGGCAAATTGCATGGAGGTCCAGCAGATGAAGAACGGTAACATTCTGTCTGTTTTTGAGTAGACTGCAAAACACTCGGTTTTTTCTCAAAATCAGTAAAGCCTCACATGCCCTACGTATTTTTAGCGTCTCTCCCCAGTCTCGCTCTCTGTTTTTAGCCTCGTTCCAGACCTTTTGTGTGACTTCCGCGCGTGCTTGAATATGCCAAGATACGGACTGTTTTGCAGTCTAGTTTTTGAGCAATAAAATTATTTTGCTTAATAGCTTTTTGGCCATATTTAAAGTATCTCCAACACGAAGCTTTTTCATAATGCTGTTACGTACTAGATTTTCTTGTTTGTAGGTAAAGTAGTAGGCCACAGTAATGTCCTGGCCCCAGTTGTTCAAAGGCTGGATAGTGCTATCCACCGGATAAATCACTATCCAGTGGATAAGTATTAGGAAAAACAATTGCACTATCCACTGGATAGAGATTTATCCGCTGGATAGCGCTATCCACCGTTTGAACAACTGGGGCCTGAACTATAGTACGTAGTATGTTTATGGTATTATTTGTGGTTTAGTCCCATCTTGCTGTTTTGGTTTGTGCAGTCATTATGGAGACCTTGGTAACATCACAGCAGATGAAAAAGGTGTTGCAAAAGTTGACATGACTGACAAACTTGTCACTCTTGTTGGAAAGGACTCAGTTGTTGGACGCACTATAGTGGTAAGCTAAACATCAAACTTTCATATAACAACTTATCTGCATTGAGAAAGCTTTTTCTTTTTTACACATATATTTACTTTTATTATTTGCTGAGCAAAATACAATCCCAGAAGGTTTTTAATTAATGGCTTTGCTAAATGCTGGTTTTCAATGGGTAATTTTTGAAGCGAATGATTATTTTATTACTGTTTTGGGGTTCTTACACCATTAGTCATCTAGATAACACTTTTTTTGTGCAAGTGAAAAATCTTAGCTTGGCAGTGGGGTTATGCGCGATTCCTACAAGTATTTTTTTTTTAGATAAACATTATCTAGTCTGCATGCATGTTTATGGCACAAGCGTAAACGAAGAAAAACTTGTTGTGGTTCAGTTGATTTGACATTAATTAAACCAGTCAAATTTTTATTTTCCCCTGCCTGTTAAATTGGTCTAAAAAAGTGAATCAGAATATAAATGGAGGGATATAAGCATGGCCAAGTGTTTAGTCTGCTAGACTTACAATCCTGCAGAGGCCCTGATTTCAAGTTCCCTGTGACTACTTGTTGGATTTGTTTGACCTAGCCTACAATCTTGGACAAAATAAATGGAAAACCTAGATCCCCCCTCCCCCCCCCCCCCCCCCAAATCAAGGATGGGAAAATGGCGTCTTCTGGCTTTTGCGCGGCTTCATCCTTGATTTGGGGGGGGGGGGGGGGATGGGGGTTTGCTGTTCCATTTTATTTTGTCCAAGATTGTCTGAGAGTAAGACTTGCGTTACCCAAAGCGTACTGTATGGTAATCATGACTTAAAACTTGCGGTCGCAAGCTTTTGAAGCCAAACACTTTGAACGCGAACCTCGCCTCAGCATTAATAAGCTCGAGCGAGATTGCAAAAAAATGTTACTAATGACATTCAATAAATGCTTTTTGTGTATTTCATTTATTAAAAAAGTAGAACATGACACTATTGGTGACATAATAGTAACATACTTCTTTCACAAAACTGACTCTTTTTTCTGGAAGAAAATTCTTTTGAAATTATTGCGCAAAGTGCATTGGTTGCTTATTTCTACTTAAACCTACAGACGCTTTTTGCCTACCCTGGGTGCCAGAGACTTTTCTAGCGCGTTTTGGCTTTTGCGCGGCTTCATTCTTGATTCGGGGGGGATTGTCCAAGATTGTAATCTCTGGTTAAACTGCTATTAAGCCAGACTTCCTAAATAGCCAACTGCTTTTTATGTTTCCCTCGAGTTATTTGTTTTGGTTTTTTCACTTGCCTGCGTCGCAGACGCTCTAAACCTTCTGTATAGAGCGTCTGCGAATTAGTGCACAATATCGTGTTCGAATCCCGCAGAGTAGCAAGGACATGTGTCGGCGCTTTTGATTGGCTAGTTTCTTACGCGGTTTGTGATTAGTCCGATTTGAATTAAGTGTTAATAATAATAATAATGGAATTTATATAGCGCTTATACATCGCTGTTCTAAGCGCTTTACAATATTAAAAGGGACATAAGAATATCATTAAGCACAAGCTTACATATAACCCTACTGTACATATTGAGAACTGACTAATAAATAACTAAACTAAACTAAAACTAAAACTATGAATAACTAAACTAAACTAAAACTATGATGAAACTAAATGTCATATACCTTTTTAAAAAGAAACGTTTTCAACTTAGATTTAAAAAGATTAACATCAGAACAAGCTCGAATTTCAAAGGGGAGCTTGTTCCATAGTCGGGGGGCAGCAACGGAAAACGCTCGCTGGCCATAAGTTTTCATGTTAAAATTTGGTTCTTCAAGGCGTAAATGATCCCTTGATGACCTTAATGCCCTTGATTGATGGTAAAATTGTAAAATATCGTCAAGATAACGGGGACCGGAGCCATTCAATGTCTTAAAAGTTATTAAATTTATTTTAAAAACAATTCTCTCCTCAATAGGAAGCCAGTGAAGATCTCTTAGAGTCTCGGTGATGTGATCTCGTTTTTTGAGACCGGCGATAATTCGAGCAGCCGCATTCTGAACGGACTGCAACCTAACTATGTCCCGTTTTTGGGCACCAAAAAGAAGAGAATTACAAAAGTCCAACTTCGAGCCAACAAAACTGTGAATTAGAATTTCTGTGGTACTTTTACTGATGTATTTTCTTATTTTAGAAATATTTCGTATGTGATAGAAGGCACCCTTAACTATTGTATTAACATGAGGTGAAAGTAACATTGTGTCGTCAAAAATCACGCCAAGATTGCGAGCCTGTTGAGAGGGCCTGATGTTTTCCATGCCAACAGAAATCGTGGAAGGCGGCAACGAATGACGAAAACGGGAGTGCAGAAAGAGAAATTCTGATTTATCATTGTTAAGCTTCAACTTGTTGGCAGTCATCCACAAATTGATGTCAGCAACGCAGTTCTCAAGCGTTGTTTTGCAGCCACTAGATCAGAGGTGTCATTGCAAGCAAAAGATGTATAAGGCTGCGAGTCATCAGCATAAAAGTGAAACGACAAGCCATGCTCACGAACAATATCACCCAGAGGAGATGTATACAATAAGTAAAGCATGGGGCCTAGGACCGAACCTTGAGGCACACCCCAATGAAGGGGTCGTACCGTGGATGAAGCGTCGTCTACTTTCACAAGCTGAGTACGGTCTGTAAGGTAAGATCGTAGCCAATCCAGGGCTTTTCCTTTGATACCGAACCTAGAGGAGAGTCTTCCTAGAAGAATTTCATGATCAACAGTATCAAAGGCTGCAGAAAGATCCAATAGCAAAAGGAAAACACCGCGATGACTATCGATGGCTTTGAGGATATCATCCTGTACTAGAATCAGAGCTGTTTCACAGCTATGGTTAGCTTTATAAGCAGACTGAAGTTCCTCATTTAATCTATTTGAACATAAATATTCCCAGAGTTGCGTAGCCGCTACTTTTTCTGTCGCCTTGGACACAAGCATGAGTTTCGATACCGGTCTGAAGCTTGGATGGAGCTCGGTGTCAAGGGACGGTTTTTAAGAAGAGGAGAAAAAATAGCCCTTTTCATAGGCAGAGGAACTTCACCACTTTCTAAAGAGCAATTAACAATCTTTGATATGATTGTTACCAAATCAGAAAAGCACAACTTAAGTAAGTTAGAAGGAGTCGGGTCTAGAGGGCAAGACTTCCTGGCCATTTTAGTAATTAATTTGCTCAGTTCGACAGCAGTAGTCGGCTTGAACTGGTTAAACTCACATTGAATAGAGGGATTATCAAAACGAGAAAATCGGAAAGGGATATCAGGCAGTACCAAAGAGTCTAGATTCGATCGAATTGTGGCAATGTTGCTTGAGAAAAAATCCGCGAAGTTGTTACATAATTCTTTTGCAGACTCGCAAGAAGGGTAACACTTCTCCGGTGTCAGGTTTAACATGCGGTCAATGGCGGAAAACAACACTTTGTGATTGCCTTTGTTTTCTTTTACCAAATCAGAGTAAAACTCCATCTTTGCCGATGTAATTAAAGACCTGACTTGTTTGCATTTGTCTTTGTACAGTTGTTGGTGTACAGTTAGTTTGGTTTTTCGCCAGTGCGTCTCCAGTTTACGCCGTTCACGTTTTGCAGACGCAATTTCATCATTATACCATGGCGTGGAAGGCCTAAGGTGACCACACGTCTTTTTAGGGACGCATGGATCTCAAGCAAACCATCAAGATCATTTTGAGACTGTGCCAATAAATCGGTTACATTTGTAGCCGGGGAGGTGAAAACAGGTAAAGTTGTCAGATCTCTCCGTAGAGCCTCCATATCTACACTTCGCAGTTTTCGATAGGTCTTTTGTACTCTACGAGCAGTGGGCTTATCCAATCTCACCTTGCAGTGTACCGCATAGTGATCCGATAGGTCAGCGTCCTCAACCTTACAGTTCAAAACAGTATCCTCGTTTGCCCTTGTAATTATCAAGTCCAGCGTGCCCTTACGCTTGTGTGTAGGCTCTGTAACATGCTGGGCCAAGTTATAAGAGTCCAGAAAATCAAGAAATTTAGCCGCCAGACGATCACGAGACGGTTCATTTACATGAAAATTGAAGTCACCCATGATCACAAGTCTACCAGAGGAAACTGAGAAGTGTTCAAGCAGATCGTTGAAATCATGAAAGAACTGGGCGGAAGTAAGTTTATTAACTTTTGACGAAGGAGGGCGGCAAACAACTGCAATTCTAACAACTGTTGATGTAGTGTGCAGTTTCACCTCCAAGTATTCAAAAGAGGCATAACTGTTACAATCAACCCTTTCGATTTTCAGGCTTGTGTTATATAACAGGCCAATACCACCACCAGATCGTTTTTTTCTCGGTACGTTGATGAATGAATATCCCCGGGGACTCAGCTCATTCACAACACGATTGGATTCTCCATCTGATTTGGTCCAAGTTTCACTAATCCCCAAGATGTCAATTTGATGATCAACTACATATATAGTTGACAGGCCAAACACGACTAATAGCTCGTGACAAGTGTCGGATCGAGCTTGTGATAGTGTGGAACGTGACCTTAGAGTCAGCTTGAACAATAGAGGTTTTTCTTGCTCTCTTTTTGCGTAGTTTACGCAGTGCATGGTATATTCTACACTTTGACTGAGCAAAATTTTGTGCCGCTTTGAATCTCACATTTAGATGTTATAAAGCTGGCCTGTTCCCATGCATATTGAGTAATTAGTTACTATTGTTTCGGCAAATGTTTTCAGACAGGATGTGATCACGGATGCAGTTTCTTTTACCTCTGTTCAAGCCTGTTATTGTGGCTAAATAACCTTAATCTCTTTGGTTTTCTCCTAAATGCCTGGACCTGAATAGCTAAATGTGTGTAGTTTTTTTTGGCCGTGAATATCATGATTTCCTACTTTGTTTTGACGCTAGAATTGCTCTTTCATTGTTTACTGTAAAAGATCCTTGCCAACTCGCTTCTGTGAATTTTGACATGTCACTGCGCTCAACCGTCACGCATACGTACGAATTAGGCCAATCGTGAGGCGCATAAGAAACCCGCAAGAAACCCGCCTATCAGGAACGCTCACATATGTCCTTGCGACTCTGCAGGATATTAGAACGAGTTTTTGTGCACAAATTCGCAGACGGTATATTTACGAATACGTGGGCCGGCTGCAACGCAGGCTATTTTTTCACTTTCCTTTGTAGTCTTGGTACTGTACTGAAATTAGTATTTACTAGCCTTTGTGCTGTATTTACTACCAAGTACTGTTCAAATATCCTTATCACTATTAAGCTATTTTTTTCTCTGGTAGCTTTTGCTGCTATTTTCCTTTTATGTGGCTTGTGCCCATCATACTTAGGAAACTCCTTTGCTCAGACCTCTAGTTTATTTGCCCCATACTGCCAGTAAAAGACTCCACTTTAGTCAAGATATGTTAATTGTTCATTAATTTTTCATCAGGTTCATGCAAAGGAAGATGATTTGGGGAAAGGTGGTGATGTAGAAAGCACCAAGACAGGGAATGCAGGTCCACGATATGCCTGTGGTGTGATTGGTGTCACCAAGTAATTAGCACTACTGATTGTGGCTGACTCAGGACCTTGTAGTTCATTTTAAGGGCTCAAAGCCTTCAAGCTCAAAGTCTGTTGTAGACAAGCTAAGAAATGGCAATAAAGTTGATTTTACCATTTCAGTTGTTTTGGTGCGGAGGAAATGGTTCAGGTTACTTTGCCCCTGAATTTGAATTTGATTTTTAGATATCTTTTATTTTTCTTGTTTTGAAAATTTAAGTTAGAAACACTATCGAACCCAATCGTGAACTGTCAGAACACTCTACATCTGGGAAATTCTTTTTGAAAATTGTCATTTTCTGTCAATGCTTTTTCTTTATTACCACCTTCACTTTGTTGGCCCTTTGAGAACTTTGTTGAAAAAGCCTGTTGCTGTATTGCTAAATGGGGTGTGTTCATGTATTGAGAAAACAAAGTCCATATAATGTGAAGGTTTGAGCCTAGGAGTCATTTCATTTCCGGGTGACCGTAGTCCTGAACAGGACTTTTGCTGACAGTGACTGTTGGGTTATGTTAGTCATGTTTGATGTGCTGCGAAGTTATTTTCTCCTTTGCCATAGTAAGAGTTATTACCAGGAGCAGAAAAGTAGGCGGCTGATACGTTTTAGGGTTTGCACACCAACTCCCTGTTTTTGAAAAAGGCAGTTTTGCTGAGATTCTTTGTTAAGCTATTAAAGATCTAAAGCAAAAGTTAAAAAAAAAATGGAAAAAAGAGGAGAGCAGTTAATAATGAGATTACGCAACAGGACGTTAGGAAGAAGAGGACGGCAAAACGCTTGTGCGTGACGAACCTAACAAGGCCATTACTTCCGTGTTTTGTCGTGATCTTCACTAACATCGATGTTTTGTGATCTTTTACAAAAAGATCTGTTTAAAGGAAAGTGAATTTTTGCGAAAAGTTATTTCAAACAAAATTATTGTCACGCTTGTCACACAAGGTTTGCCGTCTTCTTTCCTCTCCCGTCCTGTTAGCGGGGTCTTCACCTATGCAGTCATATAAGGTACAGCACAGGTGCCCTTAAATGAAGCAATAACCTTCAACACTCAAAAAAAGCGCGGGTGGGTGTCGAGGCGATGAGTTCGTTTGCCGAAATATATTTCTTGGAATTAAGGGTGAACAAAAACCTATTGTGCTTAATTTTCACCATTTCCACCCCTTGCTTTATCATATGGCACGGGCAGTGTGTTTCTTAGCAGGATCTGTCCAAGGATCGTTAACGTTTTCACAAGAGGTAAGCTTCTAGTGTTCGTATATTGATATTCATAAAATAGTAAAGCGCCGAGAAGCTATTTAGCTTAATCTCCTCCGAGCTTGTTAATGACTTCCACAACTTTTTTGAAATCGGTGTTAGCGGCCTTTCCTTGTTCGCTCAAAAGTCAATGAAAATAGTGTTTTGTGTAGTTTGGTGCCTGTGAATTGAAGGGAAATGGCGCGCGCGAACAATTCAGATGAAATTATAAACTAATAAGCTTATTCTGGTCCACTTCAAGTTTGTTTACGTTAATTAACAAGAGTTCGCCAAACAATTGTGATGAAAAACTGGAAATCAAGAAAAAGAAGGTGGTGTTTCGAGTTTGTCTGTAGTGTGAGGTTTTGAAGGTGTACGTACCGAAAGAAAGGTTAGGCTTCAGTAGGTGCGGCAAACTAGGGGGTGTGGGGGCATGCTCCCCCAGATAAATTTTCAAATTTAGGGGCTCAGAAATGCCATTTCCTGCGTTTTCCGCAGGACATTTTCAGTAGATAAATATACAGAAAAAGACAATATTTAGTTGTGTATTTTACATCTCTAGTTTTATTGGTAAGGTACAGTGTTTACGGGAAAAAAGGGCAAAACATCTAGTGATGCCCTCAAGAAGGCTACAAAAAAGGGCGAGATGTCTGCCCTTCAGGTGGGCAAATACACCAAAGTAATATGAAAGGTTTATCAATCATCCCGATTTAGTGATAAAAATGCTTTCAGGAAATAAGAAATATACCTAATTCTCACTTAATTTCGCGATTTTTAGGGATTTACATGTATAGAGAGTTTTAGAGAATTTTAAGGGATTTTTAGTTATACCGTAAAATTCTGAAAATAAGCCCCTCCATGTATAAGCCCCCCAAACTCATAATGCAAAAAACCCTCTGTTAAATCGCCCCTCCAAATATAAGCCCCCTGCGGGCTTGTACTTGGAAAATTGCCCTCAAATACATAGTAAAACAAAGCAAAAATGGTAAATTTACTTCCAACTATAAGGCTAGCCCAATCGATTTTGAAACGCAAATTTCCCTTCATAGATAAGCCCCTCAAAAAGGGCCTTTGAAAAATATGAGCCCACTGCTTATTTTTGGAATTTATGGTAATTTTCGCCAGTATTAAATTTCACAATTTTTCCTAAATCATGAAAATCGTGAAATCTAATTCTTGGGAAATTAAGGGAGAATAAGGTATATTTTTTGACACTTGAATTTCAGCTGTACACACAGGAGTACGTACGTATATGCATGCTACGCTCCTGAATAGAGGTAGCAAATTTGTAAAATTGAGTAACCTTATCTCTGAGAATGAGAGAACTCTCTGTATAAGCTGACAGGGGGTGTCCTTATGATAGAGGTAGAAACTGTGTGAAATTAATTTTAGTTACATAGTGTAGTATCTCTGGGATCAAGGGAACTGTCTGTAACAGGGAAGTGTCCACATTATATGTAGGGGTGCCCATCATGTCTGTATTTATTAAGGCTGCTGTGTGGAAGGCAATGCTGACTCTATTTGGACTTTTTGCACATTCCAATCCAAGTCACAAATTTGCAGAATGACCCCCAATTAGACCCATGGAAATGATGGAAACACTAAGTTGGGAGTCGGCATTGAAGGAAAGATGTTTTAAAAGCTCTATGTTCCATCTTGCTTTAATTTTCACTTACATGTAAACACTCCTTGAATGTGTATTTGGTGGTTGGTTTCCTTTGCTGAGTGGTGGGTGTTCTGGACAACAGCATGCTGATAGGCATGAGTTCAAACCCTGGCACGAGAAGTTTTCCTCATTTTTTTCTTCTTCTTCTAACCTCTTTAAAATGTTTTCCTTACTTTTGTTATGTTTCTATGCCTTTTATTGATTAAACACTAAAAACAATGCTGGACTGTTTTTGAGTTGGGGATGTTTGAGGAGAGGTGAAAGACCGAGAGCAGACACGGAGTAATGGGCTTAACTTGACTTCTCAATCACACCCTATTAATTGTTTGTCTCAATGCATTTATATGTGGCTAAATGTAATTTAGGCGAGGTTAAACGTGAGACAATGCTGGCCAGCGGTCTCCACCACGAATCGTATGTGGGGCAGTCTTGGGGTTTAGCAGGGCCTCAGTAATTTTACAGTGCTTTCGTAGGAGTCAATCATTTTGCTCACGTTGCTTTCGCTTGCAGTAGTTATAGTTGTTTTTGCCCCCATCCCTCCCTCTGCTCTGGTTCCTGTTTTGGTAAGTATCTGCGCTTCTTTCCACTGAGGTTATCAGTGTGATGGTGCCTGGTGGGTGCCGCTCTCAGGGTTGTCATGGTTACCTTCTAAGATTGCTTGCGGCCCCCTTCTACGTCATCAGGCACCTTCCCCACACCCATCTATTGTTGATGGGTTTAATTAGTGTTAAATATGATTAATGTGTCCACTCCAAATCCCTAGCAGGCTGCCAGTTAAGGGGTGGGTCTAGGGCAAAGAGATTATAATGGTCACTTAAGACTATCCAAATCCCTAGAATTTTAGCCAGCTCAACTCTATGCTCTACCCAGGAGGGGAACTCCATGGAGAGGGGTGGGAGGAAATTGGACAGCTCTTTCCTTTCTATCTGATACCATCAAATTTCTCCAATAAAATTCTCATACCACTATTTAGCTCTTCTGTACAGGCTGATATTGTGCAACATTTCTTCAAGTGTCATGTGACAGCTTTTCATGTGGCTTTTCACCTAGAGTTTGCCTAGATCTGCTATCATTGTGGCCTTGTGTGGCAGATGTACTCTAACCCCACTAAGTAACATCTGCAAAGCAGCACCCATATCCTTGTTCTGGGGCCTGTTTCTCGAAAGTCCCGATAATTAACGGGTCCGTAAAGCTGTTTTTGTTTACATGCAAGATAGAGGTTTCAATAGTTTTGCATCTAATGCAAAAAAAACTATCAGTTAATGAAACAAAATGGAGTAGGTTTCTAGCCAGGACCCTCACTCTTATTGTTTTTATTTCGATTTGAATGTTTGATTTCGGGCCCAAAAAGTCACCGGAACTTTCGAGAAATGGGCCCCTGGGCCCAGAAATGTGTTTTGAATTTGCCTTCATCCTGATTGGGAAATTGACAGTGGCTTTTTTAACAGGCCAATCATGGTGTGCACTCAAATCCTGGTACACAGGTGGAGGCCCAGAACAAGGATTTTGGCGCTGTTTTGCAGACAGATGTAATTGGAGGAAAATGCATTAGGACTGCAGTGATTTCAACCTGGTCAAACGGAAGGAGTGGTAATGACAAATTACTAAACGAAACGACTCTGAGTCTGTGAGCAATTGTTAGGGATGTAAGGAGAAGCAACTCAAGTGAGGAGAAAGTGAATTTATTAAAAAGCTAACTATAAGGAGTCGATATTACAAATAAACTAGGAAAGTGTTAAACGAAAACCTTATTAAGCAAACTTGGAAACTTCACTCTGAAAACCTAAACTGATAAAGCAACTTATCACCTTTGACAAAGGGAATCAACATACATACTGAACAGCAGGCCTGGCACTAGCTACAGGAGCAAGTCCCGCGATTTCTTTTGCTTGGTTGCGCTACTCTCTTGGTTGTATTCTCTCATCTGTGTTTCTCTACTCACCTAACCTCTAATTTCAACTTGTGTCTATTTGAAACAAAACAAGAAAAACTCCTAACAGGAAATGAGGCCATAAATACGTGATCCTGTAATCAAAGGTACAGAGATTAGCTGATCACTGTCTGGAATTTTAAACTAGAAAACACATAAAATCACGCATTTACCTATCAAGGAAAAGTCAACTCTAAAGTTCTAAAATTTGAATACAATGACCCTGTCAGACAGACTTAATCAGAAGTTTATTTCTGTCTGAGGTGTGGGCTAAAGCAATAAGACCATGCACATGCAATAAAAATGATCAGTGGGCTGGGTTGATCATGTTAGTTATCTGGGGTTATTTTAGGAGACCCATAGGATGAGTTACCTTTATTGCCTTCTGTATTGCTTACCTGTATTGCTCACTGGCAGAATTACCTTTTCCATTAATATGCTTTTAATCTAATAAAAGGTGCAAACATGTGCAGTGGGAGACTGGAATGAAGAGAAGGGTACTGTAAATCCTTAAATAAGCCCCCTCTCTCTAATAAGCCCCCTACCTTCCCCTTATTATTCTTTACTAATAAACAATTATTAGTCGCCGAAGGCGACGTGACTATCGGCTTGGTGACTATTCGCCAATATTCATGTTGCCTGAGGCTGGCTGCCATTTTGAAAACTGCTAGCGTTCAGTGTGATAATCACCGTGCAGTGATTGTAGCGGGATAAAGTGAAGCTCCTAGCCAATCATAGCGCTCTATTTTTGATAATCATCAATGTAATTATACTAATACATGATAGACTTTATTAATCAACCAAGATTGTAAAACTTCATGTGGACTGATCTGGGATTTTTTATTCACCAACTGGAAGTTCGGATTCGTTTTTCATCCTCATATGCATGACCTCCAACTTCTTGTATTTGAGCTTTTCCACTTTATATTCTACTTCTTGGAGAACTGATACCATTGTTTTTGCTATAAATTAAATAAGCCCCCACCCCTCCCTCAATGTGTTTGAAATAAAGAAGCCCTCCCCCAGGGGGAGGCTTAATAGAGGATTTATGGTAAATAGACTGTCTGGTAAATAGTAATAGAATATCACAATTATTGTGATATTCTGTTTGATTCACACAAACTTGAATGAAATGGTCTAACCTCAAAATGTAGTCCTCAACGTTTGGTTGGAATTTCTCGGAAAGAAATGAGCTAATAATCTTAACCACAATTTTTCAGGATTTTTGACTTCATGGCAGCTAGGCACCCCTTAGTGTGGGTGGGGTACGTTTTTAGGGATTGTGAGATGGTGCAAAACCTAAAGAAAATCTGCAGGTTTCATAGCTGCAGTCTGATGTTGACAATTTTTCTGAAGTGCAGAGCGTGAAGCTGGAAATTTTTTAAGGGGCTAGGTTGGGAAATTAAATCAGAGGGGATGCATGGAATGACCCATTATCTTTTTCTGATATGCTTTCTTTCAGTACCCAGGAGGAGCTTGTGAAATCAAAGGAACATTACATGGACTGACAGAAGGAAAACATGGCCTTCATATTCTTGAGTTTGGAGATATTTCACAAGGTTCAAAAATAATTATAATCATGATTAATTCTCCATCCTTAACATTTAATATAGTGGACCATTTGTTGATTATTAAAGTTTAGGGATCAAACCTGGATTGGACCTGATTGGAATAACCCCTGTTAACTCACTAAATAACAAAAGGTTATGGAAAGGGTCTCAGGGATTGATTGGATTCAGTCCAATTCATGCTTTGTCAACAGCCATAAAGTTGACACCCACTATAAGATTTTGTAATGGTTACGGTGAATTTTTTAATAATTATTATGGAAAAAACTCTCCGTGAAGTAGGCCATTTGCTTGATGGTGTCATTTTACTACTACAACTCAGATACTTTTCCTTTTTCCTTTCACATTAAATTTGGAAATCTCAGCAAGATTTAATAACAAAAGCCCTAATTTGCATAAGAAAGCAAAACCCTGAAGGATTCTAGTTGAAGTAGTAAAATGATGTCATTGTTCAATTTGGCTGATCTGCACCATTCATCCAGGAGGGGAGTACTTTCTTAACAAGGGTTGCTTTTTAAAAGTGTTAAGATGAGCTTGCTTGGAGATTAGATAAGAAATGAGGACACGAAGCAGGATTTCCTCGTTTAAAGTTTCTCATGTCCTAATTCTTTATCAGTGGTGAAGTATTCTTCTGGATAATTTGCTTTTTATATTGTATTTGACGATTGGTTTCTAAATTGATTAAGTACTTCTTTATCAGTGGTCGAGTAGCTTCAAGATATTTGCTCTTGATATTGCGCATTTGACGATTTGTTTCTGAATTGATTAAGTACAAGTGTATATAAATAAATTAAAATCAAGGGCCTCGATTTGAGAGAAATAACATCACTGCCAAAGAGCAAAAATCTGATGAACATCAGTGCATCTTTTCAATCATCGCCAAAACTAAACCGCATGCTCGTCACAACACTCATGTTGTGCAAACATTACAACACAGTTAAAAAAATTTAATTATGTATGGTGTAAAAGTAGTTTCTCATTTTAGAACAACACTTTTTGGCCTATATTGTGTGAGTAATGTGATAAATGCTTCTCCTTGTGTAACGTTAGGCTATGAAATATACTATATATTGCCAGATTTAGGTATAAATGTGCGGGGATTGACTCATTTAAGCCTTTGCCAGTAAGTTGTAAAAATTATTATGACTGTGTGCAACCGTCAGAGTGTAAAACCCAGACTGTGGGCTTTTGTTTTCACCATGTAAATGAGAATATGACTAACTATAGTCTGGTTGTTTTCCAACCCTGAAAAGGGCAGCACTAAAACACGGAATCCGGAATCCGGAAACGGAACCGGAATCACGGAAAAGGAATACAGAATCCGTGAAAGAAGGCTCCAAGCGATCGATTTGTAAAATAATATGTTAGCAATGACAATGAAATAAATAAACAGATTTAAAAAAATGAATAAATTACTTGGGCAGAGGAGACTGCTGTATGACTAGAGGAGTCGATTCCAGTGAAAAGACTCTTCATACCACCTCTGGCAAATGAATGCAAATTCTCATGAGACAGTAAAGCGAGGAGAAAAAACATCACTGACAATAACTAGTTCCTTTAGAAAGAGGTAACTTATATGGAGACAAACTTCGTTCAACCTTCTCACTTCCAAATTTAGCCAAAACCAAATTTTAACCAAATGTCACAATTCATTTTCTCAAATTCTGAAAAACAAATAGCACCGTGTAAGTACAGGCAGAGAGCTTGCATTTGAATGTTCACATCATAGGATTTCGTCTGCAGACTCAAAAGGTAGAGTCACCTTACAAAACTCTATCAAGCACCGACTCTGGCAGTGAAAGGTTTAAGTTGACAGAGGTGTCGTTTATATAGCTGTAAGGCGTCGTCGTCCAGTTTTTCCTGGGTGTCTTTTCTGGGTTGTCTTTAACAGTGTTCAGTTTTATTTATCAGGACAACTTACTCAAGAGAACCATGGTATATTGGAGTCCATAGAGAATAGAGAACTGTGCATGCATTTGTTGATTCCACAACTGATTACATCAAAATAATGCGCCATGTTTAATAAGCCTCGTCAACAAAAATACGGACGTCAACGCAAACTCAATTACACCAGTATTCCATCAGCATTCAGCTTCAGTTGGCGAAAAATTAAAGTTGAACTTATGTCTAAAACACACAATAACAAGACACAAGAGACAATATTAACAAGAATATATTTAATGGGACTGCCAAGAAAACTAAAACAAATTCTCTTTGGATTGTACTAAATTACGCAATGTGAAATTCTTTAATTTTCTATCATTGATATTTGATTCCGTTTCCGTTTCCGTGATTCTGTTTCCGTTTCCGTTTCCGGATTCCGGATTCCGGATTCCGTGTTTTAGTGCTGCCCCCTGAAAACAATTGTCCACAGTCTACATTTTACATTACTCCTGTTTACAGCAACAGTACATATTTTAGAGTGAAGCAACTGAATAAATCTCTCATAGTCTGACACTGAAAGATGACTTTTAGCTGACCCAAACTTATTGCAATGTCATATTTTTATTGTCAATGCATGCTGTCACAGTCATTTAATATAATTATTCATGTCCCACACACTGTAAAAAGGTTTTCATTGGGATTTGTTACTCAATAGGAGGTACTAGTGCTGGTGCGCACTTTAATCCACTGAGTAAAAGCCACGGAGCACCTGAAGATGAAGACAGGTATGATGAAAGTCAAAATGACATCCCTCACAGGAATGTTAAGAATTTTACCTGTTTGTTTTTTTCACAATTCTTGTGAAATTAGACATTTATTTTCTCAGGCTCCCATGAGAAATAGTGTTTGATGTTATTTCTAATAATTTATTATATCATTCTATAGCCCTTGAAAAATTTAAAAAAGAATGCGATCTTGTTTAAATTATTTTGGTACAAAACTCGGTGAAATTTCCCGATGGATTCCATCTTAAATGAACCATTAAACCTGGTTTATCCATGAAGGGAAAATCCTGGATAATTGTGGGGTCTTTTTGCTGATAATATGTAAGGAAAATCCCTGGATGCCATTTTGATGTACACGTATGATGGAAAGGATAAGAACTTTTGAGCTAGCAGTTAGGAGATAGATTCAAAGAAGCATTCATCAATTCCTGGCATCCCCTGACCATTATACAGTAATCTGGGACATGTCAGGAAAATTGAAATGATCTTGGTTCTCCCCAATTGTCACTGCGCATCCCAGACTTTAACATTACCGTATCTGCATTAATACTGAGTTTCTGTTAATCTGCAAAATCTGGGATGGTGGAAACAATAAAATTGATGATCATCCGAGATTTTCCCAACAAAAGAAAACCAGGCTTTACAAGGCTCTAATATGGGCCTATAGATATAAAAATGACCCATTTCTGGGCAATCAAAATAGAAATCTTTTCTCTCTGAGTGTTGAATTGCCAAGGTTTTGGTAATTATATTTTGCTCATCACTGTAGACATGCTGGTGACTTGGGCAACGTTGAAGCTGACAGTGAAGGCCAGGCAGAAGTAAACATCACTGATTATGTGGTGTCATTAATGGGAGAATATTCAGTGATTGGGCGCACTTTGGAGGTTTGTAAACATCACTGATTATGTACTGTTATTAATGGGGAGAATATCCGGTGATGGACCAGTGCTCCTTGGATGTTATATGTGATTTATATTAATTTTGTAAACATCATGCACTGATTATGTAGTACCTGTAATTAATGGGAGAATATTCAGTGATTTGGGCACACTTTGGATGTTATGTGATTGTGTTTGTATATATATGTTGTGGTTCAATTTTTTCCTTGGTTTAAATTTTATTTTTCTTTGTTTAAAACTCATTATCATAGTTATTACATTACCATACCCCAAAACAAAGGAAAATAAAATTTAAACCAAGGAAAAAATTGAACCACAACATATATATCATTGATTATGTAGTGTTATTAATGGGAGAATATTCAGTGATTGGGCACACTTTGGATGTTATGTGATTTAATGTTTGTAAACATCACTGATTCCTTTCAAAGTGAGTCGAGCTCAAGGCCAGAGCAAAAGTGAGGTTATTTTGGTGGAATATTTTGTATAACATGTGGAACGAGCATGGATTGCGTAGCAAGCTAGAAACTCGAGTTAGCTGTATACATATGTGCATAATTAATGTTATACGTGTATATTCAGATTGGTGTCCATAGTCAGCAACAAATCCATGCAGATTAAACATAACTGCGACAAACTTGGCCTAGTTGTTTTTGTAAAAAAAAAATCTTTGCTACATACATGTTGCAGATCAGAATTAAATTCAGGTTAAAAGTATTCGTGAATTAGGACTAGGAGACAAAGAAAATTGAAAATCAACCTAGGTTAAAAAATTTAAAAAAAAAAAATCTTTGCTACATACATGTTGCAGATCAGAATTAAATTCAGGTTAAAAGTATTCGTGAATTAGGACTAGGAGACAAAGAAAATTGAAAATCAACCTAGGTTAAAAAATTTTAACCTGAATATTATTTTGACCTGTAACATATACATCATGTGAACCTTTTACGTTTGTCAAAGGGGATTTTCCCTCAGGGGCCCCTCAAAAATACTTTTGGTGTCTAAACACATAACAACCTAGCCCAATATTGTGAGCCAATCACCCACATTTCTGGTCCTTGTTGAAATGCTTGCGAGCTACTCCTGACCTCTTCTCCTTCAGTGTTGATTTGGAAGATGTATTATGTCCAAGAAAATGCATGAAACGAACGTTGAGGGAATTGGAGAGGGATCAAGCACTATGTGTATTCATAGAATGACTTATCTCACATAAAAACTGAATCATATTAATCCAGTAGTTTCTACCCACTGAAGTGAAAGCTGACTTTCAAAACTATAACTTACGTTTGAGTACAAGGACACATTATTTTAGAACTGAAGAGTCAGCCTTTGGTTTTCTCCACAGGTTTGTGAAGGAGTAGATGATCTTGGAAGAGGAGGTCATGAGCTGAGTCTAACAACAGGAAATTCAGGGGCTTGTTTAGCATGTGGTGTCATTGGAGTTGCCAAATGTGGGAGAAATATAAACTCTTTACAAAGCAGTTCTACTGCAATTCACGATTCCTCTCAAAATAGTTTAAGTGATGCTTTTTGATTCCTGTGATATAACATCACTAAACACATGGAGTTTATGAGAACTTATACTTTATTAGGCAGTTCTTAGCTCACCCTGCTATTTAGTGGAGTCTCATTTTGTCATCTCGAGTGGGGAGGACAAAAAGGAGGCTCTTCCTGAATTGCACCAAACCCTTTAAGGTTTCAGCAGCCCAAATTTCTGGACTAGCAAATCTTGTTTACTTGTGTCAAACTGGCTTTTTTAGTGCAAGCAGCAAGCACATGGTTATTAGGCCTGGGTTTGAAAGTCTAACCAAGCAACATGCCACACATGCTTAGAAAAGATTTTAGGTGTCCATGATTTATGCAGAGTCTTTCTTACACCAAAATCAAGCAAGTGAAAGAAAGGTTCTGCTAGGAGGGTGAGCTGAACTAGCAATGCTTGCATGGAAGCCAATGATGACTTTATACTTCTGTTTTGGGGGAACTAGGAAATGTCCCAGGGGGAATTCCATATAAAAAGGACAGGGATGCTGTTCATCTCACTTAGGGATGTATATTGCAACTTTTGTCTGACTTAGGGTGTTCAAGACAAAAAGCCAATGTTTTTACCCATACCGGTACATGTATTGCTTCGTGTTTTGTGCAAAGCAGTATCTATATAAATAACCCTATTGGAAAACAATGTTACACTGTCATACTGTTTTTAAGACAATACTAACATGATGTCAACATCTTTAGTGCTGTTTAAACCTCTTTAGAAATAGACAACCAAATAAATAGTGGTTTACTTAAAAGTACTAAAAATACTTAAAAGTATCGTCTCCTTTTAGGGGCCAAATAAAGTTTGAGCCACACCCAGACTGGTCTCTTTTGGGGGCTTGATTTTAATTTTCGGCCAATCATCCCTGTCTCTTTCACTGAGAGTGCCAGGTACCTCCCTGGGAAAATCTTATCTTTACACAGCACCCAAAATTGAGCACCCTGAAAACATAGCTTGAAATGTTTTCCCTTCCCTGTCGCCGGAAATTTTCTGAGAGTGTAGCTTTTCTTACCAGTAAAGTTTTTTGCTGGTGCTAATGCTAGTATCAATTGAATATTTATTTGACAGGATGCTGTAAGTACTAGTGTCACTTGTCACAATTATTTTATACATGTGCAAGCCTATCAGCTGTATATACTAATATTCTATGGTAATTTATGGTAATTTGTGGCAATTCATTGTAGATTTTTATGTGGACTGAGAAATTAAAGACTTCTGTTTTTCATATCAATTAAGGAAGCAACATATGCAGTAGTCATGTTTTTAACAGTTGTAGAGATAAGTTAAATCTTCATATTTATATGCATGTTTTTACAGCTTTATTTATGTTGGAGTAGTTTTGTATCATGATTTGTATTAAATGTTATAGACAATCATTATTGTCACAAATGAAAAAATAAAAAAATAAAACTTCTGATTTTACTATGATTGTATCATTTGATGATTGTTATGATACACATCATACACACATTGTGTATATGATACAATGAAATTCCTCTAATGTTGTAACCACCCATTATATTTGTGGTTTCTTGCACAGTGGAATAACGTGGCGCTACTGAGTTTAGCCACCTCTGTCTGCCTGGCCTCTGATGGCCACCTTTATAGGCCATTTACTTTCTTAGTTGCCCCAAACCTCCATTTTAAAGTGAGGCTAAGTGTGAAGCCATTGATACAGTTGAACCCCTACTAACAGCCTCCTCTCCACTAATGGCCACCACTCTACAGTGGCCACTTTTTTTGGCGGACAGTCCAAACATTGACTCTCATTTAAACTTCTCTACAACGGCCACTTTCTTCAACTGGTTCAACTGTATGAAAATGATTTTTTATTGTTATGCAAATATTAAAACTCATTCCCACAAAAAGGTTTTGCACTTCGCCTCGGTTTGAAAGTGAGAGTTTAACAAACTGGGAAATGGCCTATTGAATAAGGGGCCTGTCCAGGCTTCTTTAGGATCCCCTAGGTAGTTATACCCACCTTGCTGTAATTTTTCAGTAACAATCACCATTAATTTAATTTTTTAGGACTTAAATAGCAAATAAAATATGTCAAAATGTAAGGACCCACTTAAATTGGGATTATTTCTGAAATGTTCAATTTTTGGAGAGGAAAGGAGAATACTTTTTATACTAGAAAAAAGTCTTCATAGCAGAATTACTTCAAGTTTTGCATGAATTTCTTAGTTTCACAGACGACCAGTAAAAGGAAAGTTTTGTTTTCTCTAGATCTGCTTGAAATCACTATAACATCAAAGGTAGACACTTGCTAGAAAGCACAGGATGTGTGACACCCCTTCCCCCTCCCCCAGAAATATTAATTTAGCAATGGCTAACATTTCCGGGAACTAGTTCCAGTCAAAAATTAATAGAAGAATAGTTATGGAAGACGCACAGTCAAATCTTCCTAATTTAGATTCTGTTGGAAATCACCTGAGGTATGTGTATTTGGGGCCTGGCTTGGCAGCTGTTAAGGCCTGGGTAAGGAAAGTCAAAGAAAAAGACTGGCAAGGACCAAGTTAAGCTCTACATTTAAGCAAGGTGTCTGTCTTACAGCGAGGACAATCAACTAAGAGTTCAACGTAAGTAATTGCATTTTAATTATTTTTAGTATTTCAGCAGTCTTTCAGCAGTCCATTCCACCCCTACCGGTGCGAGGGGAGCCTGAGTACCAGTAACCACAAAGTACCCACAATCCATTTAGGCAGTCTGTGTATTTGGTGCGACTTGATGTGATTTTCGTTGCTACACAAAGTCCTTTACAATTTTTCAATCGTAAAAGAAACTACAAGCCGAGAGAAAATGACATCACAGTACAGGGTTTGTAATAATTGAACTACTGCTTGCATAAAAAATTTAATAACGGGAACTTTCTGTCGCTAATTTTGACCTTCTTCTTTGAAGGTGGCTGATTCAAAACGTGAGGAGTTCAGAAAGTATTTGGAAAAGGCGGGAGTTATGGATGCCTTGACGAAAGGTAACTTGGTGTTATTAGGCACATAGACAAACTTGGATTTTACGGCGTTTTACTTATTAAAGTGGCAATGCTTTGTGTTGACAGTTCTGGTTAATCTGTATGAGGAGCCTGAGAAACCAGCCAATGCACTGGAGTATCCTTTTAAGGTAGTAATAATTTGAAGCGCGCTTAAATTAAAACTTAACTAATCTATAAGGTTAAATTCTTGCAGATATAAAAGCTGACAAACCAGGGACAAGTTCGAGGGTTTGCCACCATAACCTTTGCTCATAACCATATTATGCATTCCATCTAACTTGGCTTATGTCTTAGCTTATCCAGCTAGTTTACTTGCACTCCACTCAAATCATTAGAAACAAATAATTCAGATAGAAGATATATAACGAGTATAAACCCCAACTGGCATGAGGCAACTGGTTGGCTATTTATAACAAGAATGGCCAGGGGGTTGAACTCTGTGGTGTAATATTACCTGATCAGTTAAGTGTGAAATTTCAGGGCCGGCTCAGACGCCATAGTTCGCATGAGTCAAATCATTTGAATTTAGGCCTGCTAATTATTTACTGCGCTTTTCACAAACATACGAACTCTAAAGTTCAAAAGCCGCCTTCACAATTGCATTTTTCGCTGCAGTCAATCATAATTATGATCACAAGCAACGAACCTTGAAACACAGAAACACACAAAACGGATCAAAATCCACCAATCACAAATCAGAAACCATGAGCTTTTGAACCTGTTAAAGTAAAGTTTTGTTTCCTAAGAGGTCTGTTAAGATGATTGACGGCAGCGAAATATGGCGTTCCACTTCCGCCAAAATTCAGTGTTCCATTTACATTGTACTTTGGACTATATATCATACATTTTGTGTTTGTCATTTGAGTTTGCACTCGCACTTCAACTTTTTTGCTTTCAACAATCAACTTTGATTTATGCAACATTCAAGTTTTCGCTTTCGACATTCAACTTTTTCAAAGTCACAGTCACGTTTTCAAATCTGACCTTCAAGTTCGGTGGAATGTACATTCATTTTTTCGCATCCAATAGTTAGCATTTGTCCTTAAAGGTTTCGCTTCCGACATCCGACTTTGGGCATTGTACTTGCAAATTTCCGCATTCGACATTCAACTTTTTGAATTGAACTTGGAGATCGTGGGCTCAATTGACCAGACCCACACCCGCTCAAAAGGTGGTCGAGAGTTGAGAGCTCGTTGGTTGTTTGTTTATCGTTCACTATATTAATAAACATCTTTAAAAATAATAGAGGTCTTCTTAAAATTCTAGTTTATAGTTTTGTGATTGATATTTAAAATCAGATCAGTGTGATCTTTTTTGCAATAAATACAATTATTATAACCAGCGGTTAGGATCGGTTTGCATAGGGTGCTTCACGCACGAGTTTGATCAGATTATTACAGATTTCCCACAAATTTGCATTGGTATTTGCAGTTTATTTATTGGAAAATGAAATTTTGGTGTTGTCCGGGGGTGGGGCATTTGCACCCTAATTTAAAGCCCCACCGTGGGGTTTTTGTATGAACACCCTGCCCCACTGTGGGGCATTTGCAGCTTTTCCAAAACAAAATGACAAATGTCCGACAAATGCCGGAGGGATGGGCACGCTTGGATTTGACTGAGCCATAAATAGCGCTAGCTTGACTTTGATCACTTCATGCGCGCTGTGTACTGAACGGCAGCATCGATCATAGAATGAAATATTTCCGAAAGATTTTGCTTGCAATACTCTTATCGTTGTGTATATTAACTCGTTTCTTTATTTTTTGAGAAGGAATGAATTTTGATTTGTTGCCCACCTGCAATCAAAAATCGGTCTGCATAAAACCCCACAGGCAGCCCAAGCTCTAGCCTCCTATGCAGAAAGGGGATTTGTCACATTCGTCAAGCTCTCCTCCTGAATCCCCCTCAGGACGTCTGTGTGGGAAGCTACCCAAGCTCTCGTTTGTAAGTGATTTCAGAAAAAATATCTCTTGTGGCATGAAATGCTGGAGAAAAATATGTTACACCGTTATATCCCAGGGAAATATATTCTATCTCTACAGGTTTTGGAAAAATTTTTACTCAGGGTAAATCACCCATACCTCCCCTCAAAAGTCAAATGGTTGACCCCTAATCATTAATATGGGCGGTCTCAAATTGCACAATCCTTGAAATGGCCGATCTCGTAAAGGATTTGTATGGGAATTCAGGTTAAATATTTAAGAGATTTTTCATGAAATACACCTTTCCACTAAAGAAGACAGTCGGTTGGACAGCACTCACCTCCCTCGAAGACTATGCAGCGGCATCCTGGCCATCAGCCATGTAAGAAAATTATTGCGTCATTGTGGCGGGAAAACTTGTTACGTGATCTGAGAACTGAGCTTTGCACGAGAGGCTTGGAACTCTGTAGTCGTTCGGAGTCGTGGAGCTGATCGAGTGTGTAGATTGAGTATAGCTCATCGAAACTTTACGCGAATTGATGTCGATGAATCCTTTAAGTGTAGAACAGAGTACAGAATTCTAATATGAACATGTGAAGAAATCTAGTTTCAATGGAGTGAAGAATTAAAGCTAAACAGAACTGATTGTATCACACATAATTTGTGACAGGCCATGTTCTATCTGTTGTCGACGTCTGGTTTGTTGGGGGTGGAGAAGGTCTCCCGAGTCCACTCCTCTGGGAAGTCTCTCGACCGACACTCGACAACTATTTGATCAGGTGTGGGTCAGGTCAGTTTAGCCCACGGTCTCCATCGGTTGCTGACCAGCGGGTAAAAGTTCAATTCAAAAAGTTGAATGTCGAATGCAGAAACTTGCTAGTACAATGTCCAAAGTCGGATGTTGGAAGCGAAAACTTTAAGGACAAATGCTAAATGTTTGATGAGAAAAAATGAATGTACATTCCACTGAACTTGAAGGTTGAATTCAAAAACTTGACTGTTGCTTATGAAAAAGTTGAATGTCCAAAGCGAAAACTTGTCGAATGTTGCATAAATCAAAGTTGAATGTTGAATGCAAAAAAATTGAATCGCAAGTGCAAACTCAAATGACAAACACAAAATGTAGGATACATTGTTGGCTTTTGAACTTCAGAATTTGCATGTTTGTGAAAAGCGCAGTAAAAACAATTATGACATTTGGTTTGTCTCATGTGAAGTTTGACCTCTGATTCAACCCCAGTCCACAGCCATCATTTTTCCAGCTCATTGCTGAGCACAAATATTTTTGCAGTCAGGTGAACATTTTATCAAAGCTGACAGCAACAAATTTTAAGAAACTACCACAGCATTGCCTTCAGTAAGGCCCTATTAGGGTAAAATTCTGACAAGCGACATGGCCTTGACTGGGTGAAATGGTGATAAACAACTTATAGATTCAGAATTCTCAATAGAATTTGGTACAGTCGTTGCTGTGCTTAACTTACAGACGTAACACATGGCATCATTGCCCTAAACCCCCACCCACCATGATGATCTATTGTTTTTACTTAGTATGTGTAGAATCTTAGCAATTGTTCTTGGAGTTGATAATGATTTTCAGTACCTGTAAACATTGAATTGCCATCGCATTTTAACTTTTGAAAGGCTTTTCTTTACTGTAAGCTCATCTTAGTCAGTTTGTTTATACGTAGTTTAGAGTAATCAGCCTTGTTTAAGATTGTAAAGACTTAACAATGTTCTACAAGCTTTATGAAAGAACATCTTCATGGTGGTCCGCCAGAGACAGCTGACATTGAGGCCTTAAAAAATGAAGTCTCTGATTTAAGACAGAAGGTTGAGCAGCTGATAGCAGAAAATACAGAGCTAAAACAAAGGGTAAGTATGAAGATTTGTTAAATTTTCTGTCAGGCCCTGTGTACATGTATGTCAGCAATCATTTAAGGCTAAATGATAGGCCCACATTCCTCTGACAGTAAACTTTGCAATAAAAATTATATTGTTCATTTTTATTTTGAAAACCTTGCATATTTACAGTGTTGCAATCTAATTGACTGGTTGACAGAGATAACAGGGTTTGCTTTATCATTATGTAGGAACTACTCCTTAGTACATAGTGCATTTAGGGCCTTTAGGGAAGACAGACACAAACTCTTTTAATAAACCATATTTTAAATTAATAAAAGCTATTAAAATTCTGGATCGTCAAGATAGAAATTAAACTTTCAAGGTATCCAAAATTTTTTCAAAACTTAATGTTGTGTTTTTAAAATGTCTATATTATGTGAACTTACATACAGCAGAAATGTGTCCAAATTTGAAATTATTGCATACAACATCACAGGATGAGCAAATCAGAGGTTGAACCATGACAGGCATTTAGATCAGGCCGCCACATAATTATTATTGGAATTTGTTTTCTTGCATGTCATTTTGCTCATAGTAAACATTACAATGGGTTTTCTTTTTTTTTCATACCCCCTCTAAAACTCATCAGATGACAAATCTCTTAGTGAGTCTCCCCCAACCCCTCAGTGTGTGAACTGCTTTCCATTTATCCAAGCATACCTTTTTTAAATGTGTAAATGGATTAAGTTATTGTTTGAGTCAAGGTTCTGTCTAAGTATTTTGAAGCTTTGGTTCACTGTTAATTTTACTTTTACTATAATTATTGTATGTTGCTTTGCTATATTAAAAGATTCCAGTTAAATAAATTTCTACCTCTCCATTAAAAATAGTTTTTAGCCTGCAAAAATGACCCTTTGATGACAACAACTGAGAGTAATTTAACCATAACAGATCATATCACTATCTGATACAAAGAAAAGCATTGATACAAAGCGACTATCGTGGGCACCGGCTACAACTCCTGTAAGTTTTATCCAAATTCACTCCAACATTTTTGCTTTTTTCTTTACTTCTGAAGCACAAATGTTTTCTTAGTTTTCTGATAAATCACTTGTTGACAATTTTGTATGAAATTACTGGCACATCTTTTGCACTTTAACATAAAGACTTATATTTTTTGGTATTAATTCAATTAAGACATGGCAAGACATTGCGTGTTATCATGACTGTGAATAAATTTTTATAAGATTAACATTTTTATATTCTTTTGGTTTTAGTACTGCTCAATGTTTACTTCATCCTGAATAAATCAGACATCAGTAATATTTATTATCAACTAAATAGCAACATAACTCGGTAGTTTCTGATTTTAAAAAATTCAAAAAGTTTGTGAGTCAGTTTAGTTGTCCCTTATCAAAAGTTAACTATGCTTCACTGTGGGGTTAGACTAGAAGTTGCCCTTTGATTGTGATGTGCTAACTATAATTATAAATTTTTATTTTTCCTTTGGTAAAAAGTTGCTGCAGTCATAAAACATTGCAGTTAATAAACTACTAGAAAAACCACAATTCTGTTCATTGGAGGCCAATGTGAAATTTATTACCTTTATTCCACCTGATCTGTGTTCATAATAAGGAGAAACTTGCTAAATAACTTTAAACTAGATTCCAAGCCGCACCAATAGCCGTAGGTCTGCGAGGAACCCTGCTCCATCTATGCCGCAGCAGCAGCAGCCAAAAGTTGAGTTTTTTGAGGAGCCATTAGTTGAGCTCTCTGAGTAAACTGTGAGTAAAGTTTTCCATATTCACTTTGTTTTATGTTTGCACTACTACAGAATTTTTTTTGGATTCATGAAATGTAAGCAATTTTGCATTCTAATTCTTCTGCAGCTGTAGCTCAGCTATAAATTTTTCTGTTTTAGTTACAGTTTTTTATTTGTGAAAGAAGCAGTTGTCTTAACTTTCAGTCTTCTGTCAGTTCTCAGCATTAACTCTATTATGTTATTTTAAATTAATAGTTGCTTAGTTAAACTTTCAATAATAATATTTTAACTTGACAAAGACGTTACACACGTGGCATGTGCCGTGACTTTAACCCTACACTTTTCTCTTTTTTTTTTTTTATAAAGAATGTATTTAAGCTTCTTTTATTAATAGGAATGTTCTGCCAAGTTGGTACCACATGCCCAATGTTTAAATTAAAACTTATAAAACAAACTATGAGTTTACTGGACAACTTAAAAAAACCTTATGCAACAGTAGTATTCATTCATTAGTACAATCCTTAGGTTTCAAATTTTACTGGCAAAAAAAGACAATAAAATTCAGTTACTTTTCAAAATGTTTAAGTGCCTAGGTCAATACTGCTTAATTAATTGTCCAAATAGGGATTTCTCGGGCTTTGAGGCCATCCTCTGCCCTGCTGAAATCTCAGATTTGTCCATGGTGCCCTGGGCAAAATTAAAAATGAAAAAGGAAAATCAGTCTTCTAAACTTCAAGATTATTAGCCCAGCATACTGAAGTTTTACATCATTCTGTAATTACACTGAACACCTGAAAATTTAACAAAAGCACACTGGCCCTGTGGGTTGCTCCACCAGTCTTAGGCCATTGAAAAGCCTCCTGTCTCACACCTGGGTAAGCTTATGGAAAGTCATATAGGGCCAAGTGGCAGAGGGGTGGGGTGGGTGTTAGGGACTTCCCCCAGCCTCTACAAAGCATAATCTCCTACTTTATAGGGGACAAATGAAAAATAGGACCAAAAGAACCTCCAAGCTGTTTAAACTGTACTGATTGCATGTACCTGGCAATGTGAAATAATAATTGATATTGCTAAAACTACACTGGGGAGTTTTCAATTGAAAACTAGTTGAAAACTACAGGTGTTACAATTAGTAAGCCTAGAATACTTTATAGCTGTTAGGTGAAGAGTTCTCCACTAATTTTTTCACATCTGTAACCGGCAGAGACATCAAAGCTGTGCTCTAGCAGTGCCTCGTGGCCCCTGGCACCATAGGCAACCAGAAAATCGTAGTTTTTTTCATAGAACTCTTTGTTGGGCATCCCAGATGTCACAGGTTCAGAGCACCAGGTTACATGTACCTTTACTTTTTCTTAGAGCGCAGCCTGGGACATGCTTAATTATCATGAAACAATGGCAATGACCAAAATGCCTTTATGGCTTGGCCTTACATAAGAATTCTGTTTCGTGACTACCATAATCATCTGATGTCAGCCCCTAATTTTTTGGCCTATCGTAATCACACATGCAGGGGTCAGACGTAACAGGCTGACTGGTAATCTCACTATATAGCCTTACTGAAATTTGTCAACCTTGACTTGTTTAAAATATAATGTCATTCAAAAACTCTTCGTGGATAAAATTTGTGTTCTTAATCAGTAATCATTATTTTCAAATCCATCATTTTTTCATGAAACTTTTACTAATTTTAAAGTATGGCTTTTAATATTAAACAGCTCTTGTTTTCCTTACATATAGTGATTAATTTAAAGAGCTTTAGAAACCACAATATATACTATTAGCAGTAGTTTGTGTTAACCAAATAGATCTATCTATCTAATTCCATGTATAAAGTTGATTGAAATTGGCTGAATTCAGTCAGTTCAGGAGTGTACATGGTCTGCTGAAAGCACTTAGATTAGAATAACTGGTAGTTGAGGGTGAGAATTTCAAAATCCTCATTTCTCATTAGAGACCTTATTGAGAAACACCGTTTCTGTGTACAGGTATCTGTAAATTACCCGGGCGTACACATAGCCGTAAATACAGGTAGATTGCCTCTTACTTAGGAGAAATGGGTAGGCTACTGGGTAGAATGGTGACACCATTATCACATTTGGGAAATCATGGCTAACATTTCTATAACTGCATGGCAAGCATGTTGACGTACCTGTACTTGTAGGCAGAAACGGTGTATCTTAAGGTTCCTATTAACTTTTGCCTTGACTTTTGAAGCAAGAAAACCTTCTGATTATTAAATTTATTATTTTAATTTTTCATTTCTTTCTTTCAGTTACAAGCCTATGAACCACAAGCTGAGGATAATAATATGGTGGGTTAAAAGTTAAAGAATATCTTGCATAATTGTGAATATTAATTTTGATATTATTATTTTAGGGCAATAGCTAATTTTACTTGGTTGGTAAGGCCATCTTTTCTAAAACGGTCAGTATAAAATATGGACTGTGGACTGCGGACTGGGTATAAAATACGGACTAGGTATAAAACGCGGACTGGAAAATACGGACTGGGTATAAAACACGGACTGGGTATAAAACGCGGACTGCAGACTGCGGACTGGGTATAGAATAGAAATTCTTGGTGGAGGTTCTCTGAATCAAGAGCCTGACAAAAATGCTATTTTCTACACCCATTTTAGACATGGTCTCGGCCTCTAACAATCATGAAAGGAGTCAGGACCCGGGGGATACTCTCTGATATAAGCCATATACGTATTTGCTGCCCTAAAGGGTAGGGTTTATGACCCGTTTTGGTGGTCTGAAAACACTTTGCCCATTTTGGTTTGGAATCGGGTATGGTTTTCGAGGAAACTACGGGAGTGTACATGAACTAATGTATTTATCGTTTTCAATAATAAATGAATAAGAAGGAAATAGAAATATGAGAATTTGAAATGCATTGAAGAATTTTTTGTTTGCGCTCAAGAGAGAATGATCTACTGTTGCACTCTAATCTGTAATATATAATGATGATATCATTTCTGCCTAATCATGCTTAGCCTGTTCCAGTTGGGTCCGCTAAATTGAAATGCGCGAAAATAAAACGGAAGCAAACTGGGTAGTCTCCTCTTTATCTGAGAGCCTGAACTCACAGGCTAAATTAGGCCAAGTCTAAAAATGGGTATGGATTTTACAGATCAGGTCTGAAAATGGGTGTGGAAAATGACATTTTTTATTCTGAAACAGGGCAAGGATTTAGAGAACCAGGGGGCACAACCCCACCCAAAAATTCCTAGGAGTAATTCCTTCCGGGGTTTAGGAACAGGGTGAAAATCATGTCATCATAAATAAGGTTGGGTTGGATGATTCATTTCGGTTATTATTCACGTATAGGTGAGTAATCGCTCCCCCAAAAATACTGTTTTTTTAATTTCACGGAATGCCCCTATATTGACCTTATCATCTGAGTTCTTCATTTTCTCATATTCCCAAGGCTTTATTTGAAACGGAATAGAGGCATCTTTAGGAATTTTACTCTGACTCGGCTAACACCAATACTATTTTTTTTATTCGGTGCTTCTCTGATTGGTTCTCTTCTAACTCCTTCTTTTAATAAAATTCAGAGTTTAATTTCAGTTGCCTTGAATAGCAGCATAACCTTCCTTGTCCGTGCAGTATGCTTTCCTTCTCCACATGAGGAGAATGTAGACTGCATGACCGGCTTATGGAATGTTTTTGTGTGAGGCATGGAGCTGGAACTACTGTTTTATACAAGCCCGCTTTCCGTTTCTCTCATTTTTACCTATATACATAGTTCGTAGTCCGCATTTTATACCTAGTCCATGTTTTATACTCAGTCCATAGTCCGCATTTTATACCTAGTCCGTGTTTTATACCCAGTCCGCAGTCTGTGGTCTGCAGTCTGCAGTCCATGTTTTATACTGACCGTTTTCTAAAACATTATCAAGTTCAAACAGTTTGTTTGTTCTCTCCCTTGTGGGGGCATCTCAAATATTGTTGTTAAGAAACACAATGCATCTATTCAAAGTATAAGTCAGAAATATAAAGATTCAGAAGGCTTACTCTTGTAGACATACAGTCACACCTCCCATAAACCAATTTTTGGCGGGTGCTTACTGTTGTATGAGAGGTTCCAATTTGGAAACCTTTGACTGAAAAACTGATAAATTTGGATAGATGGTCACACATGAAGGCTGTACTGTATTGTCTCATAGATTAACCCTTTTGGTGATCAATTTCCTCTTCCTGCTTATAGTACATAATTATTTAATGCTGAGTAGTTTTATGTATCAGGGCAGTCACAGCAAAAAGTCATGTTTTTTAAACTTTGTGTGCGTCATTGATAGGTACTAGCCAAAAGTATAGTTTATTGGCAGCAATGGTATTTGATTTCTTGCAGCAAATACCTCAGTGCTGTTTACAGGCACAATAATAATTGTCAATAGTTAAAAATTAAAGTATTCTCAGATGGCAGGCAATTAGGCCTGAGTTTGCTTCAAGTATATTTTTATTTATTTGCCTCATAATTTAATATTATCAAAATATCAGATTTCAACTTGTTGAGGTGAGATAGCCAAAAGAAGCCAGTCAGGTTTAAGATTAAAGGCAATGTGGCTGAGTGGTCAGCTCATTGGACTCGCAATCTGGCACTGGATTGTTCTTGGTTGTCCCAAGTTCAAATTCTTGGCCACACTTGTAAATAGCCAACAGGTTGCCTCGTTCTGTTTGAATTATTAATTTTGTTTCTAATTATTTGAGTGGAGTGTAAACTAGCTGGATAAGCTATTAAAGTTCACTTTCCACTATAAACTTTTAAAAAGGAAAACGAGAAAAGAAGATGAAAAAAGAAGCCAGTAAGGCTATAATGGGCTATATAACAAAGGAACCTTGTCATCTGTGAGTTAGGTTTTTTATTTTTCTTCTCAGAAATTTTTTTCTTGTTTAGCAAAAAAGTGAAATCTTAATTTTTCACTTGTATCTTTTGTAGGGAGAGTAACAAGGAACAGTACAGTTCATGCAGTGTATTTGTCACTTGTCCTTTTACTTGTAACAAAATCAATTTTGTAAAATGTGGAGATTAAATGGCTTGTTTAATGTGAAGAGAAACCTGTTATTAGTGTTTAAGGTCCCCCTCCTGCCAAATCCTTTACTAGCAACTCACCATAAAAGTACCTGGATTATGCATTGCTTGATGTATTAACCATTGCGACTGAGTTTAGATACTCTCAGTCAATATTCATCTAATATAACCAAAAATGAGAGGCATGACAACTGATTATTAGTAACAGCCCACCCAATGGTCCTCATTGTATTGGTCAGCATTGACTGTGATGTTGTTGGTGGCATGTTGCTCAACTACTGGTTGAAGATTAGTTGACTCTTTGTCAAGCCTTGATCAGTACCCAACCGAGTTGATTGACAACAATAGTAAGGACCATGATCTAAAGCATATTAGTAAAAGCAGTTACTGAGCTTTTGTGTTCACTTAAAATACACTTGAAAATTGTAACAGGGGTGGATGACTACATAGCTGTACAGTTTACTCACAGTAGAAATGCACAAAATTGCTTACAATTTAGATTTTATTGTGTGCTTTGGGATCCCCCACCTCGATTAGATTTTTCTTTTTGCAGGGGAACATTAAACTCTATTGTATTGTTGATGTGTTCCTAATAAAGATTGTTAATAATTAACAATCTTACAATTATTGTTGTTCAACTTGTTAAAATGTC
>JBBMOI010000014.1:2190000-2252500 GCA_038088405.1 Porites divaricata | reverse complement strand
TAGATAAATCAGTCGAACGTATGGAAACAGAGTAGAGAAATGCTTCTTACGTGTTTTCAAATCATGCTTCGTCCATTTCAGCACCGATTCGAAGACCTTTTCCTCTCGGGCGACAAGGTTGTCACTAGCTATTATTGCAACCAACTGTTCTATTCCGAGCGTTACAAAAGCACTATTGTCTGATACTGCCACAAAGTTCTCGAGGATGTGTTTTTGTGCACTGTCGCGTAATTCTCGAACATTATACTTTTCTGCCATGTACAACAGAAATAAACAATTCTGCGAGTTCAGATCGCTAATCAGAAATTCACAAGCCTTCTGTTTTAAGTCAGTCAAAATTAAAAAATCTGCACCAATAGCAACATCAAGAGCATTCTCTCTTTTGATTTCTATTCCGCCACCATACATGTAATTGAGTAATTGTTCCAAGATTTTGGGTTCGAATTCCTCCATGTGCACGGTATTTTCAGTCTTTTCTTTCATTTCATTGGCGAACAATGCCCTGAAGAACTCGCTGTTTGCCGAAAGGACGATTCGATGAGCTGGGAAACAATCCCCCTGTACATTCAATGTCACATCGCAAAGCGTTTGTTCCTTCCGAAATTCATTTAATGTGTTCATTACTTTGCTGCAGAAAATCGCCTCTTGTGAGGACATGTTGCTGGAAGAACTTTGGTTGAAAGGAGTGACTGCACCTGTTCGGATTTTACCATACATTATGCAAATGTCATATTCAGCGGTGGCGGGAATCAGCATAAGTAGCGGGAAATTTACCCAAGCCCGTCCAGTCGTTCGAAAAGCATCACTACGGACTTTAAAATCCAACGACGCGACGGCCACGAGAACGTAACGTCGCTTAAAAAGTGTGTTTGCGTTCTTTCAGTCTTTATAGCGATTATTCGTACCCAATTACTTTGTCAAATGTAGGCGAACCCTCCTGAAGCTGAATTTCAATATCCAAGATCAGAAAGAGAAATATAATTTCGTCGTTGCTTGTTTACGTCCTTCATAAAACACGGAATTAGGCATTTTCACGTCGTAGTCGTGCAAAAACGGGATAGAAATGTACAAAAAAGTGTGATGCACGTGCAAAGCTGTTCTTTTGCTTATAAAACCTATTGTTTTTTGACGTTCTCGTCGCCGTCCGCGTCGTTGGATCTTAAAGTCCCTAATGGCAACATCAACGATTATAACTATCAATACTTCTCTTCCATAATGGCAGCGTTTCATACTAAGTATTCTCCTTTTTATTTGCTTTCTGCTTCAGTTTAGGCGGCTGTTGGACGCGTCTAAACCGCGTACTCATCACGCGATTTTGTTTTGTTGCGCTGGCGTGCGAAAAGAAGTGTGTGGAAATGCTCTCTCAATGTCTAGACTTACCTATTCATACAATTTTTCTTTTCTTGTATTTGTTACTGTAGTCAATTTTGCTTTGTCTGTCGCTCCATCAGGCAATACAGTTACAAATTCAAGAGGGCGCAAGGCTTGTGCTTTGTCACGGAGTCCAACACTAACACTACCGCAATGTACGCTGGGATAGCCACACGCCAAGCTCGGCGGCCATCTTGCTTTCTCTTCGCACTGACAATGGCGTAGAATTATCGTGCAATTACGGATTAGTTTCAAACTTTGGAAGCCTAGCAAAATGGGGGACATGGAAATTGTTAGACAGTTCAATAGCGAAGTATGTATATCATCATTTTAGCTTGTCCTTGCTTGATTAATGTTGTTTAACACGTTGTTTGGAGGTCGTGTTTGTGTTAATGCTTCGGCGAAATTATAAGCTTCGATCTTTTTTCAGCTGTCAACAATCTATGAAACCAAGCCACCTATCTCGAAAGCGAAGGTAGCTTCAGTTACCAGGCTTGCTGTTAAGGCTATCAAGGTAGATTTTGTCCTTCGATAAACTTGTTTTTGCGGAAAAAAGTGGATTTTCTCGAGGGGCCAACTTCTAATCATTGTGGTCTCATTGCAGTATTACAAGCACGTGGTGCAAAGCATCGAAAAATTTGCACAGAAGGTCAGTTTAAAATATTATTTGACCGAAGCGATGTTGTACATTTTGATTAGTAGAAGGGATTGTGTTTAACTTAAAAAGAAACTGGTAGAATAACTTTCGTCATGTCTTGTTTTCAGTGCCGACAAGAGTACAAGATTCCGGCTCTTTACGTAATTGATTCGGTGATAAGGCAATCCAGACATCAGGTAATGGTTGGTCTTTTAATATACTGATGAAAGAGATCTACGTTATAAAATGAAGAAATGTTTGTGTATGTGTATATTGTCATAGATATTCACAGAAGGCTTGTGTTGTAGGTTTTATATTATGCAAATTATTGTGCGAATATTATCATACTTCACTCAGATTTCATTTGTTCAAGAGCATAAAATACTATTTTACCTTCCTCTTCCTACCTATCTTTGTCTTACTTCCTCCAATAGTAATAACATCAGTGAGTTAAAATTCTGCTCTGGGATACGGGTGCAAGTTGTGATCTTACAATATTGCTGGTTTTCAGTGTCACGCCATTCAAAATAGATCAAAATAAAAATCAAAACCGTCCAATAGATAAAGTCCAGAATCTGGGAAATAAAAGGAGGTACATATACAAAGACCCTCGCCAAGATTCAGGACAGAGGAATATTTCGTATATGAGATATCCGAAGAAATGTTTTACTCAAATTTATAGAGATTTGTATGGAGACGCCATGCTGGTGCTCACCTGGATGAGCTCCAACATGGTGGACGGAAACCAACAGAAACATCTGTGGCCGAGTTTTGCTACAAAAGTGTGAATTTATTCCTCAAGAAACTCATAAACATTAAAGTAATACTTTTTCTAATACATGAACTGTTTAAATAGCAAAATTTCCTGAAATAAGTCATTTTTTTAACCTACATGACAGCTCTCTTGGCCGTCATGTAAATATCGCGTCATGCAAAAACTTAGAAATTCAAGCGTCCTCTATCACAAAACCAAGAACCCTTTTGAAGTGAAAATTTGTATGAAAATTAGTTTTCAGCTGCTCTAATGCAGCGTGAAAGTAAAATCTCGGTAGGATCGATAGTTTTTTATTTTGAATTTTAGTGACGTCATGTGAAAACCAACAATACATGCTAAACTAGCTAACTTTTTCTTTTCACCATTGATTGATAAAATTCTTGTGTATTCAGAAACAACCTTTCTGGATATCCCCCCCCCCCCCCCAAAAAAAAAAAAAAAGAAAGAAAGAAAGGAACCCTCCAACTTGTTAGAGCATGGCGGCTTTTCCAAATGCTGGAAGGCAGAGGGACGATTGCAATAACGTTGTGTTAGATATATTTTTTAGAATTACAGTAGCATCCCGATTTCTTGAATCCTTGGTTTTTTAAAGCAAATTGGGTTAAGGTTGGAAGGGGTTCATATCCAGAAAAAACTCTGTTAAGGTACATTGATGTGTGTGACATTAGCTCAAGCTTCCCTATTAACTTCAAAATATATTTTAGTTATTCTGGTTAATTTTGTTTCAGTTTGGTTCTGAGAAAGATGTCTATGGGCCAAGATTTGCAAAGAACCTCACCCTAACATTTCAGCATATCTTTAAATGTAGTCCAGAGGAACAGGTATTTTGAAATGATTTTTATGACTCTACAGTCTGTCTGCCTTGTAAAAACACTCAGTTATTTTAGCTTGGTTCTAATGGACCTTTCCCACATTCTGTAGCTCTAGAAGATATTTATACGTCGCCCTCAAAAGGTATTTTTCTTAGACTCCCCACCCCTCTGGAAATTCCAGTTAAGCTTTATACATTTCTTTTAACTTTTTGGGCTTCGAAATCCCCTCCTCATGCATGAATTTCCAATCCACTTTGCGGAGGAGTATGGAGATTTTCTGGAACTATATATTCCACTCCAGTGGGCGGGGGCATAGCAAGAGAATTTTTTTCCAGTGAGTGTGAAAATGTCATGGCTTTTGTCATTTCATTGTGGATCAAAGTTCAGTGTTTTGGGAAAACCATTTGTCAGACCCTGTGTACATGTCAAACCATAACCTGAACTTGGAATCAACCATTTTTAAAAATCTCAGCTGGTATGAGGTTGACTGGTTGGCTATAAAAATGTCAATTGCACTTGCAGCTGGATGTCATGACATTAAAGCTGAACTTAGAGCTGCCCTTAAACTAGTCTTAAAAGCAGTGGTCTTGAATACTTTAGCCTTCGGTAAGGGGAGAGTAGTAACTGTGTTTTATTATTATTATTATTATGACAGGGAAAGGTGATCAAGGTACTGAACTTATGGCAGAAGAGTGGCATTTATTCTCCTGGAGTCATTCAGCCTCTCCTGAATTTGCCATCATCTTTGTTAGAAGGTAAGAATGATTTGAAAAAATGTCTTGAAAATTGTGACTCTCCACTGGAAAACTGAGCTTATAAAGTTTCACCATAAGCATGAAAAAAAATAAAATAAAAAAAAATAAAATAAATTACCGGCACACTGCTTAAAATCAATTTTTCTTTTGCTGTGAATTAAATATTTTTACACCGTTTTCTCTCTACCTGTCAAAAAATTTAATCATTTCACTCTTTTTATGAATTTGACCAATTTGAAAAACAAAAATTAACAAGAGTGAATACATGTACATGTATTTTCATGGCATGACATTTATGATAAGAAGCTGTACTTCACAATGGTGAAATTTATTAGATAATTTCCCTGTTATGTTTTAGTGTCTTTTTTGCCTGATGTTTGAAGTTTGTATTTTGCACTGTTATTTTCTCAATAATAAATTACATTGTTTGTTTATTTAGGCTGGGGAATGTTTCCAAATGTACAAGTGCATGCTTAGGCTCCAGAACCTGACTAGCTTTGTTGGTTTCTTGTAGTACTACTACAACAAAATAATTTCTTCCTGCTTGTCAGTTTGAATAATCTCATGACAAACTACCATTTTTAAGTTTGCAAACGTTTTGGGTTTGCTGTCATCTAGCACAGTCCTTATTATAAATAAAAGAAACCTCCCTAAGATCAAAGAGCCTTTGCTTGCAGGTTATATTTAGATACATTACAAATAACTTTTTGTTTTGTTCAGGAATGGAGGAATTTTAAAGTTCTTTTGGTGTGAATGCCAAGTTTTTTCTAGATGTACAGAAACTGTACAGTGTTCAGAAGAATAAACTATTGTATTTTCAAGAACTATTTATAAAAAATACACTACCTCTATGAGTTTTTAGCCTTATTACAATATTTGATTCTAATTCTGTTGTTTGATGTGGTACATACAAGTTTGTCTATGCACGATAAGAATTAAACTTAAAGAGTAATGGTGTGATTTTTTAAGGCTGCTTTTTGGGTGTAATGTCACAAATATTTATGTTTTTATAGACTATTTTGAACATTCCCTTGCAAACTACAAGAGGTTTTTCTCACAGGGATTTAATTGTGTTTTTGTACATGCTCATTTCTAACAGTTCAATTTGTGATTGTCTATCCAGGTGAAATGCCACCCACTATGGATGCTGTTGAGGAACCTACTGAAGTATTGCCTCAGAGTGTAGATACATCAAATGTGAATAATCCCCTTACCTCAGCTCTTGAAGCACAGCGACAGGAACATTTACAACAGATCCAGCTACTTGAACAGAAGTTACAAGAGCAACAACGGATAAATGAACAGCAGCAGCAGCAGTTACTACAGCAACAGCAATTTCCAACAATCCCAGGTATGCCTGTGGTGTCTGGTATGCAGTTAGCACCACAGACCGACCAGCCAGGTTATGAAGCCCCACAACAGTCTCAGGCCAATACTGAAAGTGCTGTTATGGATGCTTCAGAAACTCAAGGAAGCAGTGTTGTTCCATCAGCAGTAGGGCTACAGCAACAGCAACCCAAGTTTCAACTGCAGCCCGAGGTGTTTGCCCAGATTCAAGCTCTTACAGGTTAGAATGTTTGGCAGCTACATGTATTTCTCATGTTTTTGCATTGTTACTGAATTTTGCATCAAGGCTGTGGTCTAATAATTCCTCGTAAGGAATAAGAAGCTTTCCTAGTCACTCAAAAGCAAAAGTAAGGCTCTGCATCCTAAAAGATTAAGATTCAGGTCATGCTCTTAAAAATCTTTTTTTTTTTTTAATTTAATTTTTTGGTTGACCTTAATAGGTCATTTCTGAGTTCCAAAAAATCTCACTTTCAAAATGAGGCTAAGTGCGAAGCCATTGATATGAAAATGATTTTCAATTATTATGCAAATAAAACTCATTTTCACAACAAAGGTTTCGCACTTAGCCTCGTTTTGAAAGTGAGATTTTTTGGAACTCGGAAATGGCCTATTGATGATGATCTTTATTTACAGTCAAGCCAGGTGTGAATATTGTGGCATGAACTTCTATGCCAACAATGTTTTTTTTTGGTGGGGGGGGGGGGGGGGGGGGTGGTTACTGGTATATCTATATGGGAAGAGTATTTTGTTTGTATCTGTAACAGGAAATCTAAACTTGTCACCTAGAACAGGGCTGACATCAGTTACGTTGAACATGAAGTTTTAAAATGATAAACACTATCGTGATAAGTTGCATTTAATTGCATTTTCTGCTTGAAGGAATTGTGTTTATTTGTTTAACTGTAGTCTCCTGTTTTTAAAATGTTCCAGGTATGAATATACGCATGCCTAATCAGGCTAGTGCACCAGACTCTGTGCCAGGACCTCAACAGTCAAATAGTGTCCAAGGTACTAATGTTGAAGCAGGTCCACCTTCTGCCAACCAAGGCACAGCATTTCATGATAGTACAAACTATGGGGCTCCACCTGGTATGCCTGTATGGGCTCCTCATGGGATAGGACCTACTGGCATTGCTCCCACACAGCAAGGTTTCCCCCAAGAAGAAGAAAGAAGAGCAGTAAGTAGTTAGCTTAGACCATCAGATCAATTAGGTTTCTGGGAAACTGCCCACATACCCCTCCCCTCACTCACTTAGGACAAAATGTTGGCTTAGGGGAGGGGTAGGTGGGCAGTTTCCAGAAACCTAAATTGATCTGTGCATGAAATGTCTCAAGTAACTTGAGCAGGATGCACAGGAGCCGGTTGTCTTGTAATAATAATAATTTTTTCTCCATTTCTGATTGGTTTGAATTCCCTGGCTAGATTTTCATAACCAGCTATGCTGACCAAATTTAGAAGGCTTTTTCTTTTTTGTGGTGGTGGATATCGGTTGTCCAATAATAGCCATATATGTCATGCCTAGACAGCAGCATTATGCAGTCCAGCTGTTTTGATGGTGCAGGACTGAGCAAATTGGCAGAAGGTTTCACAACATGCAAGTACAAAATAGCTGATCTACTGACTTAGGGTAATCAGTATAACAATCCCTTTCACTGTTCAGTAAAATATCAAACACAAGGTGCAGAGTCAAGGCACTAAGATGTGGAATGAAAATGCAGGGCAAGGCATTTGCAGGAAACTTCCTAGCAGCTGCTACCCTAATGTGTTTTGTTTTAGTCTGTCATAGATGATTTTGATTATGGAGATGATGACGATGATGCATCAAGAATAGCAGAGCAAAGGCGGCATTTGATGGAAGAGGAAAGAAGACTAAGTCAAGAGTCAGTAAATTTAATTTAGATGTAATAGACTTCTTAGGAACTTATGTATACTTCCTTACTTCTGAAACAAGCTGAAAATAAAAAAAAGTATATGCCATGTTGGCTGGAGGAAAGCTCATTGGCAAACTCTGGGCTGTCATGTCAAGCAAAAAAAGGCTGATACAGAGCTGGTTTGGAGTGTAATCCATTTAGATGTTTAAGGGAGTGTGATTTTGACCATGTTGTTCATCGATAACTGGGTAGGGAGTGATATCATCTAGAGCTTGACACAGGGCATGTAAGGAAACAGGGGTGGCACAGTGCTGTCTCCAACCATTGTGACTTAGGCTCAAATCCTGACATCGACGTCATATGTGGTTTGAGTTTGTTGTTGGTTCTCTCCCTTGCACTGAGATGTTATTTACTGGGTACTCTGGTTTTCCCTCTTCTAAAAAAACCCTGTTTCCAAATTCTAATTAGCTCCAGGACATACATGTAGTAGACAAAGAGCTTCTTTGTGGCTGTGCCACTGTAAGAAACATTTTTTAATTCTATCCATAAAGTTAATGCTGTTTCCTGAGCCTACTACTGTTGGTAGCTTTATTTTGAACTCATGGCTATGGTGGCTCAAGTTCCTTAATTGATCAGGCTAGTTTTGTTTTTCCATTTTCTTAAATTTTCCAGCAAATTAATAATAATAATGATTAGAAGGTAACACATCCGCAAAGTGGTTCTTCGTCTACCCAATTCCTGATCGATTGGAGTTTGGAAATGCTGGTTTTTGAGGAGAAGGGAAAACCAGAGTACCCAGAGAAAAACATCTCAGAGCAAAGGAGAGAACCAACAACAAACTCAACCCACATACGGCGTTGACCCCGGGATTTGAACCCGGGCCACATTGGTGGCAGGCGAGCGCTCTCACCACTACGCCATCCCTCAAACTCTCTTTAAAAAGTGTTTGTTGTTAGGCATTGAAATAAAACTGATCAATGTGCCCTAAATCAAACTGTAATTTTTTGTTCCTTATGTCTACAACAGTGTACTGGTTATAATCATACATGAAATTTATACAACATTGGTTATTAATATTGCAGATCTAATCCTCGTATGGTTGAGATGCAAGGTGAATTCCAGAACACCTTCAGACCAGTTGGTGAATTGCCTCAAAGACACCCTGACCCTGCTGGTATGATTACAGCAAATTCCAAAACTCGAAGCAAAAAAACTTTAAAGCAGTTTGAATATTTTGTTTGAATAGCTCAAACTTCATCAGTGATGTGATATGAATGAGATTAGGTTGAATGGTCAGGGGGTACAGCCCCTCATCCCTACTTCAAACTTTTTTTGCTTTGATTTTTGGAATAGAACTGTTAGGCTCATATGATTTGTTTTGCCATTGCAGACCATGTGATGTTACCCCTGGTAACTGTTTCTTTCAAACATTTTGCTATCAGCATGCATAATTATGTGTGCATAACTAATGAAAAGACAAAGGCCCATTCCCTTGAGAATATCATGTGGTCTGAATTGGGAAAAAAAACCTTCAAGCTAGAAAGGTGTATTTCAGTGTTGTTCCTGTTATGTCTTCACCATAGCAGAAGGACAACATTTTGGTTCACATTTCGTTAATAGTTTAATTTCATGCTTCCAGAGAATGCACTTACAATACAATCACCACTGCCTCGTTTTACTTAGAGACTGTGTGTGAAATTTCATCACTACAGAGTATCAGAGTCACGATTCATTTGTAATCATTTGTAGGTCCTTTTGGCAGACGATCCCCAGATCAACACCAGAGGGAAAGATCCCCTGGTGACCGTTACCATAAATCCAGATCCCCAAGAAGGAGAAGTAGAAGTCCAAGATGGAGGGATCGCTCACCTCGACGTCGATCACGCTCACCCTATGGACGAGACCGAGACAGAGATAGAGATAGAGACAGGGACAGGGGGCGGAATCGTGATCGTGATAGGGACTGGCACAAGGATCGAGATTCTGATCGAGATAGAGATAAGGACAGAGGGAGAGGCAGTGATAGAGAGACTGAGAAAAGACATGATTGGATTCCGGCACCAAAGAAGGAGACTTTGAGTGGTAGGCGTTCTCCTGACAACATATATAATCTTGCCAGTGACAAGTTTCTTCAAAATTTTCTCCTACTCCCACAACAGGCCTGTAGGCTGGGGTGATTCGGGGGATTCGGGTGATCCACCCACTACCAGAAGAGGTCTGCTGACAGATTTTTAAGTTTACTTATCTCATTTCTATTAATTTGTAACCAGCTCAAACTATGTATGTTTTCCAATACATTACACTTATTCTTTATTTGTAAAAAAATCAACAAAGAAATGTCTTAATAATTGAGCTTTCAAACACAAACTACAAGAGAGTTTGGGAATAACAAAGGGGCTTTATTGGGAGTTGTAAACATATGGGAACTGAGTTAAATTAAGATAAAACTCCTGCGCTTTACTAGAGGGAGTGAGATTGGGAAAAGTTCCTAGTCAACTTGAGATTACTAAGGTTATGATTAACGAAACCAGAGCTGTTAGGTCAGTTAAAAGAGAATAAGAACCTACCCGAATCAAAACCAGGCTGCAGTCCTGCACAACAATATGTTCAAGATAAACTACTCCTAGCTTTTGGAACTGTGAAATGTAGTCCAAGGGTGTAACCATTCAAACCAAGTTGAGATTCTTTATGAATTTTGAATTAGGGAACAACCTGGTGTGTGTTGAATGCATGTATCACCAGTCATTCATTTTTTTTATTGTTGTGCTTAAGTTTGCAGTACCACAATTTGGGTTGGACATTTGGGAAAAGCAGTCACAAAGGAAAATCTACATGAAATGTTTCAGGATCAGCAGCTGCCAGTTTCATCTATTGATGTATGTATTTAGGGGTTTCAGTTCTCTAAAAGCCCACATTTGCCCTAGTTGTTAGCTTGTACACAGACATTGTTTTCTTTTTCTTTTTGAAAATCTACGAGCCAGTGAAGAAAGCGAGGATGGAATGTGAGAAAGAAAAAGTGGTCTTTTAATCCCTGCAGTTTAATTTTCATACGCATGTTCATCAATCTCTAAAGAGGAAATGGAGGGTCTGTCAACAGGCTACCTAGATTTACCCTTTTATAAGAAAATCCCACCTTTACCAAAGAATTAGAGAGAACAGTGAAACATTTAAAAATTTTAAAACAAATGGTCATAAAGCATATCAGAATGATGAATGTACAGTGTAGACGCCCCATACTGTGGGACAAAAGAAAGATTTTTAAGACAGTAACAAGTCCACTGTCTTGTTGGCTTGGAATGTGATGATAGCAAAGAGACGGGCGGTCAGAAAGAAGTTTGCAGTATTGTAAACTGGATGTTGATTGTCTCTTAGTTTCTGAATTCCAGCATTGTGCTTGTTAAACCTCTTTTTTACCTTTTTTGTCAAGGATAGATAGACTGTTCAGAATCCCCTATTTTTCCCGTTAGATTGTCGAGATCGAGCAATTTGTGTTGCAGGCACTTATCCTGGTCTCAAATGTTTTGAGTCTAGCCAGGAGATGAGTGTCAATTCCACTTAGGGGTCTGGGGATGGTTTGGGAGGAGGTGCCACCTCCCCCACCTCTACAAACCGCAATGCCTACCCCCTCAGTACTTATGAAACCAAGATGGCTACCCATACTGGTAAGCCTGCAATCCTGACGATCTTGCAAAAACATACTGTAGGGGACTGTGAACAGTGTCCATCAAGGACAGCTATTGTTGCTTAAATGTGACAAGAAGACATCAAAATGTTAGAATGCTTCAAAAGTATTGTCAGTAAACAACTTGTAGCATGCATAATACTCTCTAGGTGTTACATGACAGAAAAAAGTATGGAACTCACTACAAAATAGTTTTTAATCAGTTACTAGCTAAAGTTCTTCAAAACTTATGTTATACACCTGTATGTTTAAAACTTGTCCTTGTCCTTGGTGGCCTCTCATATCAACCATTCTTGTGTGTAGCCCAGTTTTAATACCTTTAAAGATAATTTTAGACTATTAGGTATTTGTTTGTATGTTTAATGATTTTTGGAACATATATTTTAATCTCTTTATTATATTAATATAATATTTTACTTTATATTTGAGCTTACCTGCAAAATAGCTGTTGAGTTTTGTGTGAACTCTCGTGTAAAAACTGCTATGTTTGTATGAAGTAATGATAGGTGGTGAATGTTATGTTATGTTGGGTGCTTAAAGAGAAAAAAGTAATAGTGAAGCCCTAGATATAGCAAAGTGCCAAGGGACTGTGAAATTTGTTCGCTTTAACTAGATGTCGTTATATCATGGTTCTTTTTCTTATATTTTACTATCACTGAGGCAAAGAAATTGTTCTTTATGGTGGTCTTTGTTATGTGGAGGTTTGTTGTATCAAGGTTCCACTGTAATGACATGTACTGACACAGTTTTTGTCTTAATAATAGATGGTTCCCCCTAGAGGATGTGCATATGTTGTCATGGAACACAGAAAGGATGCTTCAAGGGGGCTAGTTGTTCTAAAAAATGCAAGGATGTATAATAATACTCTCAAGGTTTGTAGTAATTTCTTTTTTTATGTCTTTGAAAGCAGCTTAAGCCTTAGAATGTGTGCTATTTCTCAATGATCGTTTTTTTCAATGCACGTATCAGATCAGTACTTGAATATGCCTGTCACTTGTTTCACATTAGTCTGTCCTGCCCACCTATCTGACCAAATTGAAGGGGGTCAGAGAGGTGAGGAAAAGAGATACAACGATTACGTATGTGATTTGCTTATGCCATTAATTTTCTCTTAACATTTTTAATACACAATTAAGAGAAAAGGTTATAAGAATTGGTAAAATGATCACCAAAGGGAAAATGCTTTGATTTTTTATCAAATTCTCCCAACTAATTCTGTAAAGAAATGTATTGGGATCAATTGGGAGAATTTGTATGCCAATATCAGGGCTTAAAGGGAAAGAAGAAAGTGAAAGGCAATACAAGCTACCTGGCCTTGTACCCTTCTGCCTTTGTTGTACTTTGAAGTGCACCTACCATTAATCTAGATCCACATATGTTTGGCATTCCAGTACGCTAGACAAACAGATCTCAGACCTCATTTGTTATGCATTTTGCCACAAAGGCTGTGAAGAATTTATGGAACTATTGTTAGCGTCATTTTATCAACAAAGCTGTAAGAATTACCACGACAATAGTACACTTTTTTTATTTACATATTGAATCAACATTAAAAATCTATTAAAGTATTTTATAACCACTCATGTAATTCAGTCAGGAGACTATAAGACGAAATTTTAATGAAAGATTTTTCTTCATCATCTTCTATTGTAAAGAATCAGTTTGGGTGGTGTCTCTAATCAGAATAATGAATACTTAACAATTATTCCTCGAGTGAGTCAAGAGCCCATGAGGCCGAAGGCCAAATGGGATATTAAAGAGTTTTAGATCCGAGTTTACCGCGAACCTCTAACCGCGGTTTGCGGTTACCCGTTTGCGGTTCGACGTTCAAACATAATTCGATTTAGATTGGCGGTGGATTAAAGAAGTTATTCAAGTAGATTCACGAAATGGAGCCATTCTAGGTTTATTTTTTCATTTTAGAAATAGAAGAAATATCAATCAGTGAAAATAAAAGAAATTTACGGTAACACTGGGTTATCTAGCAGCAAAGAGCTGTAAATTCTTACATCAGTTCTTCTTGCAAATTTACGGTCGCCATTTTGAATCAGCAGCCATGAATGGCCCTTGTTTTCAAGATCCAATACAATTTATCAAATTTAGCATTTCGCCCGAATTTGTGCCTCTGTTAATGGATAAAGACTTGCTCCACAAGATTTTAGTATTATTACGTGGGATAAAACAAGAATTATACGCTAAAAGCTTTCAGGTCAATGACATACGTGAAAACCTACCTCTCCACGTTGAAAACGCACGTCGTAAACCTCATCAAACGTGACGCGAAAGACTTGTCACGTGACCTCCAGCGGTTAGAGGTTCGCGGTAAACTCTGATCTAAAGAGAGATTAAGATTCACGTTTACGGCGTACGGCAAACGGCAAACGTCAGTTGAAAATTTCTCAATAGAAAATAAGCAGATAAAAACAGTTCAGAACGATTCTTGTGGACAAAACTGGCATAAAACTACTTATTTTTGTGTAGAAACAATAAACAGTAAACAAAAAATAAGGGGAAAACTTGGTCACGTGGTACAAATTCACGTTTGCCGTTTGACGTAAACGTGAATCTTAATCTCTCTTAAAACTCTCTATTGACTCAGGGGCCGTAAAGGCGAGAGGAATAGTAAATTAGTAAAATCCAACTACTTGGTGAAAAATATCGAGACAAAACAACTTTACAACATTGCTTTGGTTTTCAAAGCCATTGCTTTTTGCCACTAGGGCTATAACATATAGCCTAGTAGTAGCTCAACCAATCAGAACGCAGCATTGATAATAGACCACTAGTTAGATTTTACTACAGCAGTAATAGCTGTACTCTCAGGATCATAGCACAGCACCCATATTGGGCCTATTTTTATTTATTCGAATTGGCTATAATACTCGTTGTTTACCCCCCAAATTGTTGTACACTCTGAGACGATTGTAAATGCCAGGACAAATTGAAAGCAGTGGTTATGCAAAATTTTGGGATTCAAACAAATTCGGAATTCTAAAATATTAAAGAATGTTATTTTATTGGTTGAGCACCAAAAGTAAACAGTTGATGTCTTTTGTTACAGTTGGCTTGGGCGCCAGGAAAGGGCGTGAAAGGAAAAGAGTACAAGGAATATTTTGACACCGAACAAGGCGTGGCTTACATTCCATGGAAAAAGCTTGGAAGTGGAGTGGACTTTCAGGCACTGAGTGATGGAGGCTGGATTGATCCAGAAACTCTTCCACCTGGCACACAGAACACATCTAAAGAGGGTCAGTTTTATTTTGCTGCTTTCCTCAGTCAGCTACTGCATCGTTTAAGTTTTAAAGTACGTTTGAAGAATTTCACCTTAAGCTTCTAATTTTCAATTTCAGATGGCTATGCCTAAAACCTCTCGCTCAGAGTCGAAGAGAATTAAAATTGTCTTGCAAAGCATGTTTGAGTGATAGTTTTCGTTTTGCGATCATGTCTATGTGTTTCGTCTGGCTTGAGTGCTGACTTACGGTTGACTCAAAATTGTGGGGAAGTTCAAAGAAACGTTTGTAACAAGTTGTGGCATTAGTCAGATACCCAAACCTGTTATGCACTGTTCTTAGTTCTTGAAAAGTGATAATTGAATTTAATAATACAAATATCATGTGCGGTTGTCTCGTTCTGGTTTACCGTTACAGTAATATCTGGACTTTTGATATCTCACAGGTTCAGAGGCTGGCAGTACAGACACAAGTAATACTAAGGATGAAAAAGATCTTGGAACCATGAGCCATGAAGAGCTTATGAAGCTTGCAGCTGCACAAGCAAGCACTGAAGGAAAAGCCTCGGAGCAAGGCCCACCTGTAAACCCGTTAAGCCAGCCCCCTCCTCTTGCACCTCCTCCTGGGCCCCACATGTTTCCAGGGCCCCATCCAATGGTACCTCCTCCAATGATGATTCAGCCTCCATTCCCAGGAGCCCCGGTGCCACACAATATGGTGCCTCCGCCGAATATGGCGGGAGTTCCGCCTCCAAATATTGCAGGGCCTCCCCTCCATCAGTTCAATCCACCTGGAGCCCCTCCTGGTAGTGTCTCCAATGGACCACATGGACCGCCACCGCCAAATCTTGCCAGACCTCCCGAAGGGGGCCAGTTCCTTCCAGATAATAGCCAGTTTCCTCCTTCCAGCTTGCCTCAGGAAGGAGGGCAGTTTCCACCGCGTTTTCCAAACCGACCACAGGACGTTGCTCAGTTTCCTCCTCACGATAGCAAGTTTCCACCCGGTAAACCGGAAGAAGGAGGGCAGTTCCCTCCACATCACCCAAGTGATGAAGCCCACCTGCCACCTCATCAACCAGTTGACCAGTTTCCTCCACACCATCCCAGCAGAGAGGGACCGTTCCCTGCACACCACCCTACTAGACATCACGAAGGCGGACAATTTCCTCCTCCTCCTGGTAGATTTCAAGGAGGACACTTCCCACCAATGCATCATGGACCTCCCCCGTTTCACCAGAGACCGCCCCACCATATGAGAATGCCACCCTTCCATCCGGGAGGACCAAGGTTCCCTCATGACATACCGCCTCTTATGCCCGGTGGAGGGCCACCGCGTGGACCCGACATTGGACCTCCTCCGTGGGGTCCAGGGCCTGGTCCTATGAGGGGCCCACCTCCTCACGGCATCCCCCCATCTGGCTGGCCAGATAATCGACCACCTGAAGACGTGCGCAGTCTTGAGGAAAGAGATAATCAGGGTCAGGAAGAAAGACCTGGAGACAAGAGCATAATTGACAAAGGAAACCCTATGGAGCAGGTGGAAGCCGAAAGAGACTTTCCCGGAAGACAAAGAAGGGAACATGACGATGGAGAACGCGATCGTGTTCGTGATCAAATCTGGGAGCGTGTACGTGACCGGGATGATCGTGCCCGAGAACGTGATGATCGCGCTCGAAATCGAGATCGCGATGATCGTTTTCGAAACCGCGATCGTGGTCGAGATCGTGAACGAGACCGTGATCGTGGTCGAGATCGGGATAGGGAGAGGGATTGGGATTGGGATCGAGGTGATAGACGCCGTGAACGTGAGAACTACCGGCCACGAGAGTTCAATGGTGAAAGAGATGGTTCTCGGGATGGCCCGAGAAGGAGGAGCAGGTTTGAACCACTGGAGGAAAAACCTGTACCCACCCAGTCAGAGCCGATACTAAACATTGTTAATGTAAACAAAGAAGAACGATCCAGCGAGATTACAACTTCTATTGCTCAAAACTCTCAAAGTGAACTCGCACCAAGAGAGGAGGGCGAAATTGTTGAAGGAAATGAAAGTGAATCTATGAACGTTGCTGTTGAAAATGAAACTGCTTTCAATCCCAAAGATAATGGAGCTACAAACATTACATTTGCCACTGATACTCCTAACAGTTCTGTTGCCCATCATAATAAAGTCATGGCCATACCAATGGATAATGCGGCTGTGAATGTTCCGGGGGATAATGTTAACTTTTCCAAGGACAATGACGCAGAAAACCTTTCTTTGAAAGAAAACAATTTGTCTTCAGTGCACAGTGATGATGCGTCTTTAAAGTTGTCGAACCAAGGGATGAAAGTCGATGGCGAAACCGAGCAAGCCCCTAGCTGACTTGGCGTTAATAAAATTGTACAAACTGAACGTTGCGTGGCAAAATACCGTGGAATTCACAACCCTGATTTTGTTCTTAGATCATTCGCACGGCAACTTTTACATGTTAGTTATACTGGTTTGGATGGCAAATGCCGCCTTTTAGGACCTACCTACCTGCCTGTCTTAAGGCAGACCGTCTATAAACATTCCTTTTTTATGTCCTTGCGAGTAAGATTTTAACATTTTAGCCGAGCGAACAATTGTCTTAAATCTTAAAGTGTCTCCTTTGCAGTCTTAACTGTGCGGCAATCACAGAATTTCATCAGATTATATTTATTTAATTTTACAAGATAAGATGGGTGGCTGATAGAATCATTCGTCTGACCTAGTTCCTTCAAAATGCGGATAGCACCGTGAGGCAATGATTTATCCAATTATCCTCACAGCGTTCTCTGCCTTTAGACAACAAACCAGGGCTTACTGGGAAGCTAATGAGATCCGAACGAGATAAAGTAGGTTTCGGCTTTCTACACTTGTTTTGCCCTAGTTTATGCGCAAATACGGTCCTTTCCTCAGTTTTTCTTCCTTGATGAATAATTTTCTGCGCATAGCACCGATGCTGCCGCGAGTCTGGTTGCACGTTTTCGTGCGCCTGACGAAAACTGCTTTTTGTGCCAGCCAGAACTTGCGATCCCATAAGTCCTGTCGGTCGCTAACTCAAGCAAACATTTTCTGGTGGCCTTACTGCATGGTTGTTATAAGGAAGTATATACAGGTATTTGTTACAGGTACGGCTGCTGTTACGGACTCGGGAGGATTTTATAAGGTGTGTATGGTATTTTAGTTTTTATTGGACTTTTAATTATTTTGTTTTAAAGGTATTTTAGACCAAGTAGGCTATATAAAGAGTAGATCGATGCTATTCACTAGCGCTCGGTTCCTAGGAAAGCTTCTCACCGTAAGCTTTAATGCTAATATGTGATTGTGAGCTTTCTCGTCAGCTTGTTCGTTTTTAATGCCCATTTATCACTTTTCTGGCCTCGTTTAAGCTTACTTGTAAACACTTGCACGGCTAGGCTTTGCATGTCTAGTTTTTCGTTTTCACAACGTACAAGACTTACCGTAAAATTCCGAAAACAAACCCTGGGGCTTATATTTTTTAAAGGACCTTTTTGAGCGTCTTATTTTTGGAGGGAAATTTGCGTTTCAAAATCGGCTGGGCTAGCCTTACAGTTGGAAGTTATAAATTTACCGTTACTGCTTTGTTTTATACGTTGTATTTGAGGGCAATTTTCCAAGAACAAGCCCCTGGGGGAGGGGGGGGGGGGGCTCATATTTGGAGGGGCGATTTAACGGAGGGTTTTTTGCGTTACCGGATCGGGGGGCTTATATTTAAAGGGGCTTATTTTTGGAATTTTACGGTAGCTCATGTAAACTGTTGAAAAAATGTATGGATACTAGAAAGACGTGTTTTGCAGAACCTTACAAAGCTCAGAGAAAAAAAGGGGCAACAGTTGGAAATTGATAAAGGGGAAAAAAGGCAAAAACCAAAAGGAAATGAAAGCGAAAAGACAAAGTTTAAAATTTTCTTGAGCACATCTTATGACCTATAATCCCTGTGAAAACACAAAGGTAGAGGTGTATTGTAGGTTTCGAGTGTTAGCTGCATATTTGCCTGCAGTTATCCACTATCACACCCATTTCCTTTTGACTATAATACACATGTAGGAGGGTCAATTTGGATAAACACTGGACCTATGAAACATTGGCTACACTTCCTTAACAACACCAACCCCATTTAAATCCCAGAAAATTGTTTTTAAATTTACTCCAACCAAAAGGATGACTCCAATATTTGAGCCAGTGTTGAAACCTGCCACCCCCCGGCCCCACAGCTATACACTTTTCTCCAATTCTATCCCCCCCAAATGAGGTTTGCAAGGTTCTGCAATACATGTATTTCTAGATGGTTTCAAGTTTTATTGGGAAAGCAAGTAGAAAATTGTTAATTATTTTAATGGGGTTTCTGTTCATGCTTGAGGCTGGGTACGTAGTAGAAGACATACTGGAAGTGATCTAAAAGACGCCCAGGTCGTTCATTGTAATTTTGGGGCTCAAGGTGGGAGCGGGGTGGGGAGGGGGGGGTGCATTTAATGGATAGGAGGGGTTTAAATTCATAACTTTGACAAGCTTAAAAAAACTTATATGCTTTGAGCAAAAATACCACAAGGGAGTTTAAGGGAGAATAACCAGTTCACCATGTGCCTAGTCCCTCTAGAGATCTTTATTGCTCTAAGACAAATCTTAATTCTGATGTCAGAATTTTTGTTAGCCCATCCTTACTTTAAACTTGACATTGAACAAGATCCAATGTTTATACCCTTGTTAATCAAGCAAGAAACTTAATTTTGCTCCTTGTAGCTATTTGACTATACAGTGGAAGCTCTCCTAACAGACACCCTCATAAGCAGAAAGCTCTACTTACTGCCACCTTAAAAAAATGCTGTTTTTCTCAACTCCCATACAAACTCTGTATTTTTAAATTCCTGTAAGAGGCCAGCCCCAGTTACGAACACCTTTTTCTCATCCCAAGGGTGTCTGCTTATGACAGCTTCCGTTGTATGTATATAGCATTTTTGAGAAATTGTCAGGGGAGCTCCTATTAGAAGAGAATGTAATACTAACTTAACATTGTAAAGGGGTGTGTTTATTTGGGAATGTTGGGTGGCTAGCTTTATGGTAAAGGATTGTAAGTTTGAGGTTGATTGCCACAGAAACAAGTTGATATGAGTCCTCGATGTCATGACGTACTTTTAAGATTCCCTGCCAGAGCTAATTCCCATAAGCAATGTGACTGGAAAAGTAACCCCAGCTCATAGAATGAAATTGCAACAAAAATATTTTCTGATAAAACATTTCTGATAGCAATTATGTGAATTATTGAGAAAAAGAGAAAATTGGCACAAGTAGCCCCTACCTATATTAGCTCTTGAGTCTCCCCTTCCCAAGGCAGATCAGCTACACAGTGCCCTGATTATTTGTTTGTAAACAAGTCACTACCAAACAAGTTATTAGGGCCATTTATACGAGGAAAAATAAGACGCGAACTTTGCGTATAAACGGCACATTTCGTCTAAAATAAGACGCGACTTCGCTAAGATGCGTCTTATTTTAGAACAGCCCTTAACACCTGTTCTTAGATAAGACGCGTCTTAGCTAAGACGAGAAAAGCGTTGTATAAATGACCTTCACGTCATGTCTTACATAAGACGCGAACGCATAGTATGCATGCGTCAATTTTTGGCGTGCCACTTTGAATTGCCGTTGCTACGGGCAACATTCACATGAAAATGAGTCAAGAACAGAAATAAGATGCGAACCATTATATGAGCTGTTCTCGTCTTAAATAAGACATGCTCGTATAAATGGTGCAGTTCGCATCCCCTATGTAAGACACGTCTTATTTTTCCTCGTATAAATGGCCCTATTACTTGCATAAGAAGATGAGGTAAGGCATGGGCTGGTCAGATGCCAAAACTTTCACTATGGTATTTACTCAAACACTCTGGATACTTGTTAATTTTTCAATGTTGGGCTTATTTGAGCATGTTGAGGGCAGCACTTGCATAATTTTTTCACACTACATAATTTTTCTTTCTTTTTCATTGTGTGTGCCTTTACCTTCACTTTTATGAACAGTGAAAGTCGAAGGTGCATAAATAGTTTTCAAACCTTTGAATGCCGACCCAAACACAACCCAGCAGCCAGAAGCCATATTGGACTTTTTCACAAGAATGTATTTTTCGCAAGTTAAGAACTTTATCACTTAATAACTTCTCTTTACAGTGAAAATGTAATTATTGATATGGCATTAACTTATGATCTAACTTTTAAAAATTTTGTCTTCAGCCATTAACATCATTCCTTCTTACACCCTTTAAAAACGGACAAAATTGCTGAGCCACTATAATTATATAAATTATGCCCTCTGTAGCAGGGACCCTTTCTTTTATGACGTACATGTATAAATACATCCTTGGCATTCAAAGATTTAAGCTCTATTTAGTGATATCAACATTAATAACAAACATTAGAAAAATTAATGTTGAAAATCAGTAAGTGCTGGGAGGGTGCTGCATTTTTAAGGAGCTGGTGGTTAATTTATATATTTTTTTGTAGGTGCATTGCATATTGATTAAATACCTTAGTGGTGCGTAAGATTAACTCTATCATGTAGTGAATGTGAGGCTTTCAATAGGCCATTTCTGAGTTCCAAGAACTCTCACTTTGAAAATGAGGCTAAGTTCAAAACCTTTTTTTGTGTGAAAATGAGAAGGCTTGGGGCAACTCAGAAATAGTGTATTACCATAGGCGTACGGGCAATTTTTGGCCAGGGGGGGCAGTGAACCATTTGCCCAAAAAATTCTCTCAAGCTGCCCAAATTTTTACGAAACAGTCGTCATATGATACACTAACATAGGCGTACATATAAAACACGTTAAAAGAAATAGCTGTCTCTGCCATTTCGACGGCCAAATATATCAATGATACGATCCATGTCTTTCTTGACTACAGAGTTGGCACATTCCCTTTCAGTGTTAATAAGTGCGATGTTACTAATGCGTTGTTGCCCCATGGTGCTGCGGAGGTAAGTTTTCAATCTGCGCAACCCACTGAATGATCATTCTGCAGAACATGATGTAGCAGGTATCACTGCAAGGATATGTACCACACTAGAAAACTCTGGGAACATATCAAATAGATCATTCTCGTGCATTGTCTGCAACATTTCTGAAACAGTCATGTAGCCTAATCCACGTACACGACGAAAACTCACGTACATTTTCTGCTCGGCTTCCAGAATCTCCCCGTCGATTTTGTAAAATTTAGCATCTCGGGAAAAGCGTTCTTTATCTGGTGTTTCACTCTGACAGATATTTCCCAAATCACAGAGTATTTCCTGGTCATTTCCGCTAAACCTGAGCTCAAGGACGTGGTAAAGCCAGTTAAATACACATGAGACAGTGGTTGCCGAGCACGTGACTCTTCTGAGAGTCTCCAGTGGATAATCTACAATATGATTCTAGAAAGTTATGCCGAAATTGACTCTAATTAATTCACGACTGGAAATTCCCCACACTAACTAGTGCAGTGCAGCACAGTGCCCAACAACAACAAAATTACAAATATGTATATCAACATATGATCCCCTAACCAGAAACTGATCACGTGCTAGGCAACCACTGTCTCGTGTGAATTTAACTGGCTTTACAACGGCGACTTCAGGTTGAAACAGAAAATATCTCTTTGAAAAAAAATACACAGACACATGCAAGTTTCTTTAGAAACTAGCGTTGCCCAAATTTCTCGTGCTGCCCAAAAAATCTGAGTTGCCCAAAATTTGGGTGGGCTGCAGCCCCCCCCCCCCCCGCCCCCCCAGCCCGTACGCCTATGCGTATTACAATCCTTCATGCTATTATGGAAAACATTTGAGGTTGAGTAAATGCCCTACCAGGCCCATTAGTTCAAATGTGAAATAGTACTATGTGTATCCAAGATGAGATGACTCTCTAGTCAGTGGACAATGCAGTTGGTTTCTTAGCCTGCAAAGCAGGCGTATTTTGGAGTGCGATCCATGAATTGTTTTCAGGAATATGGTAACGTTGTCCCGCCGTCTTGGATGTTAATACTACCAGAGAGTTGGGACGAGTCAAAAACTGATTTTAAGGGAGAGGTTGATGGGTTTAAAATAGGAGAGAGGCCAACCCTAACCCTGACCCTAAGCCTCCCCACCCCTCCCCCTTAGTCTTTTCGGTTGCTTTTCAAGATGGCGGCCTCGATCAATGTACCTCCGAGTTCTCATTAAAAAACGCCTGCTTTGCAGGCTATTGGTTTCTCTTATTAACACTTTCACTGGAAATAGCAATAGTACTGCCACCCAACTGTTCAACAATAGGGAGCTTAAGCAGAGTCAATGGCAGTGAAAACATCATGATTAAGAAAATTAAGAGAGAGTCTCCCTAAAACCGGTCCACTGTGTTTCGGGTTGGAAAATCGATTTCCTTTAAACTTTGCCCATGAATATATCTTGGTCCAAAAGTATCACTTTTGGACTAAGATATATTCGTAGGCAAAGTTTAAAGGAAATCAATTTTCCGACCCGAAACGCAGTGGACCAGTTTTAGCGAGACTGCCTCTTAATTTGTGTCCTTTCAAACTTCATCGCGTCTATTTAGACCCACTTAATTTGTCCAATGTAGGCAACTTTTCCTGGAGTTGAATTCTTGAGGACTTTTACCAGGGTCAAAAAGTAGAAATTAAAATTCATTGTCGTGTGTTTACATCCTCCATAAACTGGTGCATTAGGTTTTTCACGTCATAGTCATTAAGTGGATGTCAAAGAAATGTACTAAAAAGCATGATGCACATGCAGAGCTGTTGTTTTGCTGTTAAAACCAAATATTGTTTTATTATGTTGTTGTTTTTACGGTCGTCTGCTTGCTTGAGCTCCCTAATGTTGGCAACATATTTTTTCACTAGACTGTTAATTTGGCTTTGAAGCCAAGTCCTCTTTTGGCTAACATATCTTAAACTGACCAAAGGGAAGTTGCTTGTATACAGTCATGGTATTTTTTGTTAGGAAAAGTAACAATTTGAAAGATAATCACCAGATAAATTTCATAGAATTTGAAGTAAAACCACTGGGTGTTAATATTTAGCTGGAAAGCAGAGCTTCAGGTTATTACTTGGATGTCTTTGTGATCATTTTCATATTGTATTCCTTACTTCTTTTAAAATAAAGTTTTGAAATTGCAACCATTTCAATGGTACACTTCAAGTACAGTCATGGTTATGAGTGACGTGAATGGTGAAATTCCAAGACAAGACAGTTATTATCTTAATATTGCTTACAAATTTTTGGCTGTGTATAAAAGTGGGATGGGACAAGGAGACGGGGACATGGGGACGCGTGTGTAGGGACTTGGGATGTCGGGACGCGAGACGAGGGACTTGAGGACATCAAGTATGGGACACGGGGACGTTCGGGATGGGGACGCCAAAAACAGGGACACGGGGATGCTAAAAACGGGGACGCAGGGAACGTGGGATGTGAATTATTATCGCAAAAGTCGGAGGTAAATGCGATATCTCTTTCTTCATGAAAATATGTTATTTGTGGTCAACATTAGATTCCACCTTCCAAAACCACCTTGGACACCTTATGATGTTTACACAAAATATTTCTTTATAATAGGAGTAAGCGCACTGACTATCATGATTAGGTTTAGGATTGATTTCCACTGTCGCTTAATTTTTCCGTGCATACGTGCATAAAATTTATGTTCGCAAATAAAATAGAGGCAATTAATGTATGAAAGGTTGCTTGTAAGCGTAAAATTAGAATCTCGCTCAACTTCACCTTTAATCTCTACAATTTACATCTTGCCTCTATCTTATTTATGTGATTAAAATTTACTTGCGTTAACGTTCATAGCCAAAAATACGTCAGTGGAAATCAACCTTTATTTAAAGTACTGTTAGCAAGCATTTACTGTTAAGTTTGCCACCAAAAATATGTAAAACAAAATTAATATTGCTACAGTAGTTGAATTTCCTGTAGTTTAGTGGTACAGGCGATGGATTTCGGAGCTGGCACTTCGGCGTTTGAAGCTCGCTTATGCCACTTAATTTTTATTTATTTTGAATCGAATGCTGTTATTATACATAAATTTTGGCGACCGCAACCCACCCTACCCTACTTTGGTCTCCAATATTCCATCAGCAAGAAGACCAGGACAACGGTTTAACTTTCTTCAAAGCAACTGGGGATCTTTGCCGAGTCTTCGCTTCGTAAACAGGCATAGAGGAACCCTAAGGAGGGCAGGGTGGGTTGTCTTCACCAAAACATATTCACAAGGAAAGTGACTGATAATGCATTTACCTCCGACTTTTTCAGTAATCATTATCGTCCCCACGTCCCCTGCATCCCTGTGTTTGAATTCCCTGCGTCCCTGTCCCACACGTTCCCTCGTCCCATACTTGATGTCCTCAAGTCCCTCGTCTCACGTCCCCATGTCCCAAGTCCCCACACACGCATCCCCATGTCCCCGTCCCCTTGTCCCTGTCCCACTTTTATACACAGCCCAAATTTTTGACATTTAAAATCTGTGTTATTCCAGAAATGTCCATAATCCCCTCAAAGAAGGTCTCAGTTGTCTTAACCCCTCTTCCCCCATCTCTTTGGAAATTCAAGTTTAGCTTCAGCCTTCCCTTTCAATGTTTAGACATTTTAGATTCCCCTTCCCCTCAGAATTTCAACTGACCTCTCAAAGTGTGGGTATGGATAGTTTCTTGAAGAACACATGTACATTAAACCTCTAAACCTTGATATCAAAATTCAGATTCTCACTTGTTGCCCCTACACATTTCCTATAGAACTAGTGGGGGGGAATTTGTTGAAGTATCAGTGATTCATCTTGTGTAATCATGTCCTTTATTCTCATCACCAATTTGTTTTGTAAGGCATTCATTATTACAAGGAGAAATTTGATGCTGATCACTCCAGGGTTAATAACATCATTTCATATTATATCAAACCACTACCCCTTGTCAGAGGTCAAAATGTTTGAGAGAAGTTTGAACCTAAACTGGAATTTTCAGAGGAGTTGAGATGTGCTTTAGGAAGTGTTAGATGACCGTAAGCCCGACACAATGTCAACTACAGGGATGTACACCCAGTAAGGTTTGCCATCTTGTTTTCATCGCTGACTTCTTATTACAATCCCAGATAAAGATAATTTGTATCAGATACACCACAAATAGTAAAATAGTAAAAGAACCTTTGTAGAGTGCTTTCTAAAACTCAGAAGTGGCCAGTGGAACTCATTTTGATAATAAAATATTAATCTTCTCCAAAATATTCCCAAAACCCATCACTTTCCTGCATGCCATTATGGGAAAAGTGCCCTTGTATTACAATGTAAATGCATGCATGACTAAATAGAACAAGGATCAGCATCAGTAAACATAGAGTGAGACTCGGCCATTTTACTTCTTTAAAGGTATCAACATCAATGTCATGATTGTTTATACTAAAGTCCTTAAAGTTTGAACATACAGCTGTAATTATATTACCCTGAGGTGGGGGAGGGGGACTCAAATCATTTAACCCTTCATAGGTGGTGGGAGGCAGGGTGGCTGAGTGGCCAGTGCATTTGACTTTCAATCTGGTGGTCCTGTGTTTGAGTCCCGCTCTGGCCACTTGCTGGATTTGTTCTTAATGGTCCTGAGTTCAAAACTGTTGGGCCATGGGAAGCTCCTTCTACGTTTCTACTCCGCGACCTTAACATTCTCCCATTTCAAGAGTGAGTGGCGAAACTAAACTGAGGCAAAGATGGTTTTGGTGGGCTAAGTTGTCTGCTTCGCAGTTACATTCCAGAGAAGGTTTTAGATTTGGCACAGTCCATTCCAGGGAAACAAGAAACAGTCAAAGAAATTAAAAGTTGCCCAGAATTAAACAATCCTAAGCTTGTGAAACAGACTTTCTGAGGAGTTGAAAGAGTGCTCTAACTTGACATCTTTTGAAAGAAAATTAAGCCAATTGAAGTTTCTAAATTGTAATGGGCAATCTTTAGCAATTCCTTAGATAGTTTATCCTCAAATTCTTCCCAAAAATCATAATAATTTTTTTATTTTTTTTTTCTGAGGGCCATGTGTAGATTATCAAGAAAAATTAAGACGGAATCCACCAGGAAATTGAGTAATTTTAATTTTCAGTGGACAAAAACCTTGTAGCAGAACAATTTAAAGAATATTGCATTCTTTTTTGCATTTTTCACAGGCTAAAGATGTAATAAATCATCTGTAGTAACACCAAAGAAAATTTCTCATGGAAGTCCAAGAAAATGAAGGTCAAATTTCACAAGAATTGTAATTTCACAGATAAAATTCTGAAAATTTCATGTGTAAGATATAATTTTGTAAAATTTGACATACATTTTCTCGGGCTCCCATGAGAGAAATCTGCTCTAAATTATTCTGGTACAAGATTTTTGTCCACTGAAAATCAAAAGTTCTCAATGTCCTCATGGTGGATTCCATCTTAAGTACTACCCTCATAAAAAAGTTTCTTATTGATATTATTCTTCTTCTTATTATTATGTTGATGATGATGATGCCTGTAAACAGCTAACTGGTTGCGTCCTGTTGTAATGTTCTATTTGAATTATTTGTTGCTAATAATGCTAAAAGTGCACTTTTCACTGTCAGCGTGCAAAGAAAGTAGTGTCCGATAGCCCGGGGCTGGTGGATTTTTCTATCGGGCTATTGAATTCTGTTTTTAACTTGCCCGACGGGCAAGTGATGTTTTTTGAGGAATTCGAGTAACGAAAGAACTGTGAAATCAATTCTCCTCGTCAAAACGTTTTTCGGCTGGTTGAAATGACATCTGGGCTAGTAAATGCTAGCTTCAGCTTGCCCGAATGGCAAGCTGTAAAAATGATTTTCTTTGCACTCTGACTATAAACAAGCCTTTAAGCTTTTAACCTTTTAAAAGTGGGAGTGTGTATGGATATTTTCTGTTGAGTAACAATACATTTTTATAGTACTGTCTTTTTTTGTATTTACCACGGACCCAAGTTAACACAAAGAGAAGTAGTTTGTACATTATTTACTCAGCAGTTTGGGGAATTAAATTTGTGTTCTTTTAAGTACCCCGAGCAAGTTAACATTGTTTTGATTTGCTTTTCATTCACTGTTGCTTAAATGTGTAGGAATATAATGAAACACTTAATGTCTGGTTCCTTAATTGGTAAACCAATTATTTTTCACTCAAGTCCTTCCTGATGTTTCCCTCAACTTTGTCTAGAAACATCAGGGCCTTTCTGCAGGTACCGGAAAGCTTTGTATTTTTGGTCACTTGGGATTAGTCTTTATTTGGAGTTGTTTTGTTTCCCGTCTTTTATTTCTTTTGTATTACGTAATCTGTTCTCCGGTACTCACAGAAGGAACCAAACATCAGGACTCTTGGGAGAACAAAACCAGCTGTTATCCTCGAGACCTGACACTAAGTGTTTTATCATACTCTTTTGTACATGCGTCTAGGACCTAAAATAGTTGTCAATGAAAAAAAAAACCGGAAGAACAGATCAAGTTTGCTTCTGAGTCCTGTGAGTTTCATTTATTATCAAAACAGCCTTGTGTTGAAAGGGCCCTCCCCTGCTTATAAAGACAACTTTCAAAACTTGACTTGAGTTGTCACTTGTTATTATTTTTCTTAAAGTCACTTTCGATTGCCACTGTTACTGTAGAGGTGACCAGCTTGATGCAAGATGTCATCAGAAGAGGGAACTATAAAAGTTGTCTTTGAAGATGATCAAACTGGACAGGAAATCTTCTTGTATTCAGGACAAACAACTATGGTACCAAGTAAGCTATATTTCTCTTGTTTCAGAGTAGAATGCCTCTTTGTAACTTTAACAGAGTAGTATATGCACCAATCAGTACCAGAGCCTAGCTGATTGACTCAGTAAAATTCTCTGTTATATGGCTTAATGTAGAGGTTTAAAGCCCCTTTGGATCACCAACTTAAGTCTTAAAAATTAATAAGACCATCACTTATAATGTAGTTACTTGCCCAGCAAGAATATCTATCTTTTCTCTGTAGTGTGGGTACAATTAGATTTTCATGCTGGGCAAGTAACTTTTAAAGCTTACAATGTACCTTGCCCACACAGGTGTAGGCAAGTCATCCTGACAAAATCCCTAAGATTAGTAAGAAGTGGCCCTGGAAAGGGAAAATGTGATAACTCCTTGTCCAAAGGACAACTTAGCTTGAATTCAAGTTTTTTCAAGCCCTGGATAAGGTCCCAGCGATGGCATCATTGATTGTTTATTTAAAGCAATTTTACTGTCACACCAGTAAAATGTAGTTAATGGAACATGACGCCAGTTATCAGTAACCCATTCATGGCAGTTCTTTATCAACAAAGCAATTGTGTAGTCAAGTTGTCAAGGTCAGCGAGCTCTAAGATGCATTGTATTCTAGCGTAGAACTTTACGGCCTTGTTGTCTTAAGCAGGTTAGTATGAGCCACAGCATTGGCCAATATTTTCAAAGGACTATTCATTGCTAAGAGTTTGCACATGCAATGCTGAGCTGTCTTGTAGTACAGCCTTTTCTACTGGCTATGCCAGCAGACATTCATCTAGCTATAAAAGCCTAGAACAACTGTTCAGAGTTCACTTGGGTTGCAGTGTTCAGCAAGGTTTAAGCGCTCAGTATACTATTCTTGTAAAATTTTTCCCTCCCTCCCTCTCTTTGGAGACGAGGTTTGGGCTTTGTTTTGCGCTATGCCATCAAATAAACTAGGGACACTCCTCGCAGTGCAGTTAAGTCTGCGCAGCGACTTCCCCCAAGCTTGTTGGCCGCATTGCCATTTAATATCGCCTGCAAACCGATACTCTTGTCCTATCCAGCACATGCTGTATTGCATTCAGCTCGTAGTGCTGGGGAGATAAGTGAGGTTCTTTGCTCACGCCATCGCCGGAAGTTGCACAGGCTAACCTAGCTCAAGGCAGTGCTCCCCCATTATTGCCAACTTGTCATTTTTGTTATATTTAAGTCACTTCGCGTTTAACATGCACCATAAAGGAGCAGAGACATTAGAGTTAAGGCGACTAAATCTTTATAACTTTCCCCTTAATTGTTTCCTTCAACCTAGAACCCAATTGGTTGTTTACAGAATTTAGGGAGGGTATAGATGCTGGTAATATGGGGCCCTTAAACTTTGATGCCATTGCACATCACAAGTCGTTTCAGACAACTGGTGAGACCACTATATCAGTGTACTAATAGGTTATTTGTAATAGATCAGGCAGTCTAGTCAACCGATGGACCCCAACAGAATTTTTTTTGTCTGTCTTCTTTTGTTTACTCTTATGTAAGACAGTGTTGTTTGGTTGTATGACAGCAGTCCACAATCCATTTATTGTCTCTTTTTGCTGTGTTTTTCCATTCCAGTTTCTGAACCCCTTTGTAGCTGGACTGTCTTGGGGACACCAATCAAGTTCTCTGTAAGTTTTTTGTAACTGATGATTAAAATTAATTGTAATGAATTGTAAATGTAATGTATTGTAATTGTTTGTTTGTCTGAAATTAAATAAAATAATAAATAAATAAAAAGTTAATAATTTTTTTGTGATATAATGTTATTACTTTGTCTTTAATGCTAAGGTGATTATAGTTGCAAAAGTCTACCTGTTTTTTTCTTTTTGAATTTGTTTTTACCTATTTTAGCTTTTTAACGTCTTTATTAATTGTGTGTATTTTTTTTAATTTCATGATCAAGATCCTTTTTGAAAACCATATTTAATATGACTAATATGAAAAAGTTATCTCAATAGAGATTATTATTATGAAGAAGTGAAAAGATCAACGTTTGAATCATTCAGCTTATGCCTAAGAACCGGTGTGCAACAAATGGAGACTGCAGACTTGCAGACTGGCAGGTAAGCAAGGTAAACATTGTTGTGAAATGCTCTAACAGATTCCCTATCTTTAAAACAAGCCTTTCAGAAGACTTAAAGTTTAGGGATGGAGAATCTGTTAGAGCATTTCACAACTGTGATGTTTACCACATTTACCTACCAGTCTGCAAGTCTGCAGTCTGCGAATGTCACACACCAGTTAAGAACGTAGCAAGAATAGTAAAACGTCACAGCCAACTTATTGACAACTGCTTTTTGAAGAATACCTGCTAGTCTTAATTTCTCTTTATATCCTAAAACTGCCTAAGAACAGGCAAATTTTATGAAGGAAACATTTTGAATGAATGAGAAAACAATATTGTGTTATTTATGGATTTGGCTTTGATGTGATCTGAAGAGTTATGCATATCTTGGAGGGTGCAAATGTTTGCCGAGGCCGAACACTCCAGCCTCAATCTGCATAATTCTTCATATCATACTTAGTGGAATCCAATAATTGCTGAATAATTTATATTGATTTTTCTCTCAAAAAGGCCATGACTGCGTGCACAGTGCCATCACCACATTGTCTGGAAGTCAGGGAAACTCTTCAAACAATTACAGCTATGAAAATATATTCTAGCAGGAGTATTGAAGTAAGTTGATTGCATCCTTTGGATTTTGGCACTTAATAGCCTGCAAATACAGCCATCTTGCTGGACCATTTTAGGGGTTGGCCAGGTGGACTGCACCCACCCCATTTTCTGTGAAATTTTGCATTATTTTTAAAGAATTCTCATTAAAGTAAACAATATCTATATAGCTGGCAAGTGTCCTGCCTGCTGGCCTTTCTGAATTTTCTGTATCCGCCCCTTGCCTTTCCTCGCCTCTTGTCACTTAGGATACTTTGTGGAATTAAAAGAGACACATGCGATTCAACACCAAAATTCTATACCGATGATGCAAATCAATGTTTACATAATCAGTCTGGTAGTCATTGAAGTTTCATATGTAAAAAAAATGTCGGATTTTTTGTTTCTCTTACATGTATTATCATAAAGTTTTGAGTTCTTCTATGAACAAGTGGCAGCTGAACTCAAATGCTCCTTGTAAGAAGTATTGACTGTTTTTAAATAGATTGATCATGTTTACAGTTGGTCTTTTTTGACCTTTTGTCTTTTGTCTGTCATTTGTAAGTAGTTAAAAGAATACAATTATCACTACGTCCACAAGTCGGTGCTTGTTGACCAGATGATTCTGGGGAAATATACATCATCAGTATGGAATTGTTAGGGCCGAATTGCAGATGCTTCTTCATAAAAAGTCCCTAGTCAGTGGCGGTGGAGGAGCATGGAGAGATGACTGTACTCGCAGGCTTGTCACTTTGACTTAAACTCAAGTTTCCATTTGTGTGCATGTACTTAATATACGTACTAAACGTATTATGGCATTACATGCAAAGATACTGCAGTTTATGACTCGTCATGAAACTCAAATGTAATGTGTGTCAGTGTAGTTCAAATACGTCAGTTGATTGAGCATAAACTTTATTATAACTAACTCTTATGTGATATTTTCCCTGAGAAGCTAGAGATATCATTATTATAAAAGTAATTGAGTTACCCCGCTCCAGTATAATATTCAAGTTCAAGTACATATTTTGCTCAAGTGCAATATATTTATTAATAAACATCATTTTCATTTTTACTTACAAAATTGTCTTTCAAATTGCACAGGAGCTGCGTTTGGAAGATTACAGTGTGAAAAGACCTCAACGTTCCTCAAAAATAAAGTTTCCTGGGTGTGTGCCATACTTAATCACTGCGGGTAGCGTGTTCGAGGCTGTTAGTTAGTAGGGATGAGCAAGAGGAAAAGTGGAGCACCAAAAGTAACAATGGTGAGAACCGGGGATAAAGAAGATGTTCTTGCTACCCTCTTTCTTTTGATTCTCCTCAGCTTTCCTCAAAGCTTTTCCTCACTAACTGGGAGCTTGAATCACTGGGTTAAAATTCACTGTTAATAAGTAAACTGTCTCTTAATCCGCCCCCATTTAATTATTTTTGCTCACATGCTCAAAGACTTTGGATTAACGCCACTTTGTCTGGGGTCCTCCTGCTTGGATCACCCAACTTTTGATTGTGTTGTGTTTTTTAAACAGTGAAGTCAAGATGATTAATTTTCACACATCTGTATAACGACCTTGTTGAGGTTCAATTTGGGCACATTTGATAATTAATAAGGAATAAATAATCACATTTTAGATGATGGTTTTAACATGTTTTTTACAATGTTGCTACAACAGGGACAAAGGTAGTTGACACACTTGCCTAAAACGCGCTCTTTATAAAAAATTTCATTCATTTGTCATTTCTGTTTAAACGCCCGGGAGTTAAGTTTTGCGGTTCGGCCAAGTTTGTATTTCCGGAAAATTTTTCCGATTGTAAAATATGGGTTTTCCTTTGTTAACAATGCGTTTTTGCGATTTTCAGGGAGTCGGTATCGGTATTCTACTTAACGTTGGAGAAATATTTTGGCGTTTTTTTGTCTCAGGCTGAAACATTTTTTGTGCATCAAAAATCTCCAAAGGTAGAACCCACAAATAGTTTATCCATGTGCTAACCAAGGCCCCTAAAATTACTGGAAAATGCAAATGAAACAACATGCAGAGATTTTGTTAATCAGATTCACTGTGTCACAATTACGGATGAATGAAGGGTTAGTTTTAACAAACTAACTGCGGTGCTGTTGTGTCCAAGGAGAAGTGAATTACTTAAGAATAATTGGCTTTGTCAACTAAATTGGGTGTTTGATTGACGTTGGTAATCTCCTAAATATCAATTCAGTTGTTTAAACCAAATTTTTCTATTGGCGGATTCATCGTGACGTCATTGTTTACATGTTTTGCTCATTAGCATACAGTTTAACCCATAGGAGATGGGTGATAGGGAGATCATAGGTTCGACTCAGATTTTTTCTTTATCCCACGCTCGTGACATGCTGATAATTTCATTTTCACAAGGATACACCTTTCACATTATGTCACAGCGGCCATATTAGTGTACCAAAAAATTCTTGTGGGGATGGAACTCATAGCTGCTGACCTCATGTGTGACCCTAGTGTAAATGATTGTTTCGCCAGTTGATCAGCAATGACTACTTAACGTCTTAATGCAATACCCAGGATGCAATATCCCTTGTGTTACAGTCTACTCTCTCATAACAGACACCAGTGTTGGTCTCTGTCTTTTTCTCTAAGACGGACACATTGTATTTTCGGTCGCAAAGATATTCCGTATTAGAGAGAGTTGTTCTACTGAAGTGAAGAAAATCTGTGGTAGCTTTTTGGCGGGTAGTGGGGGAAAAAGAAGCGTAAATCACGACGATTAAGATCCGAAAACATTTAGTGCCAAATGATAGATAGTCAAGGAATCGTTCTGAAGTATAGTTACTTCAGTCCTAACAGCAGTGCATTTCTCTGTTTTAGATCCGTTACCAGTCTACGTATACCAGTCTACCAGTCTGCGTTTCCAACATTGTCACAACCGCTGTTTGCTTTTCTTGATTCCAAGGAGGTTTCTACCTCTGCCGGTGCTGGAATTATCCGTGTATCATTTCCCCAGAAGAAAGCGGAATCACCAGTTGCAAGTAGGTATAGTTCAAATAAAAAAAGCAGTGAACTTTTACTTTTTCACTACGTTTATTCAATCTCGTTCTTAATTTGCCTTCTGCGCATGCTCGAACTCGAAGAAACGCTGTACTCGGCTAATTACTTGGGTGCTTAAGTAGAATTTCCGGGATCACCAGATTGGCTCCTGTCAAAGTTGCAAAAGTGCTACGTTCATGACTGGGTATGAAAAGCGAGGCCTAGCCTGCAAACACAGATATTTGCGGATGTCGCTTCTCTACGGTGGCACACAAGGGTCACTACGCATTATCTCACAACATATTTCGAATTATTAAGTACGCATTTCAAATTATGCACAACACATTCCAATTTCTTCGAAACACATTTTAAATTCACTACAAATTCTGAAATCTTCACAACACATTTCATAATCTTCGCAACACATTTCGAAATCTTCACAACACATTCGCCCCAGGACCCCAAGTGTTGGCAGAGAAAAAGGAACGGTTACGCAGCTCCTCCTTCTTGTTTAGACGCCATGTTTGTTCCACGTGTGGACAACAACTACAAGAAAGTTTTGTTTTTTGCCCGAAAGGTGGGTTGAGGCTTGCCGCAAATATCGCCCAAAGAAGCTGCGACACTGACAGCCAGAAAAATATCATCGAAACATACTTTTTGGCTGGTTTTGAGTACGACACCATTGTTAGCTTCCTTGAAAGGTTCCACGGTATCACAGGCAGTCCAAACTCTGTGGGAGTTCGTTGGACTTTGAATTTATAAGAGAATGTATGAAAATAAACAAAATACGTCTTAAATTCCAATTTTGTACACAAATAGAAATAAAAATGACTTACCTTGTGTTTGTGTTTTGTTATTTACTGTCTCTTCACCTCTAGAGCCATTTGGAAGACGTTTTATCACCGTTTAGTACAACTCAAAATCTTAAACGGTGATAAAACGTCTTCCAAATGGCTCTAGAGGTGAAGACACAGTAAATAACAAAACACAAACACAAGGTAAGTAATTTTAATTTCCATTTGTGTACAAAAAGTATGTTTCGATGCTATTTTTCTGGCTGTCAACGTCGCAGCTTCCTTGGGCGACATTTGCGGCAACCCTCAACCCACCTTTCGGGCAAAAAACAGAACTTTCTTGTAGTTGTTGTCCACACGTGGAACAAAACATGGCGTCTAAAGAAGAAGGAGGAGCTGCGTCACCGTTCCTTTTTCTCTGCCAACACTTGGGGTCCTGGAGCGAATGCGTTGTGAAGATTTCGAAATGTGTTGCGAAGATTTTGAAATGTGTTGTGAAGATTTCAGAATTTGTAATGAATTTAAAATGTGTTTCGAAGAATTTGGAATGTGTTTTGAGGAATTTGGAATGTGTTGTGCATAATTTGAAATGCGTACTTAATAATTCTAAATATGTTGTGAGATAATGCGTAGTGACCCTTGTGGGCCACCGTACTTCTCGCTGCCTGACGCCACCCGACGCTGCCCAAAACTGGAAATAAATTTGGGTTGGCAGGATGTACATACATACATATTCTTCCCCGAAGGGGCTTTTCAGCAACAATTATTGTTTACAAGCATTACATTTAACTAATTACAACACTCAGCACTAATTACAATGCTTAACTTACTACTAATTACAATAATTTAAACTTAGGTAAGAAGCAGTTACAAAATTATCTGAAAGCTGGTTCTTAAGAGACAGGGCGCTCTGATCATTTTGTGTTGTTGAAGGTGATATTGCGATTGTGCTTCTTTGTTGCAAGAGTTTTTGAGATCGAAAATGTGGCGCGGGAAAGTGGACAATATAGTGTGAGGTGTGAGAGTGTAACAGACTTAACAAAGCGGCGAGGAATTGGACAAAATTATGAGAACAGAAATTAAAACCGATAAATATTTTTATGGATATTTTCGAAACTGCATTTTTTTTACATCAATAGGCCACCGATGAATGAGGAGCAGATTAGCTGGTTTCGTGTGAACGGAAGAGTGATTCGTGTAAGAAAAATGTGGTTTTGAAAATATCCAGATTCGACGCTTTCACTTGTAAACTATGAGACGATACATCTCTTGCAGTTTTGCTGTTCTCAGTAATAATTGTTTTTCTTGGTCAGGTCTGCAATGTGCGGGTTGTGTTTGTGTGCTATATGTGTGCTGTCTGAAAAATTTAATGTATGCAACGGAAATAAAACAAACATTGGGTAAAATGCAAAAAGGAATGTATTTTGGGTGACAATGATGATCAGCAAACTTATCTTAATAACGTTGATGCTTCTTCCCCTATAGTGTCTACAGATTGCAGCGCAGACGAATCTGAAGTGCAGGCGACAAGTACTTCATATTCCTTCAGAACAAACTTCAGACCAAACTCAGATCCCGCTCGAGTTTTTACTCCACCGCAACCGCAAGCGGCTAAAAAGAAACCACTATCAGCAGTGTCTGTTTCAGAAGCACAGGAAGTGAAGAATGCGCTGCTAGAGAGCGTTGCCAAGTGTATGCAGATTCAGAACTCTCTTTACAAGCTCGTGTTACTTAAGTTACAGGCTTTCATCAGGGGCCAAGCTGATACTGATTCTGAACACAGGGGGGCATCAAGTGGTGACACAGGTGACAATCAAAATACTGGTCCCGGAGCTCTACTAAACGAGATTAAGGAGCCTCTGAATTCTTTGATGCGCTGTGCTGACATTCAAAGATCTCTTTATCAAAGGCTTCTCACTGTGAGTTGGTTTTCCGGTGAAGAGACTGAACAATCCATTACAGGTAACTGGCAGTCAGTCCTTTGATAATCCAAGCAGACACAAATTCCTTACATGGCGTAATGAAAATGAGTCTGGCCCCAGTTGTACCAAAGGTGCATGAATAACGCTATCCAGCGGATAAATGTCTATTCACTGGATAGCGCAACTGGCCTCCCTAATACCTACATTTATTATATAGACACGAGTGTTTTACTGGGAAATATACCACTCGTAAAATTCATAAACGCTACATCCGGGACCCGAGTGGTTTATTTTCCATAATCTCACTAGTGAGTTTATCGATGACGTAATTTCGGTCATTTCCCTCCCTCTATTACTTTATCGATGTCTTTGTCTATATAATAAAAAGAACATTACACGGCGGCTTGAAGATATGAATTTTATTTTCTCGTGGCAAAAACAATATTTTACTCACTCACTGCGCTCGTTCGTAAAATATTGTTTTGCCACTCGAAAATAAAATTCATATCTTCGCGCCACCGTGTAATATCCTCTATGTATCTACCAGATAGTGATTTATCCCATGTATAGCACTATTCCATTTTCTAACAACCGATGCCTGGTAGCTTATACACTTGCAAAGCTGTGACTGAAGTAAATCATGGAGAAGGTCCTCACTATTCAGTATCACTTTCACTCGTAATTTTGTAATTGTAATTTGTCTACTCACGAAACACTTAGGGGTTCTTATGAACTCGTTTAAACGTGTCCGTGCGTTTCAGACCGAACTGGAATTTGGAAGTTTTGGTTTTTGAAGAGATGGGAAACTGGAGTACCCGGAGAAAAGTCTGTCGGAGCAAAGGAGAGAACCAACAACAAACTAAACCCACATATGGCTTCGACGCCGGGATTTGAACCAGGGTCTCGTTAGTGGGAGGCGAGTGCTCGCACCACTGCGTCACCATATCTCCTCCTCCTCATCATCATCATCATCATCATCAATCGTAATTATCATCATTGTCTTGTTTTGCTTGACGGGCTTACCTCGGTATTTCCACCTTCCAACGTCTAACACAACATTCGCCTTATCCCCAGTAGTGAGGTGGGGACCCAATTTACCCCTTTTTTGGGCAGGATCTAATAATGATGATGATAATAATAATAATAATAATAAATGTTATTTAGCCAGGGTTATCTCTTCAGCATAAAATGCTGCTATCAATGAGGGCCCTGGAAGGAGGTGCTATTTGTCAGTAGTTTAACCCGTTGGTTTTAAGGTCGATGAATGACTTGGTTTTCGATTGGTTGACTACTTAGAAACTAAGAAAAGCATTCTTTGGTTGGTTCGTGGTGTCTAAGGAATAAGCTCAAACTCGCCTGTGACTTAAAATCACTTGACCTTAATGGAATTATGCACGTTGTTTTCCTGCCGCTTTCATTGTCCACCAAATTGTTCCAGTTCCGGTTCACTGATTCGTTGCGCGCAAATCTTGCTGATTGAATGAGGAAGAAGGCAAACTAGCTCTTTTATCACAAAAAACATTTTTTCACTTTGTCTCCTCCCTTTTTTGCTTCCACATTTCTATTGCTTTCCCACCACCATATTTCTATTGTTTTCCCTTCACCACCACTGACACATTGTTGACCTTATTTTGACGCCACATCGACTCCACACGATTACAATTAAATATAAAACATTAGATAACAATGATTGAAATTGAAATGATTGATGCAGAGTTTGGTAAAAGTAAGAGAATTTCCTTTTGGCGATCTTAGGCCATCATACACACCGACCCCACATCGGCGATTTCTATTATTTTGCCTCCACTACCATCACCACTACCACCACCACCACATTTCTATTGTTTTCCCTCCTCCTCCTCATATTTATTGTTTTAACTCCTCTTCCTCCTCCTCATTTCTATTGTGTATCCGCTAGACAGTTCATTTAGAAGGTCAGACAGGTTAAAAACGGCCAGAATCAGGCAAAAACAGCCAAAATCAGGCCAAAAATGAAGAAACGACTCACGGGTCATCTATACGACCTGTCTGGAGGAAAACCAAAAGAAGTAAGGAGAAATAGGAGAAGGAGTGAAAACAAAAATGAAGAGGAGCTTTCTGTGTGTTTTGTTTTATGACAATTTGGTTGTCAAAAGCAACAACAAACAACAAAGAAGCAAACAACCTCCGCGTGTTTAACGGGAAAGCTTTTTCACTGTTAGTTATCAATTCATGCAAGCATATCGCATCACCAAAAGATACTATATTTTTTAGTAACAAAATTAAAAGGATCACTTACGAATTTTTTTGTAACAAGCGTTCGATTTCTCTTTTAAACAGGTACTGACATTTGTAGGATTTCGTGCTTGTAAATGTTTGAAAGTTTTCTATCAAACGAGTTTGCTCGAAGATTACACACCATAAGAAACTTGGTTTAGAATGTTTGGATGAATGCAAATCTTAAAGGTGACCTTTGGTTGAAGTGGAAAAAAAAGACACACCGTAAACTGTCCAGTATGTGGTCCTTGGTCGGCGCCTTTTCCGAATTAGGGGGTGTTTACATGAGAAAACTCGCACCGGCGCGAGTTTCATACCGACATGACTTTTTGATTTCGTATCGCGTTTACATGATGACTGGGTTATTTCACATCTCGTTATTTGAAGGTACACTTCATTTTGGTAAAATGCACGTATGATTCAAAATCGCGAACATTACGCATGCGCTACCCGTTCCAGTCTACCGGCAGACCGATTTCACACCGAAACGGGTGGTCGTTTCGTGTTTACATGATACCGTTGCGAGATTTCGTACCGGAGTGAAATTCTCGCCCCGGTACAAGAACCGGCGTAAACTCGCGCCGCGGTGACTCGCGCCAGCATGAAATTTGTGGTGGTATCATGTAAACAAATATAGAGCCATGAGAGGGAACACCCCCTAAGATGAAATATTTCGTTCCGAAATAAAATTGTAAAAATGAATGTGTCCGATGATTTATTGGTTAGTCCTGTTTCATATAACGAAGGTTTGGCTTTCCTGCTGTTGGTGAAGGCATGAAATTCACGTTTGTTGACAGGCTAATTTGTCTCTCTTGAAGTTTGTACTTTGGCTGCACCGTTACTTACATGGTCATGTTTACTTTGCTTTACTTAGCTGCCGTGGAAGGACATGTGCAACCTCGTTGCCAGGGTTCTCTCCTACCCGTCCCTACGGGAGCGAGAGAAAAGACGAGGAGAGAGAACCTGGGTAAAGTATCACCAAATTTCGCGTAGTGGTCCTTGGTCCTCGACGACGAATTACATTTCGCAAAGTAAATGAAACCTTTGACAGATAAAAGGAGTTCGAAGAATGTTTTAAGAATCTATCCTATACATGTTTACAAGTTCCTTTTTCTTGATATCCCGAATACATACAGAGCTTTTAGTAATTATTTTTGACGGCGCTGAACATTTGAAAGGGTGTAACCTACGTTGAGCGCTGAGTATTACCTTACAGCTTAATTGTATCAAAAAAGGAAAAAAGACATGAAATATTGAAAAAATTACGTTTTCGTATGGAAACTATCGCATTCCCACGTACTATTCGTGCTGTTTACATGAGTCGCGGACCAAGGACCATCGAGTACGGTCGCCTTTTTTCTAATACAAGCAAAATACTTAAGTTTCGAACTTGCAACTTCACGATTATGGAGAGGAACACACGAGCTATCTTCAGGAGGTATTTCAGGCCCTTATGTACTTTGACTCAGGTAAGATATTCAAGATTTTCAGTCGCGGACCAAGGATCACATACAGTACAGAAACTGCTCTAAAAACGTAAAGAATATCTGTTTTACTCCTGAATTACACAAAGCAAATGATTCCGGCATTGAATACCCGTATATGAGATGAAACTTCAAGGAGACACATTTTCTTGCGACTAGCCCAAAGACAAATTACAAAAGAAAAACTGTATTAAAAAAAACTTGTTGTATTGAAATGACTATTTTACCTGCATACAACTGCGGGCTAAGAAAAACTTCTTCTGTCTGGGTCATTGGTATGATTAAGCTATTGAAACCGAACCTAGTTCGTTAGAGATTTTCTTGATATTGTTTACTGTCTGCTTACGGAATAATACTTGACAACCCCAGGTGATCTGTGACGTCATTGCGGGTGCCTGGGGAAAGAAATTTTGATGCCGTATCCCATAAACCAACGCGTGCACCAATTCAATTCAATTCAATCTGTTCCCGTCAGCTTTGGTTTATGAGATACGGCATTAAAATTTCTTTCCCCAGGCCCCCACAGTGACGTCACAGATCACCTGGCCTGTGTGCCCCGAATACGGTGTCCGTGTCCGATCACAGGAGGTTTGAAAAAAAATGTGTTCAGTGGAAAGGAGAGATCGCCGGGACCGCGGTTTGGTGGCCGCTTTCGGATGTTGACTTTACATTTATCTTTAGCCCTTCTTTTGATTCATTTATGTCATTATAAGTTTTTTTGTTTTCAACAGACGAACAAGCTGACTTGCAAGACAACTCGATGGCAGTTCAGTCCGAGTTGGAAGAGATAGCTTTTGAAAACAAACTAGAATGCAGTTATGCTCGAAACCCCTTTACATCAATACAGTACAGGGCGTCAACTAACAAAGACGTCTTACATCGAATATGTGGTAAACGTACACAGCTCCCTCATGGACGAGGTAGCCTTAGAACTGTGAAAGGCAAGCTTGTGTACAGTGGTCAGTGGCGCAAAGGTAAACGTTCAGGGTCGGTTATTATAGCGAAGTCTAACTTAGACCGCGGTTTAGGAAACCTTGTGTACTCAAGATGTCTTCCTTAGTGGGTTTTTAATATTTTAAGAAGACAAATGCTTTTCTACTCTACGCCGTTTGCTTTCTCGAAACTGTTCACGAAAATGGTGTCAACATAAAAGCGTTCGGCAACTGAAAATCGCTTAGAACGCGGTTTTGTCAAACGTAGGCTAAACTCCGTTTAAATAACCGGCCCTCATTTGAAATGAATGAAATATAACATTTCAAGTTTCTGGACTTTGCTTCGTAACCTCCTCAGGCGCTTCGTTTTTCGCATGGCAGAGGCGAGCGCGAAATGCGAGTGACTGGTGATGAACCGCAAGGGACCATGGGAAGGGTACAGACGGCGTACATTTTCATCGAAAGAGAGACGTCTGGGTACGAGGCAGTATTAAGGCCCATTCCACACGCATCCGGAGATTTGTTTTCTCCATTTTAGACTTCACGAGTAAATGGTCGGGTACCAAAAACGGGCACCAAAAACGAGGGCTTTCGAAAACCGTCCCCAGAGTGGACAGAGTGGAGTTTTTTGAAAAAGCCGGCTTTTCGCTTTTGTGTAGATAGAAACGCAGCCTTTCGAATACGATCATGTCATTCATAATACAACGCGTTCGCGATTTGCACATTTCCCACACGCCTTTTTTGCCGCTCCGAATTTTGCGTAAGCATTGTCATTTATTTCTCTTGGGAGCAATGTTATACCCAGGAGAAATCCAAAACCAAGGTTGTACAAAGTTTTGGAGGGCAAACAAAGTGTATTATGGGAGATGTGCAAACGGCGAATGTCCTGCTAGGGACGCCATCGGTGGGGGCTTGGGGGGGGGGGGGGGGGGGGGGTTACAATGCCGCTTTTAGCGTTCTCAAGTGGAAGGGCGAAAACTATTCTAAAACGCTATACACTCATACGTGCAGACGCCACTGAATCTTAGCCAACAGTTACCAGCGCCGTACAAACGACTTATTGACGAGATCAAGCAAAACTAACTACGAGAGAACAACTGGAGAACTGACAATCTGACTAACAATAGACGACTGTTTAACTGTGACAATAGACGGATCGAAACGCACCAATTACTGATTACGAGTCTTCATAGCCAAGAACATCACGGCTTAACTGACAGACGACCAATGACATCGTGACGTAATTGACCAATCAGAGCAACAACCAGAGTATAATACCATCAACTGACGTGATACAACTCACTTTGACTCTGAAGATGACTACCGCACAGGTTGTCGAAACGTCAGTCATTGTCAACAACAACAGTCCTATTCACCTACTTATGAGACATATACATGAATGCTCTGGCTTACAGGCCCTTCACTCAAATAGTTAGGAAGAAATAATTTAAATAAAACATAGCAGCTAGGAGTAAAAATCATAAATTAGCACGAGGCTGTTAATAATTGTCGCGTAAGTTTGGGGGTATCTTTTTTTGTCTTTACTCAGGCAAAAGGCACGGCAAGGGCGAATGTCTTATATTCTCCATTTATTCTACCCAATCAACACCGAACTATTTTGCTGCGGAACATGGATTTTACACTGGTGGATGGAAACACAACATGAGGTTAGATCTGCATAATCTCTTGACGATATTCTTCCAGTCGTTGGTTGACGAAGGTTAAATGTGACATGCATGTTGTTTCTCATCCTCCGCACATTTGCTCTGTCACTTTTATCTGGTCATAGTTCTTCACAAAATCAGAAGAAAATGGATCTCTTCTTCACGTCTCACTGTTTCTCCCTCCTTTTTCAACACTTACATGCACGTATATTACAGATATACACCATGGAAAGTCTCCATCTTCTTAAGGTGGAGTGGCCGTTAAACAATTTATACTTGTCAATAAAAAGGTGAACTGTTTCGTTTCCCAAACAAGGCACGGTTATGGGCAGATGACGTTCTCCTCCGATGCTGTTTATGAAGGTCAATGGCAGTTTGACAAAATGACAGGATATGGTACGTTAAAGCTCCCGGATGGAACCATTCAGGAAGGGACTTGGAAGGAAGGTTCCTTACAGGGGTGCGCTCTTTTCACCTGGCCACATGGTGTCACTGAGTACCGGGAGTATGATACAATCCGAGGTAGGGAGAAAGAGAATTGCTTTCAAAAACTTGAAACGCAATTAAAGGGATATATTTTTGCGTCGAAAGCGATTGTAACGGATCCATTAATCAGGTTTAAAACTGCAAACGTGGCACACTAACTTACGTTCCTCTTCTCTTTGGCTGATCAATAAATTTAGGAACCCCTTAACAATTTCCCTCGGTCTTGTCAGGGACGTGTTTCCTTACATAAGATAGTAATCCACGGTGGAATTTTAAGTGCACGGCTCTTACAGGATAGGTAAGATCGTTGTAAACGGGAAAAACTTTATTTTTGTCCGTGTTTCTTGGTTACGTTAATCATTATATATAAATTTGAAGAAAGGAAGAACACGCTCTGCATATGAAGCAACTAATTGAGGCAGGCGATTGAAGTAAGTTTAGAGTTTTCTAATCAGTCTCCAGCTTTCGAATTTTGTTTAATTCAAAGATATCATGACTAGATAGGGAGGCGTTTCTTTTACATATTGATGGTCTACATGTAATAACAGCCAACTCATTAGGGAGCTTAAGCAACAACGACGACGACAATGGCAGTGAAATCGTCGCCAAAAAGGTGAATTTGCGTTCTTTCAAACTTTATTGGACCCACTCAATTTGTCAAATGTAGGCGATTTCTTCCGGAGTTCAATTCTTAGGGACTTTATCACGGTTCAATGAGAGGGGAAAATCGACGTCGTATGTTCCACGTCCTGCATCAACGTCGCATTAGACGTTTTCACGTCGTAGCCGTGCAGTGGACGTTAAGACAGTGTACCAAAAAGCGTGATGCACGTGCAAAGCAGTTGTTTTGCTCATAAAACCAGTTGGTTTTAGACGTTGTTGTTGTCGTCGTCATCGTGGTTGCTTAAGCTCCCCACTGAATCCGCTGTGTTTTCTCAACAGGTCAGCTGTCTTCCTGTAAAATTGAAAAAGAACCCGCTGAAAAGCTGTCACAGATGAGCTCTCTTCGCTCTCAGCTCCTCAAGTTAAGCGAACAGGTGTCTGAACTAAAAGAAGAGAGGAGGTCGCTCGTAGAACTATTGAACACGCAGAAAACAGATCAAGCTGAGGCAAAACGTGAAATAATGTCCAGCCTTGCCAAGTTAAAAGCAAATTTTACCTCCCAGCGAAATAAGGACTATCAGCAACAACGAGATGAATATGAACAAAAGCTGAAAAAAGCAGCTGAATCTGAATCAAAGAGCGCTGAAAGGATACGAGAGTTAGAAAAGCAATTAGAGGAATCGTTAAATGCACAGCTGTGTCAGATTTGTTTTGAACACCCACGTGACTGTATCATTATGCCTTGTACTCATTTGCTTTACTGCAGAGCTTGTGTTGCTGAGCATAAAAGGAACGGGGCTAACCGCTGTCCTACCTGCCGTGGACCTATTTCTGGCGAAATCTTATGTAATGTGAATCATTCATCTTGAACTGCATATGACTTTCATTGGTCGTTTAGAATAGGCCATTTGCACTAAGAAGTCATGTGACATCGCTTTTATCAAAATGATGAAAGTAAAATGATTTTGCCTTCGAAAAACGACTAGTGGGTCATATCTTAAACAAAATAGTGGAGATTTGGTTTTTCAAACCCGCACCATTTTCTTGAAATGAGTAAGTTTATAGCTGCTCACGTGACCTAAATGTGATTTTTAAAATTATGAATTACCCCTTTCTGAACACAAATTTTGCACTTAAACTTCAGGGAAAATGTTGAAAAGATGATGTGGTAACGTTTACAGCACACCTGAGCGTAACTATGAAGCGTTTAACAAGATATAAGCAAAAAGTAGTTTTGGCCGCCATATTGGGGGGCAAGAGTATGCCCTCCAACATGGCGGCCAATAAAAATCATACTACTTTGTTGAAAATCAAAGTGCCATGAAATATCTTCCCTAAATGCGTTTCCTGTCAAATTTCGTGTGGTAAGAAAATTTTTATGTGCTCTGTCAATTTTTGGCATCAGCAACATTCCAACTCGTTGTTTAAAGGAAGCACTGGTCACGTGACCTCTTAGTGCAAGTGGCCAATCCCGATAATTGCCATAATGAATTTTAACTCTTGGATAAACAGCGTTAATTTAATCCGGATTACCAAGTGTCCTTTTCTGTTGGTTATGGAAAGTCGTAAGCCGTCACCAATCATTTTAAGAACAAACGAAATATTAGTTACAAACGTAAAATTAAGTAGAGAGCCAGTTTACGCGAAACTACTACACTTAAAGTGCCTCTGTATTCCTGGAGGAAAATAGCATTAAGAAAATGATGAAGAACTGTGACCTATGAGAATTATTCAGTTGTTCATTTGTATCCTTTCAAATAGTTAACTGCTTTGACAATACTTAGGACAAGCAAGGTTTCGTCTTCTTAAAATATTAAACTCCAGTGAAAACATATAGCGCTCAGTCTGTCGCACGTCATTACGTTAACGGGGACGTGATTTTCAGCCAGCCTCGGTTACTAATAAATTCCCACATGGGGACACTTGTAACGCAAAAACGTGTATACAGTATCGCTAAAATTCGCTGTTCTCAGCTACAAGAATAACAATAAAGAACTTTTCAGACAAAAATAAACATTCATCGCAGCATATTACGATACGTATTCCCACACATTTCCTCAAATTCAAATACAAGAAGGCTCACACAGTTTAGGCGCTCTTTTCAGCTGATTTCTCACAAACATTGGCGCTTGGGTAACCCTGGTCGCAACGCTTGTATCGTTTCCTTTCCATCTTTCACGGAGATTTTGTTCATTCTAACCAAAAAAGGCGAGCACCTTTGTTTTTTGCTTACTTTGTTTTTGTGAAACCAAAAAAGGGGCTCTAACACCCTTCCTAAGAAATCCAGGGATCCTCGGAGCCCTCGTCTCCAGGGTTCTCTCCTGGTCGAAAAAGAGAAGACCCTGGGGACGAGGTTGACCAATAGACCAGAAAGAAGGGGAGAAAGCGGGAGGACGAGGATATAAAGTTATGTTAAAGGTGGGTGAAATGCAGCGTTTTTCTCTTAACGTTTGCTTTCTTTACTGCTTTATCAGTTTCCATTAAATTAGTGTGTCAACACGATCTTTAGCTTGTTAAACATTGCACTCACGCATCATTCCTGCACTGGGATCTCCAAGCCGGAAGTAGTTCTTCTCTGGGATTTTTCACGTAATGTGCATATTTGTGCAAGGTTTATATACCGACATGCTTCCAGGAGACTGGTTTTGGGAGCTACAAAGTTTAATTTTGCATTTTTCTAAATTACAATCTGAATCGTCTAAGTTAAGCTGGTTAAGCAGCGTCATATTTGGTATATAAGACAGCATTCATAATAACTTAAATTTATTTAACCGAAAGATAAACTGACCAGAAGTACCATAATATAAATTAACACAACGCTTTTCATCTTAACGGGACGAGAAATTACTGATGGAAAATGGACACGTAACACGTAATTTAACAGAACAGAAATGAAGCAAGTGGTTGTCAGTAAAGATTGCCCAATGCAGGCCCGTGGGAACAAATTTGAAAGTGAGAGGGCACAAAAAAAATTAGCCCTAATAACATATTTTTTGAAATCGAAAGGGGAATTGCCTTGTGTTATTAACACAGTATTTTCGACGGTAAAGTGGTAGTCTTCTTTTTCTAAACTTTTCGCCCAAAAAGTGGGGGGGGGGGGCACGGGCCTACTCGCCCCCCCCCCCCCTCCCCCACTCCTACGGGCCTGTACTGCAGGGGAAGTTTGCTACAGGTGTAATGTCAACTTTTGCCATAACACAAATCCCTACTATCTTGATTTTAAATGATTGGTCATGCATTTTAAACTAGGTGAGAAAGGTATACTAATGTAAAAGATGAGCAAATTTGGTGGTAGTTTTATGATAACATGCAAAAATGGGGTGATGGGCTGGCTAACAACATACATGTGGGCAGTACGGAACTGAGGGAAGATCCCTGTTTAACTGATGAAAGGCATTAAAATAATTCTTTGGTGGTTCAGGCCTATATATAGGAAGGGGGCTGTGATGGTTGTGCATGGCTCACCTTCCATGGACTGCAGAGTTTCTTCTGTTTGGTACAGACTACATAAGTCACCTGCAAATCCTGGTTCTTTGTTTTGTCAAGTGTGTGGTAGAGGGCACTTTGAGTATAGGTACAGATCGGCAGACAAAAGTAGGAAATTCATACACTCCTACTAGTTCTAATTCATGTGTACTAATTATCTGTTATTTTCCTAATGTGACAAAGAATTAGCAGATCATTTGTGCCTTCGAATTCTGTGCATAGACTAATGTTTAAACCTTGGAAAAATTGTTCTGCGTAATGTCGGCCCCAGACATATGCAATGATAATACAGTAAAAGTTACTGCTTAAATAATTATAATGTTTAATTTGCATTTTTATAAGCAATTGAATGAATTATAGCTGTTAATTGTTGCCTCATGATGTTGATTATAAATTTGATTTATGAAAATAAGGTTACAATCCAACTTTTGAAAACATTTTGGAGTAGCATGCTGCATGCCCCAGCTAACTGCATACCTTTATTTTGCTATTTTAGTGAGGTGTGGTACATGTGGATGTTCATGAACTTGCACCTTTGTTCGTCACATGTGCCGGCCTCCCAATATAAGAAACAACTCATGAAGAAATTCATTTGGCTAGAAATATTGTTAATTTCAAAAGTAAAAGAAAACGAGCCTATTTTATGCTGCTTTGAACACAACAGTGGCTTTTTTTAATTAGCCACCACAAGACTCAAGTGTTTTGTTTGGAATAACTCTTTTAAATGTATTTTGCCCAAGAAACTTGTAAGTAATATTGTTTAGCCTGTGGCTTTATACTGTATGTTAAAAATTTTTACTTAATGTGTGCCCCAGCTGTTCAGTACGAAATTGTTGACACTTATTTAAGTCTAAATAATTTCCCTTTTGTCCTAACCCAACACCAATTAGTGGATCTGATACTGTCTCGCTGTTTCCAAAGTTAACATTTTGCAATAAATTTCTTTTGATTTTTGTATGTCCTTGTTTCTCTTTTTATAGTGTTATTTTAAAATACTAGCTGAGAGCTTCCCAGAGTCAAGTTAAATTGAACAGTGGGACAATGTCATCAAAAGGAGCTGCAGATGTAAGAGTTGTTTTTAAAGATGATGACAATCAGGATACCCTTTTGTACACAGGAGACAGAGTCGTGGAGCCTTGCAGTAAATGTGCACTGATTAATGCAGGTGAAGAATATTTAAACTGAAGTGTATATAGTCCGTATATAGTTATAGGTAAAGATCCTTAGCTTATGTTGGAACTGATCATATCATTTCTTTAACTGACATTATCAACCTGGCAGGTGATGATGTGCTCATATTTACTCCGAGCTCTCCATCACTTCTTTATTCTGTGGGTATTTAAAGCCACTTAAAGCTACACGAAAAGGAAAAAATTCAAAACAAGGATTTGAGGTCACATTTGAGAGACAAATTCAGGATCTCTCACACGGAAAGCGTTGCACTCATCCTTGATCTGTTGGTACTGCATGACTAATTTAGGGGCTGAAATGGAAAATTAATTGTTTTAAGAGTAATGTCTTGAGTGTTACGCCGCAAAATGTAATAATCGCCGCAAAATGTAATATTAACGCAAAATGTAATAAGAATCGCCGCGAAATGTAATACTAACGCAAAATGTAATAAAATGTTCAACGCAAAATGTAATAATCTTTCAACGCAAATTGTAATAACTTTTCTAACGCATAATGTAATAACGCAAAATGTAATAATTTCCGAATAACGACGTGCTTGCTATTTCAAAATCGGTATTGTGGCTCAGTCATCGGTAGCGAATCCAGATCTTCAATTAAATTATAAGCTATTATTATTATTGATATTAATATTAATAATGTTGTTATTGCTAATATTTCAATGAAACAGTTGAAATGAGGAGATGTAATCATCTTTAGGGAACCGAATTGGACGTTTGTTTCCGCTGATCTTCATAGTACGGAACGCAACAATAACCGTTTTTATTCGCTGACATTTAGGAATCGATTATAAAATACATTAAACCATGCATCTCAAGGCTTTCATACTGCAGAAATATATCCTGTTCACAGTAACACATTTTTAAACTTGTAAGCCAAATAAAAAAAGGAGAAGAAGAGCTGCTTCACGCTGAACTGACATAGCTTACCGTTCGGCAGGTTATGGGTGATTTCAGAAAAAAAAAAATCCGGCATACTGAATTCGAGCGAAAAAAATTTCTTGCAGGGAAATATCTGGCGTAAACAATTCCAACAATGGAAAGAAATATATCTTTCATAGCGTGTCATGTGTAATGTGTAATGTAGTAAAAAAATCTTACACCGTTGCATGAAGGGGAAAAAAATTCTACAACCAGAGTTTTGGCCAAAAAGGACCACATTATACGTTTCTGAGAAACTGTTCACCTACCCCTCCCCTAAGCCAACATTTTGCCTAAGTGAGAAATAAGTGTTAATGTTGGCTTAGGGGAGGGGTATGTAGAGAGTTTCCCATAATGGTCCAAAAATTCTAACCCAAACCAAATTATCCATACCCCCTCCGCCTCAAGCGGTAAACAATTATCGGCCCTAGAAAGAACGAAACTGCGCATTTTTTATGGATCTCCCAGATCACGATTTGATGCCGTCAACTCTAAGCCAATCGCGATTGCGTTGCTGAGCAAATTCAATATTTTTGTGCCGGCATCAGCTTAGCTCTGCTCCAATAAAAAATGCGTTACTGGGCTAGCAAAAAAAAATTTTGCGCTATCTGTTCTAGGCAAACGACCGCCGTGAACTGCCTTACAAGGCAAACTGATTTGACTTTGCAAGTTTGGAAACTTTAACATAAAAGAACCTTCGACCTAAAAAACAGCATTAAAAACAATTCAGCCTCTATTAAGTGAGAAACTAGGAAAAGTAAGCCACAGCCAAAGTTGTCTGGTTCTCATGAAAAAGCGTGTGAACGATATCTTAATTGCATTTGAATAAGGCTTTGAAAATTGATTCTATTACTTGTTTTTGACAACAGCTATTTTATTCGACCGAATAAATAATTTTTGTCTCGTCACACAACAACCTCCTCCTTTGTTGGGGAAGAGTGTTACGTCACGAGACAAAACACAGCACGGAAGTAACACGTTTCAACCGTTATTTCATTAATAATAATAATAATAATAATAAAAAGAAGAAGAAGAAGGAGAAGGAGAAAAAGAATCTGATGAAAATACATATTATTATTAATAATAATATTAATATTGATAATGATAATAATAATAATTCAAATGAAGATCTGGATTCGCTACCGATGACTGAGCCACAATACCGATTTTGAAATAGCAAGCACGTCGTTATTCGGAAATTATTACATTTTGCGTTATTACATTATGCGTTAGAAAAGTTATTACAATTTGCGTTGAAAGATTATTACATTTTGCGTTGAACATTTTATTACATTTTGCGTCAATGTTATTACATTTTGCGGCGATTATTACATTTTGCGGCGTAACATTGAGCCAAAACCTAATAGTGAAAAAAATGACCCAAAACACAATTTCTGTCATTAAATTTATTGGCCTTCCAAGCCACCAACCCTTCCTCAGATCCACTGCCCCTACAATGATAAATGTGCATTTATGGTAGGTAGTAAAGGAATAGTACATGCTGCTCACAAAAGACAAGTTAACATGCCACTTCCTTTTACCCTGTACTTAGTGAAGTTAGATCAACTGACATTTTTCTTCCCTGGTTAATTCAGGCCAAAATAATGCATCATCAGACAGGGACACCTCTTTTCAGCTATGTAAGTATGTGTTCTTAATAACCTGAAATCTAAAGGCATTGTCATTTCTTTTTTCAAATGAGCCAAGTCACACTCAAAGACTTAAGTTCATGTGAAGAAAGGCGTCTGAATCAATTCCAGTTTCTGAAATTCTCTTCCAGAAGACATGAGATGTCTACCTTATTTTTTTAAAATTTCATTACTCAAACTTTATAAAACTCAATAAGTTCGCTTAGTGTGACATTTTTTTAGTTCATCTATTTCAATATTTTGTCATTTTTAGTACTGTAGTAGTTTTTAGTTTTTTATGCAGTGCCCTATTGAAAACCACATTATGTGACATTAGGCCATCTGTAAAAAGAACTCTCTTATTATTATTATTATTATTATTATTATTATTATTATTATTAAATGGCTACTCGAATTTGGATTGGCTAGTTACAGTCGTTTTAGCTTTACTCTTAAATGAAACATAAGCACACAATTAGAACCTTTGCCATCTTTATATTTTTTGTGTTTGCTTGCTATATTGGTTGTAATCAAGCTCATTAGAGGCGTGGGTGCTTAAAATGAACTGCTGTATTACTAATTTCTTCCTCCAGATTACCACCATCCTTTTACATATTCACAGCCTTTAGAAACAGGGACACACGTAAGGTTTAATGTGAGTAACTTTTGAACATTTTTTTGTCATGAAACCGCATGAATGTTAAGGTGGGCTTTTTGTGCTAGCCACGCAGCCTAGGAGACATATTTTATGAAGTGGCAAAAATAAACCAGTCTCTAGACTAGTAGACATTACATGTTTTTAGCATTTGAAATGGGCTGTCTAAAAACGTCAACTCGACCATGCTTGGAGATAAAGTAAAAAATGAGGAGGCAATTATTTCTTAAGGAGCCTGTGTCCGGGCGTGTAAGCCATAAGGACTGTGTGCTGACGGAGAAAAAATATTCTAGCCAGGTTACACAATAACCGTGGACTGCCTTTGTTACATACAATAGTCAGAAACTTCGCGTACCTTCTGTTTTTAAACTGGAAAAAGATTATAATTTTACAGTTGGGTAACTGAACTTGGGACCATTCGCTAATTAATTATTATGTGGAAAAATCTCAATTGAAACTATGAGATTGCTTGAACGTGATTTTTATTTTTTGCTCAATCATATAAGATTCTTCTTTTTTAACCACTGAAGTACTCACTTGTTCCAAAGTAATAACGCTTTCAAGCGATAGAATTCGTAGACCGAACCGTTCGGGAAAAGCTCTACATCTTTCGCATTAATCTTTCCTGCATGGCTTTCGTCTTAAACTTTCGTCACGCCGAGATACTTATCTCCAGTTTCCACGGTCTCCGCTAGGACGCCTGGGACCATGACGACGATTTGGGGCCCACACACGAAAAAAAAAACGCTTGCATTTTCTGTGTCTCGCCGCTAAAGTAAGCGAGAATAAAAACAATCGCCTTGGGACAGACAAATAGCAGCACATGTCGTAAAAAACGGACGTATAAATAAATCACAGCAAGCACGACAACAAATTTTAAGTCCGTTGAATAAAGCTAGTTCCAGTCAGCAAGAAACTGTTTTATTTACTATTTTTTCCACTGCAAGGAAACTTTATCAAACAAAGCCAAAAACAACTCATAATCTCTCTACGATTGAAAACAGAAGAGTTCTGACATGTTTATTAAATTAGATATAAAAAACAAACATCAAATGCAATAATTACTCAGGCTTACCATTCGAGATGCGGCCCCCGAAAGTTATCAAGTAAGGCCAGAATCGCTTGAGACTTTTTAACCCTCTTTCATCAAGAAAGATGAAAAACGAAAACGATGCCATCCGAAATCGAAAATCCGATTTTGACAAGCGACCCATCTCTCAACCAAAAAGACAATAAACAAACTAGATATGAATAACGGAAGACTCTTGATAGCAGCTGTATTTCATTTTGTGCATCCACTGGAAAAAAAAAACAGTTAAAAAATTGACACAAAACGCTGTCAGCTTCAGCTGTTAAAGTAAACAAGTTTCAAGAGGCTGCATAAATTTTCCTCCTGAACTCACCTGTCAAATTTTGACCAATCAGAGCATAGAAATTGGACGTAGAGCGTGACCAACGCGTGACCTTGATAACAAAAGGTCTTTCCCGCCTGTAAATTGTCAGCGGATAACTTCAAAAAAGTGCTCGACCTCGATGGGTCTACACCTGAGCCCGCGATACGGTCAGGTGATACTGGAGAGTGGATACCTTGTTTTGACGGCTGTCAAGTGATGTGCAGTCAGTTTTCTCTTGGGCTCCCAAAGTAGTTAGAAAGAGTGAAAGTAACCATTGATTTTCCTTTGGTGCGAACAGACGGTCGCTCGGGCGGTCGGTCGGTGTACGGTCACGTGATTACCAAATTTTCTGGGATGGGTAAATTTACTTAGCTATGGGGCTCCGCCCACGCGCGCGTGGAGCTCCGCCATTATTTCCCTCCACCACCACCACGTTTGTATTGATTTTTGGGTGGAAACTTTTCAACGCAGTTGAATTTTAATGATTTACCTTACATTGTGTTTGTGTTTTGTTATTTACTCTCTCTTCGCCTCTAAGCGATAAAACGTCTTCCAAGTGGCTTCAGAGGCGAAGAGACAATAAATAACAAAACACAAACACAAGGTAAGTCATGTTTATTTCTATTTTTGTCCAAAATTGGAATTTAAGACGAATTTTGTTTATTTTCATACATTCTCTTATAAATTCAAAATCCAACGAACTCCCACAGAATTTGGGCTGCCTGTGCCTACTCCTATACCTAAATGCGGTTATCATCATTCCTATAACACTACTCACTGTGTTATAATGACGTCATCTGACCTTCCCTTCCTCCCTCCCATGCCCTTTCCTTTCCCTTTGCCTGCTGCGCCGTGGTCTCTCTCCCAGTTCTCTGCTCCCTTTTCGGTGGGGTTGTACTGTTTTGTTTGCACTTAATCGAAGAAGGACGTTCTGTTTTCAGTATACATGTAAATGATAAAGCCAATAGCTGCATTCAACCTTGATTCGCATTCTTTTGTTTTCAGGTCGTAACGGGTACGGATTCTATGGTGAAAAATGGAATTACAATCAACATTTCAATAAGACATCAAGCTTTAACTGTGATGGATTTTTACGACAATAAGAGTTTTGAAGTAAGTTGGATATCTCAAAAGCGCGCCTTCTCTAAATAGCTAAAGTATCGTTTGTATATATCGTAGTGACAGTTAGTGGCTATAAAGGAAAGCTATATTTTTTAAATTTGATTGGAAATATAGTTCTTACTTTGCACCCTCTGCTCTTGATTATTGTGACAGGAGTTGCGTTTAGAAGACTACATTAATTCAAATCTGGCCATTGGAAAAGAAGTTAGTGATTTATTTAAGCCTTCTTCCTTCTCCTCGCCCTCCTCCTCGTCTTCCTCATCATTCTCTTCGTCGGCTCCGTTTTCGTCGTCACCACTACCATCATTTGCAATAGCTCTAGAATCATTAGAGATGTTACCCCGTTCTTCGTCTATGCAGAGCGGTAACTTCAGTACCAGCATCTTTTCAGGTGGGATAAAACTTTTTTTCCTAAAATAATACTAAATTTAGGCAACAGAGTATTCCTGAAATCAACTTTGAGAGCTAGCCGGGCTAAACCAATTTTTTGTCTTCGTCTCTGGATACTAGAAGGCTTTCCATGCATGTTGGTGATAAAATAATTATTGGACCTGAATCCTGTAATGCAACAATCTTCTAAGGTTTATCCATTGATCAACTTCATTGTTTTCAGACTCTAAAACAATAGCTTCTCTTTTAAAGTACACTTGTAAAAGTTTTGTTAAATTGACCCCTGCTGCAGCTCTCAGGCAAGGGGTAACTGAATTCATGCGGTTACTGAATGAAGTTGATCAATTGATAAACTTTAGAAGATTGTTGCATTATAGGATTCAGGTCCAATAAATAATGGGTAAAAATATGAGGAACTTGTAAGCAACCCTCATTAAGTGATAGTTTGATCATACAGCTTACTTCTTGTTTTTGGTTTCATCAAGTGAGTTGAGAAGTTAATAAGCCGCCGTAGGGAGATTGAAAAGTTGATATTTTAAGCGCTGGTCCTTTGTCAGAGCGAATTTGTCTTAAAATTTGAAAAGAAAGCTAACTATTAAAGAAACGTAAGGGTCGCCGACTCGTAAATGTAACTGCGGCTGTTCACCTCCAACAAGCCGGCATACAACTTTACTGAAGTCAAAATCACATTTATCTGCACCCGTTGATCCGTGAACCATGTTGAAACTCTTGATGGGATGGATAAGTCAATCTCAAACTTGCCTGTTCCTGGCGTTCAGAGTAGTGGGAACGGCGCAAAGAAAGGTGAGTTTCTTTTCCTCCGCCCTCTATTTCGCGCCACGCCCCACCATGCTATTCCCCAAAGTTGATTTAACGTGAGTTTCAGCGCTTAACATGGTCAATCGCCGTATGCATCCTTGAGATTCCTTCTTTGTGTCTTGATGAACTGTTACGTACTCTTCAGCCTCCTGGTCTCCTGAAAAATATCCCGTATTTCACCTTGTTATTTTGTTTTTTGCTGTTAGTATCTTTTGATGTAGTTTATCTATGATCTCCTTTTGCACCTTTGTAGGCTCTTTTGTTTCGTCTAAGTCACTCAGGAGGGTGTCGAAAAAAGCACGGCGAACACCTCCTGTGAAGCGATCAGTGTCAAATTTGTCGTCAAATAAGATGATTACCAGTAAGTACAACACGAATTTTTTAACATCACAACAAATATCTTTAAAGCGTTGCTGAAAAAAGCCTATCACTCGTGGTATTTATGCCAAATATCACTACTAATCATGCCATTAACTGGTCCATTTTGTTGGAGCAGAAGTCCGTAACTAAAAGTCGCTCAAAATTCAGCTACGAAATTGTTTTGGAATTTCACAAATAAATTACTATCAGGTAGAAGGAGCCACCAGTTCGAATTTTCGGGGCAAGCAAATCAATGTTTGAGCCAAAACTGCCAAGGGATATTTTAAAAATGTCGAGAAACAAGTCATCCTACTCCAGAGCAACGTTTGCAGCAATTTATAGTGCTTCTCAAACTAAAAAGTACTTGTTTAAGAATAGCACGATAGGCAATCGGCTTTTGTTTTAAGAATTAGCAAACATTGGATTTACTTGTCCCGAAAATTCTAACTGGTAGCTCCTTCTACCTGATAGTAATTTATTTTTGAAACTCCAAAACAATTTCGTAGCTGAATTTTGAGCGACTTTTAAAGACTTCTGCTCCATCGATTTTTCTGAAATTTCTCTGGCGCATTTATTATATCAATTAAAGCCGATACAAGAAATTTCAGTGAAAAATATCAGCAATTTTTTTACCTTCCGCGATTTTCTTTCAACAGTAGGGTCCTTGTAAGCGCTAATTTTGCAAAATATATTAACCAGATCGGAATATTTCTTACTATTGCCGAATGATATCTGTTGTTCTTTGCAAAGGTTCTTAGCCATTGCGTTAAAAACGAAAAAGTTATGACGAAAATTACGTCACAGCTAAATGCGCCTGTATTAATGACAGAGCCACCTTAAAAACTTGCGCGTTAAGTGAACTTCGAGGAGTAACACCCTCCTCGATCTCTTCAGTCCTCCAATAATGCCAAGTTTTCCTGAGGACGCTTAAATGAGAATTCTTCACAAAAATGATTGAAAAGTTGCCTACTGTACTACTTGATCTGTTTAAAATCGTTAAGTTGCTTTTTAAAGATCTTGTTCGCCCCATGTAAGGGAATCCAAGACACTCTTGGATTCCGGATTCCAATTACTGGATTCCAGATCTTTTTCAGTGGAACTTTGATTCCGGATTCGGATTGTTAGTGGGATTCCGGATTCCTACACCTGTATTCCGGATTCCACAAGTAAAAATTTCCAAGATTCCGGATTCCAAATGCAAAAATTTCCCGGATTCCGGAATCCGGATTCCTTTACATGGGGCGAATCTTGTACTTGTACTTAATACGGACACCAAGCATTTTTGTTTCTAGACGTTAACCTTGAGCATGACCTTTTCTCATTTCAGCAGGATCCACAACAGATCCTCCCTTTGTACTACCAAAAACTGCGTCACAAGCAACCTTCACCCCAAAAGTGAATTTGATTTCGCGGACAACTCCTCAAGCACCTTCGCCAAGCACTTTGTTTACTCTCACACCAAACATTAGCTTTACTTCACAATCAAATCCTGCTTGTGTATTTACTGCAGCTCAGACCCATGCCACTGAGAGACAAATGCCAGCAGCTCTGTCTATTTCAGAAGCCAAGCAGCTTACAGATGCGCTTCACGGCAGCATTGTTAAATGTACGCAGATTCAAAACTCTCTCTACAGACTTCTGATACTCAAGTTACAGGCTCATATCACAGGGCCATCCGATACTGGCTTGGAATGTAGTGACGCATCAGCGAGTTTACCGAAGACTTCCGGAATGGAAAAAGCAGAAGAGTGTGTATCAAATGGTGCTCAACTGGCAAATATTGATTCCAAGCACACTAAAAGCACAAGGGTGTGTTTCGATAATATTGCAAGTGAATGCGACACGTTGGACGCAACAGGGGGGCTGGATGATACATCAAAGATTTCTGACGTGAGGGGTATAGGGAAGCAAAAGAACGACATTTCCCATACCTTGAGTGTGGATAAGACAGGAATGAAACCTTCTAAAGCTTCCAGCACAAATGACGCATTGGCTGAGAATCCTCATGGTTTCGCACAGGTTCCTGTTGTTGAGAGCGCAGTCGATGATGTTTGTAGTGATGCAGCTAATAATTCGAGAGTTGATAGCAAGGAAGTAGCTGCTATTGATATGTCAAAAGTTGCCGACACAGAGAATGCAGAAAAGTGCTTAAACGGTGCCCCCCTGGCTCTGCTATGTGAACTGCAAGATCCTTTAAATGCCTTGATTCGCTGTGCTGACATTCAAAGAGAGCTTTTCCAAAGGATAATGACTATGAATGACTTGAACAGCAAAGAAGCAAGTGATTTATCTGTTAAAGAATCATCCCCATGTGAAAATAAAGGTAAGAAACCGTATTCAATTGAATTAGGACCCCCCTCAAATAAGGGTACCCATGTTTTATACATTATTACTGATAATCCGGCCTCCTTTCTGAAAAAAGTCAAATTATCAATAATAACAGAATCAGAGTAGAGGTACTTTTAAAAAAATCAGTTGAAACAAGTAACAACGATGAAGACAGCTATTTTCTAGCGATGCATAGAGAGCACAAATTGGATCTTTCAATTTTAAGAATTTATTTATTTTATTTTATTTGCCACATAATAATTACAAAAAATATAGGAAAAGAAGAAAAAAAGAAGTGGCGAGGAGACCTAACAGAAACTATAGGAGCTTATGAGAGGTTAGGCCTCCTCGAACTATGAGCTAGTGCTGTTTCACATCAATTGAAGAAAAGAAGGCGAAAAGTCGAAGATGGAAAGATTTATAAACTGTTTACATACTTACTCAATAATTTAATCTTCAGTTTTTTCTTAAAAGAGGAGAGGGATTGAGAGTTGATGACCTTGTTGTCTAGTGAATTAAAAAACTTAGGCCCTTGAAAAAAGGGCGAGAACTTCTTCGTGTTTGTACGACAATACGCTAGACGGTGGGCCTGGGAATTTCTTGTATTGTAAGAGTGGAATTGATTGCTTTGAGAGAAATTGTTATTAAAATTTGGAGTTAAGAATGAATTTTTGCAAGAATACATAAATTGGCCCAGTTGAAGCAAATGGATATCATTAAATTTTAGTATATTGAGGTCCTTAAAGACTGGGTCAGTATGAGCATTGAAATGTGATTTATTAATAATTCTAATAATGCGCTTTTGCAGAATAACAAGGCGGCGAGGATTGGTTTTATAGGTCGAAGCCCAAACGATATTGCAGTAGTAAAAATAAGGATAAATTAAGGAACAGTAGAGCATACGTAAAGACCATTTAGGAAGAAAGAAGCTGCATCTAGATATTATACCGATTGACTTCGCAACTTTACTTGCAACGTGTGATATTTCCGACTTCCAATTTAGGTTTTCATCCAAAATTATGCCTAGAAAATTTGTCTCCTTTACTTCAACAATATTTTGATTATCTATACTTATTTGAGTATTACAAATTGAACGCTTTTGTCTTGGTTTAAAGACCATAAATTTAGTCTTTTTAAGATTTAGAGAAAGCTTGTTTGCTTTAAACCAGATTGACAGTTTGTCCATCTCCAAGTTTAACACATCTGAAAGATAGTTCAGATCTTTATGTGACATGAATACATTGGTATCGTCAGCGAACAATATCAGATTTAATAGATTAGAAGCATTGTTGATGTCGTTAATATACAGTAAGTAAAATAGAGGTCGGAGGATAGAACCCTGAGGGACCCCACAAGAGATTTCATTTCTTAACGAACGGTGGCCATTATATTCAACATATTGCTTTCTGTTCGAAAAGTAACTTCTTATCCAGTCCAGCGCTAAGCCACGAATACCGTAATGTTCGAGTTTATCAAAAAGGATGATATGATTTACAGTGTCAAAGGCTTTTGAGAGGTCAAGAAAAATACCTACGGAAAATTCACCTCGGTCAAAGGCCGTGGAGATCTTATCATGCCAGTCGATTAGCGCGAGTGCAGTGGAATGATTTTTCCTGAAGCCGTATTAGTTACTACAGAGGATGTTGAAGTTCATCAGATATTGAATTAAACGATTGTAGATAACTCTTTCAAAGAATTTCGAATCAGCAAAATGAATAAATGATGCTATATATGGAAAAACCGATTCACCTTCTTGCCAAGACAGTCCAGAGAGCAACCCTATTTTTCTTTTCACTGAAAAGTTTTGATGGCTTTGACTGTGTTGAGCTCTGCATGTACTAACCAATTAAATGATCCAGATTATTTTGTCTGTCTGTTACCGTCAGATTCATACACCAATAGAAAAGTTGATATGCGGGAAGTCCAATCTAAGCTCGAAGCCATCACCTTTAAAACCAAAATGGAATGCAGCTATTCCCGAGATCCTTTCAGCAGTAAGCACTTAAAGCCATCAACTAGCGAGGACCTTTTGCAGCATATACCTCCACATAGACATGTGTCGTGTCAAGTAGCAGATTCTTGTAGTCTACGAGAGCTTCCACATGGACGAGGAATTCTGAAAACTGCGACGGGCGAATTCATTTATTCTGGAGATTGGTGCAGAGGTGAAAGAAAATTGTGTTGAATTTTTTGCATTTCAGCTATCTCCCCCTCTTCCTCATAAATGATCTTTTCTTTTAATAATTAGCCTTTCAGTACTTTGAAATGTTCCATTTTCAGTAAAAATTTTCCCTTCACGGAGTTTGATGCAACTAGAAACGCAATTGCGTTCCTAGTTCCGTTTAGTTTTATTAAGGAACCGATTTGAAGACCATTTAATGATTCATTTGAATAGTTCAAGACATTGGTACGATATTATAATTGCTCCTCTAAAGTTGATAGCCTCTGAATAGAAATTGTACATATACATAAATAGTAAAACGAAACCTAAAGTTGTCAAATTACTCCATTGTGCCAATGGTTTGATAAATTGGAAAGTGAATTTGTTTTGTTCCAATTTGATAACTACCTTCGAAGACGTGGAAGGTGTATTCTGGCCTCTCTAGTTATCCAGATTAATACGAGAGATCGCACTGTAGTGTGGTGATTTCCTTTCATTTTGAACAGTCAGTAGAGTATACCTGGAAGCCCCCACCTACCCCTTCCCTAACAAAACATTTTGCCCCTCTTTCTATTCAGGCAAGAGACATGGCAAGGGTGAAGGACTCATTTTCCCTGTTCCTGGATCTAACTATTCGGCGGCTGAGCAAGGATTTTACATTGGTGGATGGAAACACAACATGAGGTCTAGTTTATTCGAAGACACCTCGCCTCCTAATGATAATAATATTACTATTGTGAAACTGCGAAAGGTTTGAACCCAGGAGTCATTTCAAAAGTGCAAGTCCCTTCATTTTTTCCTCGCCATTTAAAAAAAATTCCGTTCACCAGGGCGATCAAACTCAACTTACTTTTGAAATAATACTATTATGTACTATACCGTTTGTCTTAGGGTACTAGTAATTACCATCAGTAAAGCAGCTTTTGTCAGGGACAGTTTTCGAGTGATACAACAGCAAAAGCCTTTTTCCGTGTTAATGGAAACCCTTTTTTTTACGTGTTTCGTTAGGTTACTTTTAACACGCATCTGGTAGCTTTTTTAATATTTCTTGTAAGCCCTGTCCCATTTTAACCCTCCTAGAAATAACTGAAAGACGATAATTGGTGAGAGGTAATTATTGTGTTTTGTGGCGGCCTTCTTTAATTTTTGCGCTTCTAAAGCAAGAAACTCTTCCAAGTCTCAATTACAAACTCTTTATCTGAATAGCGCTGAGATTTTGAAGGTGATAAATAGACTTTTGTCAGCCATGATTTGAGTCTGAGGGTATAATATAGAAACAGCCATAGATTTTTCTTAATTTTTTGGCTTACTTCGAATATTAGGCACGGCCATGGGAAAATGATTTTCACCTCCGATGCTGTGTATGAGGGACAGTGGCAGTTTGACAAAATGACAGGATATGGTACCTTAAAGCTCCCGGATGGAACCATTCAGGAAGGGACTTGGAAGGAAGGCTCCTTACAGGGCTGCGCTCTTTTCACCTGGCCACATGGTGTCACTGAGTACCGGGAGTATGATACAATCCGAGGTAAAGGTTTTCTCTAATTACACCTACTTGTCCTAATTACCATAAAGTTGTACAAAAAAGCAAAAAACCCAAAACTAAATCAGAAAATGCTCAAAGAATAAATTGGCCATCCAAATTATATTTTAATTTTCTGTTAATCCTGAACATTTTTTTATCCTGAAAGCAGTTTAACATTACTTGAGTTGAGAGAGTGTAGCTGGTCACATTAAAGCTGTTTCCAGGGTGCTAGCGTTCCTATATATATAATTTATTCTTTCCTGCAGGAATTTGTAGCTTTGCTTTATCGCCATTGTCTACACATTTTAGCAATGAGCCTTCATGTGAGCTAAGGCAATAGTTTTATTACAACGTTTTTTGTTTAAATATGTAGGCTTCGGCAAAACATCTCGTTAGATAATGGATAATAGAGTAACGTGCAATGTTGAAGAACTGTTAAGTCATCAG